>CM073733.1:89502403-90102403 GCA_037113605.1 Calophaca sinica | reverse complement strand
GTATGTTACTTGTAATAATTCAAACCCCGAGTTGTGTATAATTATGATATGATATAGTTGGGATGGCAAAGAGGAGTACCCTTTGGGAGTTATTTTAGACATCCTATGGTTATGGTTCCTTTGGTCCATTGGAATAAATTAGACTGATATAGGCATACATTGTGGTGAATTATAATCTAAATAGTATCGGTCATTTGGTTATAGGGAAAAAGGTGAGCAAAGCTCCCAAAATACAACGACTGGTTACTCCTCTTACACTCCAGAGAAAAAGAGCAAGGATTGCCGATAAGAAGAAGAGAATTGCTAAGGCAAAATCAGAGGCAGCTGAGTACCAGAAGCTCCTTGCCTCCAGGTTGAAGGAGCAGAGGGAACGCCGCAGTGAGAGTTTGGCAAAGAGGAGATCTAAGCTTTCCGGTGCTACTAAGGCAGCTGTCACTGTATAGGCTGCTTTCAGACACATTTGGTGAAGTTTAGTCACCACCATAGTTTTTGGTATTGATAATTTATGAAGGATGTTATGAGTTATGACAAATGCTCATGGTTTCGCTACTTTTGATACATCGAGTTATTGAAATAGTTCTTACGTAGTGTCACTTGAATTATTTTTGACTAGTTGGAATATGTATTCATTTCATCTGTAGGCACATCCTACTTCTCTTTTATATCCCATTTTATGCATGGCCATATTAATGACTCGGTGACTTGTGACGCTGAAAACGGAACTTCGGGCCTTGAGGTCTATACAAGAACTGTTTATTCTTCTATTTTATTTCTTTCGCTTGTTACAACATCCGGTGGGTATTGTTTTAATCATTGATGTCAAACATGAGAGTTGACTTTTGATTATAGGTGTTTTGAACACTTAAACTGAATAACATTGTACTCCTTAAATATTACGAGGGTAAGATACAATATTTATATAAATATGAGGTTATCCTCGTCAATCCCTAAAGATTCGGGGTAGAATTAACTATAAAGGGAAACAAGGAAAGACTATCATACTAATTAAATGACAGTCCAGTTGTGCTTTGGTGTAAAACATATATAACAGTTGTGTGAATGTTAGGAGTAGGGTTCGAACTCGTACCGCTTTATTTCTCATCCTCTTGAACTTTTTCTTCTTTGTTAATCATATGTACTAGAACAAAAAAAAATACTAATTAAATGACAATATCTCAACACTATATATATATATATATATATATATATATATATATATATATATATATATGAATTCAACCTGTCACATGTGTAAGTTATCTGAAGACCTTATAGAGATTTAGTAAAAATATTGGCTAGTTGATCTTTGGAATTAACAAAGGAAGTTCTGATGATTCTAGAGAGAATCTTTTCTCTTATGAAATGATAGTCGACTTCTATATGTTTTGTTCTCTCGTGAAAAATTGAATTGGAGAAGAGGTGCAAAGCTAACTGGTTATCATATACAAGTTGCATAGGACCAACCTCACAAAAATGTAGTTCCTGTAGTAAACCTTTCAATCACAAAAGCTTAGATGTGGTATGAGACATTGCCCGTTGACTTCAGTACTTGACCAAGCAACAATTGTCTGCTTTTTGCTATTCCATGAAATTATATTTCCACCCATGAATATGCAGTAACCTAAAGTAGACCGTTTATCACTTGGATCTCTTGCCCAGTCGGCATCTGAATATCCAATGATATCATTCAATGACAGTCACTAGGAGAGTTAAAGAACTTACTTACTACACTACTGGAAAAGATATGTCAGGTCTGGTCATGTTGAGATAGTTTAATTTTCCCACTAATCTTCGGTATCTACCTGGATTAGGATAGAGCTCCCCCTGATTAGGAAGGAGCTTTACATTAGGATCCATGGAAGTGTCGACTGGTTTACAATTTATAAGACTTGTCTCCTCTAAAATGTCGAGAGCATACTTCCTCTGAGAGATAGAAATACCTGACTTTGATTGAGCTACCTTAATTCTAAGAAAGTAACATAGATGACCCAAATCCTTAGTCTGAAAATTCTGAAAAAGGTGTTGTTTCAATGCCTTGATACACTTATAATCATCACTTGTAATCACAATGTCATCAACATAAACCACAAGATAGATATATATTTTTGATGATAAGCATATAAGAAAAACAGAGTGATTTGACTCGCAACGGATCATTCCAAATTGCTCTAGAACTTTGCTGAATCGACCAAACCATGCCCGAGGTGATTGTTTCAGGCCATATAAAGACTTATGCAATTTGCAAACGAGATTACGCTCCCCTCAGCAACAAACCCAGGAGGTTGCTCCATATAAATCTTCTTGTCCAAGTCACCATGCATGAAGGCATTCTTGATATCCAACTGAAATAGGGGCCAACGTCTCATGGCAGCCATAGCTAAAAAGAGTCGAACAAAGGCCATTTTCGCAACTGGTGAGAATGTATCACTGTAGTCCTGACCATAGACCCGAGTATATCCTTTTGCCACTAGGCGAGCTTTCAATTGGTCCACCTGTCCACTAGGGCCCACTTTAACATTGAACACCCACCTGCAACCAACAACAGATTTTCCAGGAGGAGGTGGAACTAGCTCCCAAGTATGGTTAGAGTCTAAAGCTGACATCTCATCAATCATGGCTTGTTTCCACCCTAGATGAGATAATGCTTCCTGGATTGTCTTAGGAATAAAGACAGATGAAAGCGCAGAAACAAAAACATAATAAGAAGGAGACAGACGGTGATAACTCAAAAAGTTATAAATAGGATGAGGATTAGAAGTAGACCATTTACCTTTACGAAGAGCAATAGCTAGGTCAACAGAAGTATCAAGTGGGACTGCAGCAGGTGAAGGGGTTGAAGCAGGAGCTGAATCACGGGAGTCGGTAGGAACAATATCTGGAGTTTCAGGACGTCGACACTCATAAGTAATACCAAAACGATGCAACTCAGGAGCATCTAGTGACAGTTGGAGAACTGTGAGTAGAGACAGATGTTTCAAAAAGAGGAATAGGTAGTACCTGAGAAGGAGTAGTATCTGTGGTGGAATCAGTTGTAGTTGGTGATGCAAAAAAAGATGTATCCTCAAAGAAAGTAACATCTGCAGAGATATAAAAACGATGTGTCGATGGAGAAAAACAACGATACCCTTTTTGTACTCTGGAATACCCAAGAAAGACACACTTAACCGCTCGAGCAGACAATTTATCACGACCAGGAGAAAGATCATGAACAAAACACGTGGAACCGAACACCCGAAGGGGAACAACATACAAGGGGTCCTTCGAAAACAAGAGAGAATGAGGAATCTCATTACCCAACACTGAGGATGGCATGCATTTTATCAAACATGCAGTGAGAATAGCATCACCCCAAAATTTTAAAGGTGTACAAGCATTGATCAATAATGTCCGAGCTGTATCAACTATATAACTATATGTAAAGGTAAAATATTTTCAAAAAAAAATGTAAATATTTTTTGCTTGTCATTGAATGGCTAAATGTTTTAAGGCAGTGATGATAATATAGTAGTAAATAAAGTTTTAAATATAATTTGTGCTTATCTATCATTTCTTATTTAGTAAAATTAATTGTTCAAATAATATTTTTGTTCGTTGAATGAAATTTAATAGTTTTTTAATAAATTTTAAATAATCTTTCATAATAATTTAAAGTTTATATGTTTAATTTCATACAGTTTGGTTGATGAAATTAATTAATTATTTTTATGGGTTGGAGTTTATTTTTGTTAGAAAATTATTTTATTTGATTTTAGTTTATTTTATCTGTTTTCTATCGTAACAATTTCATATTTTTTCAATCAAACAAGACCCTTTTTACAGGCTAACTGTGCTCAATGACAATGAGTAGTTGTATATTTCTAGATCCTAAAAAATGTCAAACAACAAAACCGAAGATTTTCGTTGGAATGTCGTCAACGTTCATTCTAGAAATAGAAAATCACATCAGTATAAGTTGTGATATACCTGGCTCGACTTGCTTATATATACTCCCATATACTTGTTCCATTATATATAATTAGGACGATCTACATAGCAAATTCAAAATATTTTACCCAGAAACCTAGAATGGAGGTTTCATCATCTTCAAGAATTTACAAAAGTATTGTGGCAACTTTCTTCATTGTTTTGCTTTCCCACGTCCCGGTGGAGGGTCGAGGTTAATTTGTCTATTAAATTACTTTCTGCCCAAATTTTATTTTCTTCGTATATAGTTCATTTCCTTAATTTACACAAACCATATTTATGTTCCAGTGATTAAAAGTTTGTTTACGATTGCAGGGACAGCACCACATGTGGTTAATAGAACATCGTTTCCACATGGTTTTTTGTTTGGTGTCGGAACATCTGCTTTACAGGTGCAAATGCATATCTAGCTAGTAAGTTGGAATAGCGACGAAAATTAGAGACAAAAAAAAAAGAATCTATTCTCCAAGTTTGGCGTCTGTAACGTTTAGAGATTTTTTCTTGTTTGTGTCTATAAATTTTCGTTGATATTTCAATTTTTTTCTTATTGGTGTTGGCTTATATAGTATTCTAATTCTAATATAATACAAATAATTAAACCCCTCTCTCTCTAACATGTTATTACTGAATACAGGTTGAAGGATCGCCTAGTGAAGGAGGGAGAGGACCAAGTGTCTGGGATGACATAATTCAACGTAGTCAAGGAGAAGGTTGGAAATAGACTTATAGCAGCTAGTGGTAACATTGAATACCCTGTGTGCTTTTCATACATGTGTTTTTCATACGAGAAATGGATTATGCTAAATGAGCCATATTACTCTTACGGAATATTGAAACACTGAAAAATAAAAATAAAAATACTGGATGGTCCTCTTAGTTTTTTTTTTTTTTTGACATAAAGGTTCTCTTAGTTGTGAAATATAGAACTTGAAGAATTAAAGAGTATGTAGGTTCGAAGATTGTGATAAAAGATTTTTTTTTGATACGCAACATTTATTTAATTCAAGAAGTATAATGGGTACTCTAACCCATTATATCAAGAGTAGTCTAATATAAGCATAGATCTCAGCCCCGACATCGTGTCAAACATTCTAAAAGATTCATACACCAATAAAAAATAAGATAAAACTGAATACCTACCCCTATAAATGAACCATTCCCATTATAAGACTTTAGTATGGGCAACAGCTTGAGTGAAATCTACCACTGCTCCTTGGAAAACAATTTTGTTTCTTATCAACCATAGAGTCCATACCACAGCCAGCCAAATGTATTATACTTGTGTTATGAATGCAAATGTATTATACTTAGAAGATGCTCTGAATTTTTATTTCACTTAATAATGTTACCGTCTATCTACTTGCTTAATTAAGTGGTAGTTTTGATATCCTTGCTTATAACACACAGGAAAGATTAAGGATATTGAGAAGTATGATACAATGATAGACCATTACAAGCGATACGTGGTAAGTACAGACAAGTTAATTACTCTTTCATATTATTATGATGTTTTTAAGGACAATTTCATCAAGCTTGCTGGTACTTTTTGGTGCAATGAAGAGTGGCTACTCTGGAGTAACATGTTCTTAAATGTTTTATTCTTCTGAGACATTGTTCCAATTCTTAGAAAGTATAACTGTTTATGTATGGATGTAATTTTTGAAAAACTTTTTTTTTTAATGTTTGAACAACTTTTCCATAATACAAAAAATTACATTTTCATAACTTAAATTTTTTTTTTGATAGAAAATAAAATTCAATTTTCTTTTTCTAGTGCTTTCAGCTTAAAAAAGCAAAAAAAAAAAAAAAAAACTCAACCAGTTCAAACATTACTAAAAAAAAAGCAATGGAGTTTTTTAAAGGACCAAACTTATGTACAAATGGTTCTGTTTTTACTGTTCTTAACTAAATATACAAGCTAACCATCACCAACTGTCTCCAAAAAATGCACTTATAACTGCTTTCTTAATAAAAAAAACTGTCTTTTTATGTCCAGAACAGTAAAAACTGGATATATGAAAAAACATCTAAGTTTTATCCTTTTTTAAACTATCGATCAATTAAGAACAACAAATTAGAGATGAGAGATCAAACTATATTTATCACCATCATAGTTTTGTTATTTTATAATAAGTAAAGGCATATGTTAATAGTGTCTTTTTTATATTTTTCAATTTATTTTATTTTTGTATAATATCCTTGCAGGAGGACGTGCAAGTTTTAAAGAAACTTGGTGTAGATGCTTACAGATTCTCTATCTCATGGAGCAGAATAATGCCTGGTAATTAATTTTCTTTCCAAAAATATTCTTATTGCCAACCGATCGGGCATCTAGGCTAAGTAGTTAATTACTTATCTTTCTCTTTATTTTCAACATCATATAGATGGAACCTTGAATGGAGGTGTAAACCAAGAAGGCATCGAATTCTACAACAATTTGATCAATGAATTACTTGCAAATGGTACGAAGCAACAAATTTTTTTACGTTAAATATATTTACTGGTAACTTTGTTTTATATATTTTAATTAACAACATCTTTCAAGCTTTTAATTGGTGCATTAATTTGTATGTAGGCATCACACCATTCGTGACAATTATGCACTTTGACTACCCACTATTCCTTCTAAAAAATGGTGGCTTCTTGAATCGCTCGATTGTGTAAGGAGCCTTCACTCTTAATTATATTATCTCATCTATAAATTTTATTAATTTTATAGAAATAGATTTAACCTGAAGTTAGACAAACCAAAGCATTAATTATAGATATACATTATTCTGATTGTTTTGTTTATTTGAAAAAAAAAAAAATTCAAATTCAGGAAACATTTCAAAGATTATAGTGATCTTCTATTCAGAGTCTATGGAGATCGAGTTAAGCACTGGACTACACTCAATGAGCCAGAAATCACTGCATTGTTCAATTACATGCATGGCTTTGATAATCCTTTTCCTGAGAATTGCCAAATTACAAAAGAATGCAGAGATGCATATACTTTGCTGCATAACTTCCTCCTTTGCCACGCTACATCAGTGCAGCTATACAGAGAGAAATACAAGGTAGTCATACTATTTTTTCTATGGTATCCTCAAACCGTGTCAAACAAATATATTGTATGTCATGCTTTATTATTGTGTTTCAAGGACCTGGATTGCCTGCGGTTAGGCTACCACACAGTTTGGCGAAATTGGTCCCTATTGGAGATCGGACAACTCACAACTAATTCAGAATCTTGAGATCTTAACCATCTAATTTTTTAATGGTTGAGATCGACCCCTACAGTCACTTTTGACGGCAGGGAATCCATTTCCGTGTTTCAACTCATATAAAGGATAGTACTATACACTGTAACACTCTTTCCAACACACTCTCTTCTATAGTTGAAATTCATGAGTCCCACCAAATTTATGTAGGATTTGCTTGATTTAGTAAGACTCATTCCTAGATTAGTGGGGCCCATTTGAATTAAAATTAAGAGGAGAGAGTGCGTAGAGAAGAGAATGTTAGAGTGTGATAGTAGCACTTTTCTTCAACTTATGATTCCACCATAGTGCAAAAATAACAATTACATTACTAATGGAACCAAGTTAGACTAATACGATTCTAGGGTGCTAGTGCAGTGGTGACTGCCCAGCTTTGTAATCCTAAGGGACTGTGTTCAAATTCCCTCTAAGACAGTTTGTATGGCCTAAGTGCCTCTTCCTCCCCTATTTACAAAAAACCCTCATCCCTTTTAGTTAAAAAAATTAGACTTATATGAGTGGCATGCAATTTAATGAAATAAATTAATAAATAAAATGTTATTTGTCATTGATTATTTTTTGCTAATATGATGAAGGAAACACAAGGGGGAGAAATTGGACTTGTTATGTCAATTGAGGATTACATTCCCTACACTATACATCCAGAGGATGTGGCTGCTTCTGTAAGGCTTAGGGATTTCACTACTGGATGGTTAGTGCAAAAACTACTAAAATAGTTATTTGTTCCATGTTCTCTACCTTAGTTCTCCTTTTTTTAATGTGCACTATGGGTAATTAGAGCCTGGAATCTCTGCAGCGGCTGCATAGGTGCAGTAGTTGCATAACCGTTGCATCTGGTGAGAGTGACTTTGCAACAGCTGCACCTATGCAAGCGCCGTAGAGGATCTGAATCCATGTAATTAACACTTCTTTGTATTTTGCTACTTCTTAAAAAACAGGATTTTGGAGCCAGTGTTCAATGGGGATTATCCTCAAAGCATGAAAGATCTAGTGGCAGATAGGCTACCCGTTTTCACTGCAGAGGAGTCAAAATTAGTCAAAGGAAGTGTAGATTTCATTGGGATAAATTATTATAGATCTTTTTATGTTAGAGACCAACGAAACAAAACACTTATTAACAATATGGACAATTATGATGCCTTAGCAGTAAAAGAAGGCAAGTTTTTGCTCCAACTAAATCCTAATTATTGCATACATTTTAAAAGAAAACACCAATATCACTTCACTAATTCTTGTTCATTCCTTGCCATATTGCAGTATTAAACCAAGAGGGAGAACCCCTGGGTTACAAGGTGAGATAATTGATAGAAGAACGCCTTGTACCATTTATTTAGTTAGTCTTAATTTTTGTTTTGAAGTTTTGTCGATATTCTTAAAATTGCAGGATCTAGCAACTTCAAGCTATGTAAATCCACAAGGATTATACAATGTCTTAATATACTTGAAGGAAAAGTACCACAATCCCAAGATCTACATTACTGAAAACGGTTAGTGCATCCATGCTGCTCCACACCCCCATAGCTTATTGAACCCCCAAAAACATTTTAGCATCATAACAAATGCACATTATTCTTTCTAAGTTTGACTTATAAATATTAATCTAGCATTTGTTTTTGAAATTCTCCGTCCTATAGGTATTGCTTCAGGAACCATCCTCCAACCATTGAAAGACAAACATCGAATGAATTATATTGCCGCACATATAAATTATTTAAAACAAGCAATTGAGTAAGTCATTTTATATTGACTATATTATGCATACATTACATATTAATAAATGTTAGGAGCTATATGCAACATTTGGGATTTGTTTGATTACACTTTTTAAAAACAGTTTTCTGTTTTTAAAAATTTTACAAGAACAAAATTTGTGCTTTGTCTATTTTCAAAAAGTGTACAAAATTTGTACAAATGCACATTATTCTTTCTCTAAGTTTGACTAAATATTACTTTTTGGTCCTTTATTCTCATTGATTGGTATAGTAACCCTCTGGACATGTTTACATCTACAGCGCCAAAGTGAATGTCAACGGATTCTTTGTGTGGGCAGCATTTGATACCTTTGAATTTCACCAGGGCTTTTCTGACAAATGGGGGCTCATATATATTGATTTTGATAATAATCTCAACCGTGTACCAAAGCAGTCTGCTAGGTGGTTCAATAGGTTTCTCACAGGCAACAAGCAGGACCAGAGCAAGGATTTAGTAGTTGGGGTGGCGAACCATAAAAATTAAATTCATCCAACAAATATATACATATCAAGTTTGTTACAAAATGTTCATACCTATATATATGTTTCAAAATGTTTATCACAATTAGTAATATATCAAAGCATAGAACGTCTCTATTGCATTTCACGAAAATCATCTAAAATTGAATCTACACTAAACTTTTTTAGTAATCCTCTTTTCAATGTATACTAAGAGACAGTTAGACAAAAAATTCATCTTCCATCTTATTACGAAGTGTAGTCTTGGCTATATTCATAGTTAAAAAAGATCACTATGTAGTAGCTATAGAAACAAGAAGTGTGAGAATAAAAGTTATCACATGATACACAAGAGGATATACCTGTACTTTTCTAGTTTTTGCTAACCAATGAAATAGATCAAAAATAGTGTTCAATGCTTTAAAATCAGGAAGTTGCCTTACATGATCAAAGTGCTCAAATTGCATCCTCAATTGTATCACCTCATATTCTACAAAGTCTTGTGGGTAATATTTCTTAGCCAACTGACAAATGTTATTAATTCTAAATGATATTCACATTTCTCTCATATCTAAATTAAGCTGAACTAAGAATGAGTATTTCCACCACGTTTTCATTGAATTTCTCATTTAATTCCTGTAATTAGAGTCTATCACGGCTATAAAAATATCAACTTTGTAATAATGCTATATTGTAATGCCATCTTTTTGATTGCGGACCCTTCCCCGTCTTGCAATATAAGTAGCATTAAAATCTTGTCTAAGTATATTGACTAATTTGCAAAATGATTTGACATTTGCAACAAATTCATGCCGTCCTTCCTCTCTCAGCTTTTGAATAAGCGACTTAATAGAGGAAGCCAAATGCATTGCATTTAAAATTTTTGGAGATTGGAGTTGCAAAGCTTGACAATGTGTATTAGAAATCTTCAGAATGTTTCTCATGAGATGTAGAATGAAAACAAATTCAAAAGAAGTTAACACCTCGTAAGGTGCATGTGCATCAACTCATTGGATTGTTGTAGTTCAATCCTCAATAGTATTCAACAAAACTTCACACATCGCATTGAACATCTTTATCAAGCTACAAATGGATTTCAAGTGAGAACTTCAACGAGTATCACCTGATCTTTGTAAAGAACCAATTTGATTAAGTCCTTTTCCACTTTTGAGCTCATCAATCTGAAGTAAATGAGGATTATTTGCAGCTTGAGCAGCTTTTAATTGGTCATTGCGTTTACATGATGCACCAACAATATTTATAATAGAGTTCAACTTGATAAAAAACTCATGGTCGGGAACAACATAGCAGGAACTAATGCTAGTTGCAAACGATGTACAAAACAATGAACATAATGAGCATAAGGACATTCGCTTGAAATCAAAGCTTGCAATCCATTCCATTCTCAACGCATGTTACTTGCACAATCATAACCTTATCCTCCGATATATTGAACATCAATATTATTCAATGTTATGATTGGAAAGGAAAGTAAAAATATCTTTTTTTAATGTTAATGCAACATTGTCTTTGACATGAATAAGGCCAAAAAAGTGCTCCTACACATAACCATCTTTGTCAATAAATCTCAAAACAATTGGCATTTGCTCTCTTTTAGATTCATCCCAAGCTTCATCAATTATTATGCAATATTTTGCATCACCAATTTCTTCGCTGATAGCATTCCTCACTTTATTTGCCAATGAACGTGGCAAAAACACAAGAAATGAGGGTTTGAATTGGGTTTTAGAAATCTTTTCGCAAAGCTTGTGTATTTTTGAAAACCTTTTCAAAACAACTATTTAACAAAGTAGTAATGAAAGACAAGTAAAAAGAAGAGAAGAAAATGACACAATGATTTATACTAGTTCACTATCACCCGATAGCTACGTCAAGTCCCTTCACACACTTGAAGGATTTCTCCACTATAATCAACCTGATTACACTTGAGAGTATACTACTGCCAAACTGGCTATACTCACAACTTCTTAGAACGACTTAGTACAGTCAAACCTCTAAGGAATACAGCCACTACTGGGCTAGATACAAGGTTCAAAATTAGTTTGAAATAATATCAAATAACTCTCAGTAGAGAAGATTTACAATAAAAACTTAAGCACAAAGAATAACTTTCAAACAGAAAGAATAAAACGTAAGTGCTTGTTCAATGTGATCCCAGATACTTGGAATGATTCTTGGTTGCTCACTTTGTTTTTTTTTTCTTCAGTGAATGAAGTAAGGTATATATAGCTAGGGTTATGAATAGTACCATTGTGACTTAACAGCTCTTTTCACCAATGGACAAAAACTTCAGATCCACTTTTTGTGGCATTTAGCAAGTCACATCGCTTTCCATTCTGCTCTTGCATACTGGCACAACAGAAAATATCAGGATCTTGTCCTTTGTGATCTTTTCGAATATAAGACACTTCTTGAGCAAGTTTTCAGATGATTATATCCGTTGACATTCCCTTTGGTCTTTGATTCCTCGTACATTAAAGTACTCATCAATGAGGTCTCTTTAATACTTGAAGTAGCCTTAAATGAACACTCAGTCTGATTTCCAATCAGAGCATCTGTCAAACAGACAATGTTTATTACTGAGATACTCTATTCACCAGAGTGAGCTTGAAACAGAGGCAAGTTCTTCAGTACATAATTTGTTGGCCTTTCATATAGGAGAGTTTTGTAGAGACGGATGAAGGCTTCCACTGTGTAGTCTTTTCATAGTCTGTTCAGTGTTGACCAATAACAGAGCGTTGACCAGAATAAAGCATGGTCTACCAGAGTATTGACTACCATCAGAGCATTGGCAAAAACAATCAGACAATGACGTCAACAATTTTCAGAGGATCAATGCCAGACTCAGATTCATGAAACTGAGAGTGAAATGTATACTTTCACTTAGTCTTTTGAGATAATTTCTTCTGATGAATAGTGACTTTTGCACACTAAAAAACACATCAGAGGATAAATTATTCTATTAACTATTTGTTATCATCAAAACAATTAAGGGTCATTGTTTCTGAATCCACTAGATTTCAACAATCTCCCCCTTTCTGATGATGACAAATACATAGATTGATGAATAATTTTTCGTTAGAAAAATATTTACTTAAAAGAATTTCAGAGGCTCCCCCTAAATTAAGCACATATAAATATTTTCTAAGTGTAAAGTCACATCAGATGGATGTATCATATCAGAACATTTCAATTAAAGTATCAGAGCATTCATAAACAGAGTGGTCTATCAGAGCATATATTTATTAATCCTATAACAGATCATACATTCTAAGTTAATGTTTCAGAGTAAATAATGCATGATGACACTTGGTTGATACATCAGGTTCATCAATTACTCTTTATCTCTATATTTTCTTCCCCCCTTTTGTCATCAGACAAAAAGGTTAAGAATAAATAAAGAACATCATAGTCAAAACAGAGTTTGAGAAATATAAAGTTAAAACAGATTAAGTATCAAAAATTGATTTCATTAATCAAGGAGACGTACCAAAATCCAAAATGTTTTTAAAAGAATAAAAACAAGTATAAGGCTAAAAGCAAAAAGGGTGAAAAACCTAAAGGCTATCTAAGGTTTCTTCAACTGATCCAAAATAGCCTGCAGCATATCTCTAACAATATCATGCTTCCTATCCGAGGCTTCCAATTGTCGTTGAGTAGTTTCCATAAACTGCTTGAAGTTCTTGTTATCTTCAACAAGTTGGTCCAGAACATCCTTTGGAACTACAACATAATGACTACCAGAAGCAGAAGCAGATCCAGAAGTAGAGGGCTGAGTCACCATTACAGTTGAAGCAGGAGGAGGGGTTACTGGTTCTGATGCAGGTGGAGGAACAGGGGCAGGAAGAGGTATGGGAGCAGGTTCTGGTTCCCAAACAACAAGGGTTTTAACCCTTTGAGGCACTCTCCAAGCAGAGGCAATTAAGAGTCTTCTGTTTCTATCAAGTTAATCCTTCCTATGCTTTTCAAGCTAGAAATTGACAAAATGCAGATTTTCATAAAAATCTTCCAGAGCCTGTGCAGTGCCAACACTATCCAGTCTATCTTCCTCAATCACTCTCCATATGTCAAATTCATACTGTCTCCTAGCCTTAAAAACTTTAAATCCAGCAAAGTGGCATGGATTAGGCTGAGTTACAACTCTTTCTTCTCGATGGAGGTGGTTCACACCCAGTGTGAACAATTGGAGCAGGAGGTGCAGGAAGAAGTAGGATTGGTGGATCAATGATGGTTTCGTCATCATCTTCCAGTTCAAGTTCTTGAACCACTTCAGCAGCAATTATAGCAGCAATGACTAGGTCATCTTCTATAATTGGTTTTGTAGTAGATTCAGGCTCAGGCAGAATTGGTGAATGAGGTGGAGAAGGGATTTATGGTGGTGAAGGTAGTAAGATAGCAAGGGGCTGAAAGGTAGTGAGGGGTTGAGCATCACAGATCGTATCAGAGCTAGGTGAAGGGGATTGGGGTTCCTGGATAATAGGCTCAGGTTCTGTTTCAGGATGTGATGGTAGGTTTAGATCAGGTTGAATTAATGGAGGAGAGTGAGGTCTTGGTGGTGATTTAGGGCTAGGTGGAGGAGTGGTAGGTTTAGGTTGTGAAGGTGTTTTAGTGGGTTGTGGTTGTGGTGAAAGTATAGGTGCAGTTGTGGTGGTTGTTGGGTGAGCAACAGAGAAGGGCTCAATGTAAGGAATTTAGACTTTGGGTAATGGTCTCTGTCTTTGTCACAGAGGGATGTGATATTGTTCATCTTCATCAGATGAAGAGTCAGAAGGTAATGGAGGCAAAGGCTTTTGGGTAGGCTTAGAATGGGTTGGTTTAGAAGGTTTAGTAAAAGTAATAGGTTTAGAAGTTTGGGGGGGGGGGAGGAATAGGGTTTGAAGGTAATGGTTGAGAGGATTGTAAGGGTTGGGTTGCAAAAGAACATGTAGCAGTAGTGCCAGTACTTTAAACTGAGTCATACAAGTTAACAACTTGATCTAATACATTGGGTTTCTTTGGAGGAAGATCAGCTAGCCTGTGAATCCTCTTCCTCTTTGTACCAGTTGCAGTAGCAGTAGTGCCAGAGGCAACAACAATAGAAATAGTGGAGGGAGCAGCAGAGGGTGTATCAATAGGTGGAGCAAAGGTTTCTCTTTACAGAAGCCCTCTTGCTTTGGGATCCTCATAGAATTTGCGACATTCCTCCTGAGATTTTGCAATCATCTCAGCAATTACTTCCTTCTTGTCTTCTTGCTCTTCTGTCAACAGTGAGGGCATGAAGGCAGGTCTCACTAGAGGAACTAGATGAGTAGGTTCAGAGGCAATGTGAATGCCAGTACTCCTAGTTACTCTCCTTGTAGGCTCAACAGTAATAACTTCAGTTATCTTCCTCTTTCCTTTCCTTACTGGTCTATTCCCAGCTTCTTCTTCCCACTGAATCTCAACAATGATCTCAGTGGATAAAACTCTCATTTTCTTTAAGTTCTCATTGTTGAATGTTGGTATACTCATGGTTTGGAGTGCAACTCCAGCTTCTTCAGTATTAAGCCCTTAAAGATGCCTAATCAAGCCTTGATTATCCAGAATTGCAGAAATCATCCTTCCAAAGGGAATGTTCAAGTTCTTCCCTTTACTGGAGAACATAACGTTTCTACACAGATGGTCAAAGATGAGACTTGGCATATTGAGTTTGGATTTAATCTCATAATGCCACATAATGAACTTGTGGTAACTGCTCACAGTGTCAGCAGACCCAGATTTGGGAACAATGCTGTTCTTGATTATCTTAAACAGTACCCTGAACTTGTTCTTCATGTTTGTAGCCTTCAAATCTGCCAGATTCTCATAGATGGAGGAGTTGATGGTATCCCAGCCTCTATACTCGCTTTCCCAGTTATCCCTGATAACTTTTCCAGAGTTAAGGCACTTGATAACACCAGAAATTATATCGTGAGTTATCACAATGTTCCTCCTTTGAGCATAGTTGTGAATGGTGTTGTTTTTACATCTAGCATACATCCAGAATTCCTTCACTAGTTCTTGGTAGACATGGAAGTTCTTCATGCAGAAGAAATCCCCATATCAATAAAATCAGTTTTGAATGCGTATCCATTATCAGCCAAATCTTTGAAGTCCACTTGATAACTGTAACACCCTGTTTCCGGAGCGCTACTAAACTAGAACTCAAATCGAAAACAACAAGCTTTTTAAATAATACTCTTTTTCCCTTTGGAAAATGCGGTATATTTTTTTTTAAAACAAACGTCTTTGGCAAAGCACAAACAGAGTATCCACAACGTTTAGAAACATGGTGAAATTCTAAAGTACAAAAAACAGATACACTGAAATACATACTTGCATACATTTCCAAAGTAGTCATAATCAGTATGTACAAGGACCAAAGCAAAAGAAATATCCAGAAGGAGAATACACCTAAAGCATGAGGACCCTCACGAGAGTGATCATACTCCTGGGGTACTCTTGGCAGTTACCCACGCAGGGGGCTGCCCCAAAAGTATACCTCCAGACTAACTAAAATATACATTAAAAGACTACAGCAAAAAGGACTGACTGGTCACCACCCAGAACTATACACAACCGACCCACAACACGGCTAGCCAACACTATACACAAAACAGATAATCTGCATCAGCTATATATCGCTGCCCAGATCCTCAGATGGGTCCTCCTCATCCTCCTCCATCAGGTCGTCCTCATCCTCCCCCGTCAGGTCAACGAAAGGTGCAGATGCCGATACGCCCTCGGGTATGTCCTCCCCAACTAAAACATCCTTGATGAAGCTCGCCCCGCTATAACCAACCTCACCATACACTCCACACATAGGAGAAGGATCCACTAGTGGAGTAGGGGTCCTGATAACCAAAGGGGAGGTCGGCGCTGCCTCTGGCTCTGCCACAGGGCTCGGGGTAGCTGCCGCTGCACGTGATGTCGAAGCTCCGGCTGTCCAATGTCTGATGCCCATGCTCTTGCGAGCGGTTCTCCTGATCCTGGCCCCTCGCGGCAAAGGTGCGTAACGAGTAGTAGTCCGCCTCGGAATCTCAAAAGATCCCTCTGGAGAAGAAGAGGAAACCTATAGCACCCGGTCCTGCTGAATGCTATGCCACGCGTCCACAATCTGTGTCATTTGTACTGGAAAGCTATCAGTCCGCCTAGAGATCTCCTGCCGTAGTGCCAACCCGTCCACTCGAAAGGTCTGTACTACATACCCAGTATATACAACTTGGCTGGAGATGGGGTCGAATTCTATCACCGAGGGGGTCTCCAAATTCAGGAAGTCAAATACTATCTCTGGCGATGTCGTCATTGCCGGGATCACCAACGTCTTCGCCATCACCTGGGTTACCATCATCAGTTGAAGGAACAACAGGAAAGGGTCAACTTCTCAAATAAGCATATATAATACAACACAACATAATATACGAAACAACAAATATGCATCAATGTCCCATATTGCAACTAAATATGCAGACACAACACATGCCTTTTACGGAAGTTATACGCAATACATGCCTCCCGATCAAAGTCCTACTACAGACACAACACATGCCTTCTACGGAAGCTATACGCAATACATGCCTCCCGATCGAAGTTATTCCGCAGACACAACACATGCTCTTCACTAACCCCAATGTATATATATATACGATAATTCAATCAGGCATAATCAAAAATTTAACTATCCACATTAATTAAATATTCAAATAGCAATGTCACCAACAATACTTCTCAAACCAACAATATATAACAATTCAACAATACCTCATCACAAACAATCACAACATCAACAACACAATTCATCCCTTTGCAACTCAGTGGAGTTAGCAAAGAGGTAATCAAACAAGAAAATGGGGGTTTGAATTGGGTTTTAGAAATCTTTTCGCAAAGCTTGTGTATTTTTGAAAACCTTTTCAAAACAGTTGTTTAACAAAGTAGTATTGAAAGACAAGTAAAGAGAAGAGACGAGAATGATACAATGATTTATACTAGTTCATTATCACATGATAGCTACGTCTAGTCCCTTCACACACTTGAAGGATTTCTCCACTATAATCAACCTGATTACACTTGAGAGTATACTACTGCCAAATAGGCTATACTCACAACTTCTTAGAACGACTTAGTACAGTCAAGCCTCTAAGGAATACAACCACTATTGGGCTAGATACAAGGTTCAAAAGTAGTTTGAAATAATATCAAATAACTCTCAGCAAAAAGGATTTACAATAAAAACTTAAGCACAAAGAATAACTTTCAAATAGAAAGAATAAAACGTTTAAGTGCTTGTTCAATGTGATCCCAGATACTTGAAATGATTCTTGGTTGCTCACTTCGTTTTTTTTTCTCCAGTGAATGAAGTAAGGCATATATAGCTAGGGTTGTGAATAGTGCCGTTGTGACTTAACAGCTCTTTTCACCAATGGACAAAAACTTCAGATCCACTTTTTGTGGTATTTAGCAGGTCACGTCGCTTTCCATTCTGCTCTTGCATATTGACACAACAGACAATATCAAGATCTTGTCCTTTGTGAGCTTTTTGAATATAAGACACTTCTTGAGCAAGTTTTTTGATGATTATATCCGTTGACATTCCTTTTGATTTTTGATTCCTCGTACATTAAAATACTCATCAATGAGGTCTCTTTAATACTTGAAGTAGCCTTAAATGAACACTTAGTCTGATTTCCAATTAGAGCATATGTCAAACAGACAATGTTTGTTACTGAGATACTCTGTTCACCAGAGTGAGCTTGAAACAGAGGCAAGTTCTTCAGTACAGAATTTGTTGGCCTTTCATATAGGAGATAGACAAAGGCTTCCACTGTGTAGTCTTTTCATAGTCTGTTGAGTGTTGACCAATAACAGAGCATTGACCAGAATAGAGAATGGTCTACCAAAGCGTTGACTACCAACAGAGCATTGATCAAAACAGAGTGAGACTATCAGACGATGATGTCAGCAATTTTTAGAGGATCAATTTCAGACTCAGATTCATGAAACTGAGAGTGTAACGCACATTTTCACTTAGTCTTCTTAGATAATTTCTTCTGATGTACAGTGACTTCTGCACACTAAAAAACACACCAGATGATAAATTGTTCTATTAACTATTTGTTATCATCAAAACAATTAAGGGTCATTGTTTCTGAATCCACTTGATTCCAACAGCCAAGACATGTAATTTTTTTTAATGTGTTGTTGGTAATGTATATGAGGCATTCCGTGGAGCTTTATCCAAAACTTCTACCACTTTGTCATTACAAAAAGCTGTAAAAATCAACAATTCCAAAAAGCTTTCACGATTATCTGATGTCTTAGACTCATCGTGACTTATGAAAGAACATCCTTGAAATGCAAGCCACCTAATTGCCTCAGTTGAAATTTTAAGGCGAAGTCTATTTTTTGCAATTTCTTGTGTCGTGAAGCTCTGAAACCTTCTTGCAATGCGTGATGGTTGGTTCAAAAGATCTACAAATGCTCCCTCATCATTTCTATTAGTTGAAGTGAGATCTTTGCCAATATGCACCAAGAATGCATAATTTCCCCCCTCCCTCACCTTTTTCCATGATCGAAATCGATTTACAGTAAATGCATCACATGCACGAGGTCCATCTTTGTTATGGAATAAAAAACATGGCAGGCAAAATGGAGCATCAACACCAGGAGGATATTCCAACCAAGACGAAAATAGTTTAAACCAAAACGGGTAGAGTGGCCTCTACGTTGCTAAGATTATATGTATGAATTGTGGACATATATAAAATGTCATAAAAGTTTGTCAAAAATTTATGTTTTAACAATTAAAATATGACCTCAATTTTTAAGACAAAATTTAAAATGTAGTATAAAAAATTATATTGATAGAACTAAAATTTATAAATTGTTTCACAAAAATTGAAATGTATTTAGAAAAATTCTAAAATACAACATTGATTATAAACTATTGGAATGGAATCTTTTTCTCTATTTGAATAAATTTTAAACAAATTATCATTAGGACTGAAAAGATTGAAATAAAAATGTAATGAAAAAGTAAAACACTAAGAATTAACATTCAAATATAAACTTATAACAAAAAAAATTCAAATACAAACGTGTCATGTTCGTTGCTGCTGTAAAAAAAATGTTCGTACATAATAATAATAATAATAATAATAATAATAATAATAATAATAATAATAATAATAAATGGAATATATTTTTTGATAACCCAACGTAATTAGGGTCTTTGACCAAAGTAGGTGCCTATGGGTATTCCCACGATTTAGACTCTTTGGGCCATCTATGAGACTAATCATCGAGTCGACAGCGAGACGTCCGATTTTTTCACATGGGGTTATGCAGCCTCTTAACAGGTAGACCCCATGAGTAGAACTCAGATTCTTTTTTAAGAGAGAGTTGTAACATCCCGATTTCGCGTGAAGATGTAAATTATTATTATTTATATTATTATCAATCATACCTCCTATATTAATATTTGATCATATTAATATTTGATCTTTTCTAAATAGATATGTGATTAATTATATTAATATGTGAATATGGGTTCTTGAGTGCTAATATATAATATTGTGCATGATAATACATGATTATGTTTGAATAGGTATTTAATATATTAGTGTGTGATTTATTCATTTAAAGCTTTAGTAAGTAGTATATTGGAATGATAAATTATTATTTTATTATTTTTATTATTATTAAATATTAGCGTTGAATTTATTAGAGATATTTTAGAATAATAGGCTTATTTTAGAAGTAGTATAGAAATGAATTTTTAGGATAAAGAATGGTTTTAATCAAAGTAGTTAAAACCAAACCGACCATTGAACCAGACAAGACACCGGTTTAATGTTCAAGGGTTTGACCGGAGTTAAACCGGAGTCGGACCGAAAATGAATTGAATAATATTTTTAACATATATCAAGAAATAAAAAAAACATAATATTCATAACTTTACAGTATTAAAAATTAAACCCCACTTAAAATATTATAAGTCAACATATAACACACAAAACTACATATTAAACCGATGCAAATATGTCATAATAACATTCTATTATTAAATAATCGTAAAAACTACAACAAAAGTATTTCTGATAATAATATTAATGTACAAATTTATTTAAATTTTTTTTATTGTATTTGATTTAATCCATCAATGTACAAAAAAATGGATAAAAAGCATCACATGTGCCAAAAACAATCTAATTTACCATTTTAAAAAAATTGGATTTTGATTCAATCCATCAATATTCCTGGTTTTTTATAGTATTTGATTTAAATCCATCAATGTTCCCGGTTTTTACCCGGTTTTCCAGTCTGGTTCCCGGTTTTTGCCCAGTTTTTCGGTTCGATCCCCGGTTTTTATACAAAACGGTTCTCATGTTTAGTTGGACCGGATGATAGGACCGCAAGTGCAAGGTTGTATTGCGTAGTAAAAATATCATTTCCACAGAGACTTAGTATTGAATACCAATTTCTTTTCACTATGGTGATTAGCTAAAAGATTGATTTTAGAAATAATATTGTTGCTGGAAAAAAATAAAATAGTTTTTAAAAGAGAAAAAGAAAACTCTTGGGATTATGGTTCTTCACACTGACAATTATCACTAAACCGATTTTCTAAAGCTATGAGTGTTGGATATTTAAAGTCAAATAATCTAATGTAACTATTGCCTTCTTTCAAAGAACAACAATGTATTTAGGCTAATAAACAACCGATTTTCATGGTGAAAATATTAGCAAAAACCTATTAAGAAAAGATATTTTTCACAACCCCAAGAGAACCAAAACTATTTTTATGATTCAATTTCCTTGTTCAACCACATAGATCTAATATCAAACTTCATCTTTCAGTCCATCATTTGATATTTAAGATCATGCATAAAAAATCACTAAGATTGAATTAAAAGGAACAACACTCATAACAAGAAGAAAAATCAGAATTGGGAATAATCCATCAATTGGAATATCCATAATCCCAAGATTAGAAAACTACTCACTCATTGCAATAATAGAAACTACCAAATAAAGATGAGACATTCATAAAATAAAAGATGAAAAGAGAGATATAGAGCTATAAGAGATGGAAAACTGAATCTTATTCAAAAACTAAGAGTCTAGAGAAGTATAAGAACATACATAAAAGAAAAATACAAAAAGACATAGGTTTGGCTAAGAAAAATGGAGAGGAAGAGAGTCCATTTCGTGGTCCTAAAGGCCTCTACTTATAGCCTAATTCTACCCCAATTAAGTCCCATTAGATCCCCTTAAAGACCCATCAAGACAGCTTAACAAATTCCATGTTTTAATCAACATTTACACTCTCCCTGCCATGATTATGGCCGTAATTCTTAACACTGGGGGATCATAATTCCTGATCTGATGACTTTTCACATTCTGATGCACAGATTATGGCTATAATGATAAACACTGGGGGGCCGTAATTCTCTCTGACTTCCATTTGACTGTCCAACTCTTGCCACACGAATTATGGCCATAATCTTCAACATTGGGGGTCATAATCTTGGCTTTTTGCACTTAATTCATCAACTCTTCAACCCCGTTTCCTACAAATCAAAACATAAACCAAAAGGTAATAAAAATAAAACATAAATAATAATAAACCACTAATAAAGCCTATTAAAACAAGGTAAAAACTAGATAAATTCTAACTTATCAAACTCCCCCATGCTTAGATCTTTGCTTGTCCTCAAGCAAATCACAACAAATGGCCAGATTTGGAAATTCCTTATTTTAACCACAAAGTTCTTTATTGATATCCAATGACACAATTTTCACAATTTCAACATACTACCTATTGGAACCCAGTGCATAGCATGATCAGATGGTTTAAAGCATCAGAGCATTGAGCGAGACCTAAATTATTATTCTTATCCTAACATTTTACCTTGGGTCCTCCACTCATATGCAAACAATGCAAGTGCCACACTTGGTCTCAAAGGAGTGCCTTTGTTTCCCAGTAGCCAATCAGTCTCAAAAGGGTACTACAAGTATTTTCCTAGTAACCTATGGCCTCAAAAGGGTGTTGAGCCACTTTTCTTTTTATTAGAACTAATTCCATCATTTTTTTTCTTTTTATTTATTTTCTCTTTTTATTCTTTTCTTTTCTATTTTCCTTCTTTTTAGCTCAACACAGACATTTGTCTAGTAACCAAAATGCAATGAGTGTCACCAAAGGGAACCAAATATTCATTAGACATTTTCAAGGTTCTTCCCAATTAACATAATGCCAAAACCCTTCTATGTTGTGTGTGTATGGTCCCAACGAGCAATAAAGCTTTCAATATTCACAACTATGCTCATTGAATACCAATCAATTAACCAAGTAGTGCCATAAAAACAAGGATTTCCAAAGGGGCCAAAAAATTTCACAACAAAGATTTCACATGGGAAGAATGATAAAAGTCAGAAAACAGACACAGACATATGCAAAAACAAAATAAAGAAACAAAACAAAACAAAGCAAAGTAAAACAATATTCCCCTTTCTTGATATCCTTGAGGTCACCATCAGTAGCGTTCTCATTTGTTCATCTTGCTTTGTGATATCAAGAAGCATAAAAAGTTGATAAATTTTTACCAGGATCCCATTTCTTGAAGGGTAAAGACCAAGAGACACACGAAGAATAAAAGCTTTATTCCCGGATCCCATAACTTGAAGAATGGTAATTGTATAAACAATATGAATCTACCCTCACTTCCTCTTGTTCTTTCCCAATGAATTGTGGAAGATATTACTTTTATTCCCTCCATTTCATGTTCTTTTTCTTGTGACTAATCTTCCACTACCACCTCATCTTCATTTTGATCCATCCCCACAGTTATATTTTTCTCAAGTTGTGTTTGATGTGGCTCTTGTACTAATTGTTTACAAATTTTCTCAATTTGCATTTTGAAATCTTGCATCACAACTTCAACACAATCACAATTGGCCTTTATATTGGCCTCAGAGTTGGATAACTCTTGTGCATATTGCGCTAGAGCTATTTCCCAAGGTTTTGGTTCTTTGGAGATCACTTGTAAGCACGGTGATGGTGGCGACAAAGATGACAAAAATGATTCCCATTCTTCCTTGGAGAATATAAATACATGCTTATTGGTCATACAATCAACTTGTGCTTGATGACCTTGATATCCTAAATTCATGTTCAGCAAATAAAAAGGAAAATAATAATAGAAAAATAAAAGTTTTAGCCTAACTGGAATAGCGAAATGAAATCAATATCAATAGCATAAGTTCCCGGCAATGGCGCCAAAAACTTGATAGGACCGCAAGTGCATGGTTATATCGCGTAGTAAAAATATCGTTCCCACAGAGACTTAGTATTGAATACCAATTTCTTTTCACTATGCTGATTAGCTAATTGATTTCAGAAATAATATTGTTGCTGGAAAAAAATAAAACAGTTTTTAAAACGGAAAAAGAAAACTCTTGGGATTATGGTTCTTCACAATGACAATTATCACCAAACCGATTTCCTAAAGCTATGAGTGTTGGATATTTAAAGGTAAAATAATCTAATGTAACTATTTCCTTCTTTCAAAGAACAACAATGTATTTAGGCTAATAAATAACCTATTTTCACAGTGGAAATATTAGCAAAAACCCATTAAGAAAAGATATTTTTCACAACCCCAAGAGAACCAAAACTATTTTCATGATTCAATTTTTTTGTTTAACTATATAGATCTAATATCAAACTTCACCTTTCAGTCCATCATTTGATATCTAAGATCATGCAAAAAAAATCACTAAGGTTGAATTAAAAGGAACAACATTCATAACAAGAAGAAAAATCAGAATTGGGAATAAGCCATCAATTGGAATATCCACAATCCCAAGATTAGAAAACTACTCACTCATTGCAATAATAGAAACTACCAAATAAAGATGAGACATTCATAAAATAAAAGATGAAAAGAGCGAGATAGAGCTATAAGAGATGGAAAACTGAATCTTATTAAAAAACTAAGAGTCTAGAGAAGTATAAGAACATACCTAAAAGAAAACTACAAAAAGACATAGGTTTGGCTAAGAAAAATGGAGAGGAAGAGGGTCCATTTCGTGGTCCTAAAGGCCTCTATTTATAGCCTAATTCTACCCCAATTAAGTCCCATTACATCTCCTTAAAGACCCATCAAGACTGCTTAACAAATTCCATGTTTTAATTAATATTTACACTCTGCCTGCCACGATTATGGCCGTAATGCTCAACATTTGGGGGTCATAATTTGTGATCTGATGACTTTTCACATTCTGCTGCCCGAATTATGGCCATAATGATAAAACTGGGGGGCCGTAATTCTCTCTGACTTCCATTTGACTGTCCAACTCTTGCCACACGAATTATGACCATAATCTTCAACACTGGGGGGTCATAATCTTGGCTTTTTGTACTTAATTTATCAACTCTTCAACTCCCTTTCCTACAAATCAAAACATAAACAAAAGGTAATAAAAATAAACATAAATAATAATAAACCACTAATAAAGCCTATTAAAAAAGGTAAAAACTAGATAAATTCTAACTTATCATCGGATAAGTGTCTGGTTTTGATAACACTGGTTTTATTTAAAAGAAAATGAGTTTGGGCTTTTTTTTTCATATAGATTTTAGACCATTTTAATGTGAAACCCATGTTGTTTGAATCATGTACACCACAATCTTCAAACAAACCCTTGTGCCTCCATTCTTCTATCCTCTCCTGCTCCTTTGTTTGACCACGATAAGCTATGAAACTTCACCACCCAACTCGAAATCAACCCCTAAGTTCGTTTCCAGCTGCCGTTCGATCAACCGTTGTGTTGTTCATCTCGTTTTTCTTTCTCCAGGCGGACTATATTTGCCATTTTTCAGTTGCCTCTATTAGAGCAAAATGTGAAATTGCGTCTGACATTCTTATAGTTTTGATGATAACAAATAAATCTGAAGCAAGATGAACAATTAATCTTATGAGTATTTAGCGAATTTGCTAAGTTTGCAAGAAAACTTGTTGAAACCAACTAAATACATTAACATAACATAATGTAATTATAAAGATAGAAATAAAACAACGCGAAGATAGCTGAAGATCAACAACGCATGTCTGAAGTTCAAACTGAAGAAATGAAACATTGTCTGAAAGTCAACAACAACAAATCAGACAACACTGCATCAGAAGCAATATTTCAACTATTGGGTCTGACTTAGAAGACCTCATGAAGACCTAGTTCAAAGTCAGTATTCTAAATGATAGTATCTGAATTTGTTCTGGTTGAACATGAAGATCTTCATGTATTGTCTGGTGAAGGTGTCATTTCTATCTATAAGAAGAGGAGAAAAAGATATTCTCGGAAGCATTCTTCAATGCCCTTGCCCTAATCTTTCTCATTTGTAGGATCGAGCCTTATATTTCTGTCTCTCTTCTCCTTTATCTTGCTTAGGTTTAACCAATGCAGGTACCTCTGTCTATCGGGTACAATCTTCACAATTATTGTGGTGATTTCCTTATGCAGGAACATTATCTCACATCTTTGTGACAACAACATGAGAATCAAAAGCTCTCTCATCAGGTGTGATCCATCAGCTACACTCAACAATAGTAAGAGGTTCATTCTATGGAGGCTGCATGGCTAGAAAGTTTAGAGTCATAGCTTGTCTTCCTCTGAATCTCGGCCTGCCTCCATAAATGCATTTATGTCTGTCACTTTCTTCTGGAGGAAGAATACTGAGTATGGCCACTCCAAAATTGAAAGTCTTCGAATACTCTAAAAAATGCATTCATATGCAGGTTTGGGAGGAAATGATTTATTGGGAAGGTACTCAATAATATTCCCTTTTAGCTCTGGTGAGTATCTATGAGGAGTCTGGGTTGCTTCATCATCTCCAAGTGTTGTTTTTTGATAGCCCCGAGTACTTACCAGGTTATGGGACTAGGATCTTTATTGCTGGGAAAACTTTTGAGATAGCCTAGATATTTTTTTTGAGTTAATGACCAATTTGGTCCCTGACATTTGAAAAAAAAATAGTTTGGTCCCTTACTTTATCAATATTCTAAATTAGTCCCTGTAGTTTGAAAATGTGCATCAGTTATGTCCCTCCGTCAGTTTCGCAGGGACCAAATTGATATTAAGTTATAAATCACAAGGACCTATTTGCTAATAAGTGACTAAATTGAAGAACTATTTTAGAACTTTGTTAACAGAAAGAATTGACAGACGGACGTAACTGATACACGTTTTCAAAATACAGGGACTAATTTGGAATATTGATAAAGTAAAAGACCAAATTGATTTTTTTTTTCAAATTTTAGGCACCAAATTGGTCATTAACTCATATTTTATTTAAAGTAAAGGGGTATGCTAAAGAATCATTATAGAAACTATGATCCTAACTAGGTTGGCACCAAAGCCTCTGACAATCATTTCCAGCATACCACCATTTTATTAATAAAAATAACAAAGAGATACAAGAGAGAGATTTGTGGGGACATGGACCTTACCCAAATGATAGTCACTTAAATCTGTAACGAAGCCCATTCCTATTGTGAGCAAATTCTGGGGCTATGAAAGGATGGATAATATCCCACCAAACAAACCCCGGATTAAAAACACCAAAGGAGGCCAATTTATCAGCACACGCATTTCCCTCTCTGTAAATATGTGAAAAACTAAAGGACATTTTCTTAGTAAGTTCAATACAATTAAACCACCTATTACGAAGAGTCCAAGGAACTAGATCACTAATACTAAAAGCAGAGATAACGAGAATGGAATCATATTCCAACTAAAGATTCCTCTAACCTTTACTATAAGCAATCTCAATAGCTAACAAAACTCCCACAAGTTCAGCATAAAAAGCATTCTGAATTCCAAGATTATCCACAGAGCAACCAAGTGTAGCTGCATTATTATCACGAAAAATGAGACCACAAGCAGAGGGGCCCGAGCAACCTCTAGCAGCGCCATCCATATTACACTTGATAGTATAACAAAGAGGAGGGTCACTACAAGAAATCGCGGGATTACCAACGGCCAAAAGCCGTCGGTAATCCACAAATACCGTCGGTAATAAAAAAATTCCGACGGATTACCGACGGACTAATGTCCATCGGTAAAGTGCGCGTCGCAAATACGTACCGACGGCTTTAACCCGTCGGTAAATTTTCGACGGTTTTCTCCGACGGTTTTAACCCGTCGATAATTCCGATGACATTTCCGACGGCTTTAACCCGTCGGTAAATTTCCGACGGCTTCTCCGACGGTTTTAACCCGTCGATAATTCCGATGACATTTCCGACGGCCATGACCGTCGGTAAAGCCGGACTTTAATTTTTTTTTCAATTGAAAATTGTTTAAATTTTCATTAAAAAATTATTTAATTTTTTAAATTATTTAATTTTAATTTCTGTAATAAATTTAATTTATTTATCCATTTAATTAACGATTACTAGTTATCACATTTAATTATTAATTTATTCATGTATTTAAAAATGTAATGCGATAACATAACTATAAAACAAATTAAAAAAAGAAACGTAACAAATAAATAAAAAAATTCGACGAACAAAACAGTAATAAAAAATATCCGAAAATATAAAAAAATATCGATATAAACATACTTAATTATTAATTTATTCCTGTATTTAAAAATGCAATGCTAACATAACTATAAAACAAATTAAAAAAAAGAAACGTAACAAATAAATAAAAAAATTCGACGAACAAAACAGTAATAAAAAATATCCGAAAATATAAAAAAATAACGATACAAACATAACTAATAGTCCTGATAATCATGATCATGATCACCATCTGCATCATCGACATGATCACCAGTACTATGAGGCGGAGGCGGAGGTGGTGGAGGAGGCGGCTGGCGAGCTAGCAAATGGTACAGGTCCTCACTGTCATTTGCGGCTTTGAGCCAACATGGCGGCCGTCCGGCGGGCCTCCTCTGCTGGGCGGCGCGATCCCATCTTTGCTCGGCCGATCGGCTGCTTTGCTCGGCCATGGCCCGCTTCAACTCTGCTATCTCCGCTCATCCATGGCGGCCACGGCTGGCGACTCTCCGGCCGAGAGAGGCGATGGGCCCCTTTCTTGTAGTTGCTGGCAAGGTCGCCAGCACCGTATAGGCGACCCTTCTTCTTACCGCCAACAACATCTGCCCAAACCATCAGCGACGCAGCTGGATCCTCTAGGCTCTGAGACGGGGAACATGAGGATGTCTGAGATCTAACCTGAGACATCCTCGCCTCAAACTCCTCCTGTCAAACATAAACAAATTAGTCAATTTTTATTGTAATAAAACAATATAAACATTGTTAAAAACTATTCATTATGTTTTATAATTACACTGGTCCGCCTCGACCGCTCATCGACAAACTCAGGTACCTTTCCTAATATGAGTTGCACGATGGAGCTCGTGCAATCAACCTCCCTTTGCAATCACGAGGATGTAATTATTTAATAAAAAAAGCTTAACTAAATAATAATAATAATAATAATAATAATAATAATAATAATAATAATAATAATAATAATATAAAACATACAAGTCGAGCTGCGTGCTGCGCCTGACTGACCGAACCTCCAGTATGCAAGCTCCCACCCTTTTCAGAGGCTCTATTCTTCTTCGCCTTCTCGCTTACCGCCTTGAACTCAGGGGAGTTCCAGTGCGCTTAGTCTTTGTCGAGATCTCATCTCCTATCCAAGTGGGCTGCCCATTGAGGCGGGCATCTCTAAGCATATCAGATAGGCGGTGGGAAGCCTTCATATGGAAGTTCTTCTTGATCTGCTCCTCCTGCTCTTCCTTCCAAGAAACCCTCTCCTGTATGAATATAATACGTTATTAAAAATAATTGAGATTCATGAAATAAAAAAATAATATGCAACAAAAAAAAATAAACAACTTACTCTGAAAGAATTGAACATGTGCCTCCGCTCATCCACCGTCAGCGTCCCCCAGGTGGGCCAATAGGTGTGGTAATTTTGCTCAATTACTTCCGTGATAGTCTTCGCAGCTGGCTTTGACGGAAGGAACCTAAACAATAACAACATACCAAACAAGTTAAAAAAATATAGGTTAAACTGTAATTTTTGTCCCTTATCCTTTTTTTTTAGTTTTCATTTAAGTCCATTAAGTTATAAAAATTACTTCAATTTCGTCCTTTCTTTTTAATTATTCTTTTTTTGTCTTAGACGAAATACCATCTTACTCGTGGGCATTTGTTTTATTTTATTTTATTTTTCTGCCACGTGTCAGATGGTGATTCGTCTAAGAAAATATGAATAAATAAACAGAAAAGACGAAATTGATGTGATTTTTGAAGTTTAAGGGACTTAAATGAAAACTTAAAAAGATAAGGGACGAAATTGAAAACTAAAAAAAAGATAAGGGGCAAAAATGTGTATTCAACCTACATACTCACCCTCTACCAGCTGGCCTGATAGCAACTCGGCCATCATGCAGCATCTGAATATCATCAACGACCTCCTGCTCATCCTGCTGCTGCTCAACCTCCTCGTCCTGCTGAACCCTGGTCTGATCAGGTGCCTGGCCCACACTATACTCCTGATCGGACACATGAGTGTCGGGCACCGTCTCAGACACAAAATGAGAGGAAGAAGCGGCAAGTGTCTGCTGGAACCCTGGGGTGGGCATCATGTAAATGGGTGTCGATGCAGAAGGTCCTGCATGCTGTGTAGGTGCCCAATGTGACGTAGGCTGCGTAGGGGCCGAACTCACTGGAGCCTGTGTAGGCGTAGATGTATCCGCCGGCTGTGTGGATGACAACATCGCATAGCCAGCATCATCAATCCTAATAATGTTCGGCCTTCGACGACGAGGGGGGTCGACAGCGATGCCCTTCCCCTTCCGTTGACCATTACTGGGTGGTCGGGGGGGGGGGTCGGAGCCTGAACCTCCTGATGCCATGTATGTCTATAGAGCAATTCAATAATAACAGTCATGAAATATTATATTTAAACATAACAATATTAAAAATGAATTCCAAAAAATAAACAAGTTATATGAAAATAACTGACAAAATAAAATATGTTGTTAGACATTAAATTCTCTAATTGTAAAAAGTTAAACAAATTTATTCTCGCCCATTACGCCCACTCGCTTCGGCATCGTCTTGAGATCTTGCTGGTTTCGCCTCTTCTTCATTTAATTCCTCATCTCCATTTACATCTTCATATGTGATTGGATCGTCACGTAGTCGAGAAATGGGTTCAACTTCGTTTACTACGTTGACATGAGACATCTCATCCACTTGATAAGCCACTTCTTCCTGTGGATCATCTGCTTCAATGCGACCCCTTGGTTTTGTCTTTATTGCAACACACCAACCTTGTTTGTCCCTTCGAGTTGACGGATAAGGAACATAATACACCTGTCTTACATGTTGTGCTATGATAAACGGATCAAACATTTGGTATCTTCTGCTCATGCATATGTCAACAGTATTATATTTGCGATCCATTCTTGTGCCTCTACTTGACGGATCAAACCAATTACAATAAAATAGCACTATTCTTTTAGTATAGTCTAAAGTATTGTATGCCAGCTCATATATATGTTGAATCATGCCGTAGAAGTCGTCTTCACCTCCCTCTGTGGCACCTTTTACATAAACTCCGCTGTTAACTATTTTTTTCCCCTCTGTTTTTGACTGAGTTTGAAATTTGTAACCGTTTACGAAATACGTGTGCCATTCTTTTACACGTGATTTAGGACCATGAGATAAATTTCTCAAGTGTTCGATTATGGGCGATTCTGACTCGCTATACACCTGCGGATACACATGCACAAGTGATTTAGGGTTCCTTTTTGCAAACAATCTTTTGTATTTTCAAACAACAAATAGTTGAAATAGGACTAAAAATACATACCTGGCTCATAAACCACGTTGGGAAATATTCATGAATATAGGCAGAAGAGTCTTGTTAAGCTTGTGGGCTTAGTTAACAAGAATGCCTTGAACAAGTCATTATCAAACAAATGATCATGAATAGGTGTGGACTAAATAAATTGAAAGTGGTCAAAAGTATATATCGTAAGATATGGTGATACTTGACACAGTTGATCAACACGTGAGCGTGTCTTGACTTCTAATCTTCTCCGATTAACCAGGACTTGACTCCTTTCCGGCATGACGGCCAGGAAGGCAAAACACCGATAAGGCGGTGGGTGTCTTTCACTTTCAATTTCTATTTCATTCCTATTCTTTGTTGGTGTCAGCATGAAGTTCGTAAAATAATGGGAACAGAAATGAATTGTCTCACGGTGTAAGTAAGTTGCACAAATAGATCCTTCAACCCTGGCCTTATTTTTCATCGACCGTTTTGAGTCACCCATAAATCTACAGAATAACAAGGTTGGTGATCAACATTTCAACATTTAACCTGGGGCAGTGAATAATTATGTTAAAGAATATTTGATTATATTACCTTTCGAATGGATACATCCATCTGTATTGAACCGGTCCACCGAGCCTAGCTTCATGTGCAAGATGCACTGGGAGATGTTACATAGAGTCAAAGAAACTAGGGGGAAATATTCTCTCCAACTTACAAAGAATGACTGGTATGTTCTGCTCCATCTTGATAAGATCATCATCTCTCAATGTTGCAGAACACAAATCTTTAAAAATTGGTGAGTTACGTAAGTGGATTTAAAATATTTGACGGGGAACTAAATGCAATAGGAAGTAAACACTCCATGAATACATGACAATCATGGCTTTTCATCCCAATCATTGTTCCTTTGTTCACATCAAAGACATCTTGCCAAATTAGAAGAATAACCGTCTGACATTCAAGTTCTTTTATCCACCAACAGATCGACCTAGCTTCCTCAACAGCTTAAAGAGTAACAGGCTTTGGGTTTGAGGGTTTTCCCATTCGGCGAGTCGTCAAATGCAAGTCCTTTAAGCTTACGATAAAGTGGTAAGTCGATCTGGCCTTATCATTGTCTTTCGTTCTTCCTCTAACGTTCATCCTTTGTGAGAAAAACATTGTAAAAAGTTCTTCTCAATGTGCATAACATCAAGGTTGTGTCTCAACAAATTATCTTTCCAATACGGCAAATTCCAAAAAATACTTCTTTTAGTCCAATTGTGCCATTGTCCATATCCTTCAAATCGATCCAATTCACCAAAATCTGTGATTTTTGGCGAGATCCATAACTCGTAAAAATGCATTCGAATGTCAACCTCGGGGGCGGGCCATCTAATTCAACTTCCCCCTTCTTGCAGGCGTTCTTATTCCGTCTAAATGGATGATCTGCTGGTAAAAACCTGCGATGTGAGTCAAACCAAGAACTCTTCCCCCCAAATTTCAAGGTAAAGGCCTTTGTATGCTCCATGCAATGGGGACATGCCATCTTACCATGAGTACTCCAACCAGACAACATACCATATGCAGGGAAGTCATTAATGGTCCACATAAGAGCTGCCCTCATTGTAAAGTTCTTCTTTCGTGCAACATCATAAGTCACAACGCCATTCCACAACCTTTTGAGATCGTCAATGAGAGGCTGTCAATAGATGTCAATACCATCTGTTGGATTATCTGGACCCGGTATAATACAAGTCAAGAACATATAGGGCTTAGACATGCACATATCAGGAGGAAGATTGTATGGGGTAACAATAACTGGCCAGCAAGAATAAGGTTTCGCCGTTGATTGAACATATGGGGTAAAACCATCAGAGCATAAGCCAAGTCGTACATTACGTGGATCTGCTGCAAATTCGGGATTCACACGATCAAAGTGCTTCCAAGCTTCACCATCACATGGATGTCGCAACATACCTGAAGTGCTTTTATTCTCATAGTGCCAAGTCATTTTGTCTGCAGTCTGTGTTGACGCAAACATTCTCTGCAGCCTTGAAATAATTGGCAAATAAAACATTGCCTTCCGTGGAACTGGTTTTTGTCTACCCTTCCCATTATCAGTATGTGACTTATACCTTGGCTCACCACAGAATTTGCTTTCAACCAGCGCGCTATCGTTTTTACCATATTCATTGTCGTAATATAACATACACCCTCTCACACAACAATCAATCCTTTTAGATTCCAACCCCAATTTGGACACTAAGCTTTTAGCCTCGTAATAACTTTTTGGCAAACCATCTCTGATAGGTGACGAGTCCAACATCATCTTCGTTACGAGATCCAAGCACACATCCGTAGCACCACAGTTGGACTTGAGAGCTAAAAGTCTCACACACATTGATAACTTAGAGTCGGCAGACCCTTCATACAACGGCTTATTTGTTTCTAACAAGAGATTATAAAATCTTTGTGCAGTCTCATTTGGAAGTTCATCTGTGTCATCATACTGTGGCTCCTCGAATGATACGTTGACCCCCAAGGCATCACAAACCATATTTTGCATCAATTCAATCTGCTCACCATATCTCGTATCTACGCAATTACTTGAAGCACCTGTGCAATTATCGCCAACCCCTAATCCAACCCGAGGTAACTCTTCACCATGTCTAGTCCAAATCCGATAATTAGGCATAAATCCAACTCTCTGTAGGTGCGGCATGACCTCTCTGGGCTCTTGATCTTTACGCAATCGCATTTAAGGCACGGGCACCTAATCCCTCCATTAATTTGAAATCTTCGTGTGCCATTGCGACTTGAGCAAGTGATCAATCCCATCGCAAAGATTGTTTCAAACCCCTCTTCCCGGATACAACCTATCGTACATCCAACTACGATTCGAAGGAAAAAATTCCATCTTCTGCATGTAAAAAAAAAATGACAATTTCAGCAGCACGACATTCTTACAACCGCTCTCTTTCTTTAAATGGTATGCACCCAAAATGATCGCAGTTAGGAACAAGGCAATCAAGTATGCACCCAGAGAACAAAAGGAAATGAATCTCACCGAAATTTCATCAAATATCAAGATACGAGAATCAAGCAACAACTATTATACAAGTAAAGAAAAAGTTTTTTCCCAAACTGTCCGACTTGGACAATTCAAGGTTCAATATATAATGAACACGTGGTATCTAAAAGAGTACACGCACTCAATAATATATTGAACCTCAAACGGGAAGCTAAGGCTTTTCTCCGATACTAATAACAACAATCAAACATCCATTTCATCAATAATTAAAAAGTAACATGTTGAAAGTTGACATCCTCTTAAAGGATAGAATTAAACAAGCATACCGACGGCAAGGGAAGCATAAATCCTTTTAACAATTTTTGTTTTCATAGTGGTTTGGCTTGGTATATGCCATGCAATTAGAGCTCCTATATGGCCACATCTACCATACATCCTAATCCATTAATTGGCCAAAAAGCAATCATTTTCTGTTTCTGCAGCTAAAAACTAGCCTAGCACCGTAATATACTACATTAACCAAGGCGGTTGATGGTCACACAAGGTCAAACTTTTCTAACGAATCGCCAACCTCTATTATATTTGATATTTTTACGATGTTTAAATCACACCTTTATCTAATGCACTGCCAACCTCTATTATATTTGATATTTTTACGATTGTTGTTGTTGTTATTGTTGTATAATATTGTTGTAAAATAACCTGCGTTATGCATAATATTGTTGTAAACAAAAAAAAATTCAGGTGAACATTAACATCACACACAGATCAATCATAATTTACAAAGACAAACAATCATTTCATATAGCAGGTTCTATCATCCTTCAAAGCTAATTTTAATGATAGCTCCTGATAAATGGAAATTCCAATAAACTACAAGGTGCTAGCCAGACATAATTTAAAGAGGATGCTGAAAAAGAACGTCTTTTATAAGACCATATAATTATATTAGTATATTGTAACACCCAGGTAGTCTTTGCATCAGTTTAGGTAGTTTCCCTTCCTAATTCCAATATGCTAAAATAAAAATGAAATATAACTGAAAAATCTCCCTTTGATCGAAATTTTCACCACTTGATTTCCATTTATATATGCCAGATGCTAACATGCATGAAAAGACAAATAATGCAGCAGCTGAAATCATCCATTGAATTGAAACTTGATCATTTTTTCCATCAAGAATATGTTGATTCCAGCCATCTTGGTACATATAAGCGAATAATATGCCCAAACCCTGCTTAATAGCATTGTTTCTTCTTGGGTTACAATTTAAAGGCAAGGAAACTTAGTCGCGGCCATGATTAAGGAATAGAAAGGTTCCAAATCAGTGACCTATCATTCCCACATGTCGTTTGTTTCCAATGACCTTAATACATATCATCACATTATTTACAGATCATTATGTGAAGGCTTCATAACCAGAAGGCCGAAGTGCTTGACATATCTTTGTTTTTTTCTTTTAACTTTATAGTATTAAATGAATTGTTTTACAGACAAAATAGGGGGAGCAGAAGCAAAAGTAGCGAAAAGAAAGAATATGATTCTTCAAATTTATCTCCATTTCTAAATAACATAAATAAAAACTTCCTAAGAAGAAAAGAAAATTAGATATAATATAAAGTGCAAAATGATATGCTTAGGAATACAACAATAACAACAACAATCAAGAATTTTCCCACTAAGGCACAACAAAAAGGAAGAAAAAGAACAAAACTTATCTAAGTAACAAATGCTTTGGTACAATTCTGTCCTATCAAACACTAGAAATGTGATAGTTAAAGTCCCGGCAACATGAGTAAAGGCAACTGGGTAAAAATAATTCTTGCCATGGAGGCATAGCGAAAATAGTAGTTTCTATAAGTATAGTGAGACGTGGCGAGAACCCATACACTCTCTTATTATGTGGCAACAAAAGATCACAATTACACCTATACCAGCCATTAAAACAAGATAAAGTTTCAAATCTAGGAGTTGAGCTTACATAATTCTTCTTTGACCAATTTGACTTAAGTAATTAAGCGTTAGGAATTTCAAATAAAAATCCCTAAGCCCCATTTTAGTGTGTGGGAAGATTCACTTAAGAAGAAGACAACACAAATTCAAAAAATGGATGAACATAGGATCAGAGATTCACTTACTGAAATTGAGTTTATGTGTTGCTTGCTAAATGAATAATCTACATGCTACCTTACTCTAACATAAAATATACATCGGACAAAATTCCCTCTGTGGAGAGAACTATACATCACTTCAACATAAAACATCCTTTGTTAGCCAAAACACACATCACCTCAAAATTCTCTCTCTGGAGAGAACTATGAAGCAAATCAAATAAATATGTCGGTGTGGGGGTCAACAGCCAACCCTTTTCCACCCAATGAGTCAACCGACATTTCGTTAGAGTGCATACCTAATTCTCAGAACAAGAGAGTGTCCACGTCCTTCGATGTGAGTGGCAGTCTCAGAGCAATGTGGTGGCCTCGAACTAAAAATACTGAAAAAACATAGAAAATTTTAACTAACAAGCTACCAATCAATAAGAGCAGAGCAACCATCAAACAACTAACAATCCACAAAATCAATAAGAGCAGAACAACCATCAAACAACTAACAATCTACAAAATCAATAAGAGCAGAGCAACCTTCAAACTCTAACCTTGAACATAAGTACTAAAATGAACAAAAAACAAGAACCATTAGACAATCGTAACCAATTGAAATCAAAATTCACAAAGATAATTGCATAAAACATGGAAGGAGGAGATGAGAACCTAACCTTTTAGGAGGAGCCGAGAGAGCAGTTGGCGGCGTGGTGATGGTGGCGGCGTGGTGGTGGAGAGAAAGAGTGAGAACGGTGAGAGAACGAGAGAGAGCAGTGGTGGTGGTGGTGGCGGCCTGGTGGTGGTGTGGGCGTGGTCAAAGGTGGTGATGGTGGTGGTCGTGGTGGTGGCGGCGTAGTGGTGGTGGTGGTGGCGGAGGAAGAGAGGGAAGTGAAAGAGAAGAGGGATGAAGATGGAGGAGAAAGGGAAGGCTCGGTTCTGGTTATTATCGCGCGTGCAAGCGGCTTTTTGCGATGGTGTAGGCCGTCGATGGCTGACCGGCCTTACCGACGGGTTTGTTAATTTTCCGACGGTATACGGCCGTCGATATTTGAAAAATAGGCGCCAAAATGAAAAATCTGTGCAATTACCGACGAGCATTGACCGTCGGTAAATCAGATTCGATTTACCGACGGACTTTTTGTTTTACTGACGGGTTTGCCCGTCGGAAAATCCCACGTTAACCGACGGTCTGTGACCGTCGGTATAAGCCCGTCGGTAAATCCGAATTTTCTTGTAGTGGGTGCCACAAGACTTGCTTAATAGAAGGAGATTTACTTGGATGGCTGTTAACAAGGAAATATTTAAGAATTTCAAAGCCTGCCGTTATGGAAGACATAGACCCAGTGCTGGAGTTACCAGCCAAAGATACATTAGACATAGTCATATTAACCGCAGATTGGATGGGGATTAGCTTATCATCAAATCTAGATTTGTTCCTACAGTACCAAATAAACAACAAAACATAAGTGATGCTGGCAAGGACTATATCCCGAACCTGGGAGCACCGGTTCAGATTGCAAATGCTCAAGATATAAAGAAAGCTTGTACAATCAATTCTCAGCTTAAGATGTTGCCAAGCCAGAGCCAAAGCCAAAGCTGTTGAGCAAAGGAACAATCTAAAAATAAATGTTGAGAAGATTTAGCTACTTTACCACAAAGACAACACATAGAAACCATAGTGATACCTCTGGAACGAAGGTTCCCATCTATTGGAACTTTCCCATGCAAAGTTCTCCATATCAAAAAAGTTTTAGAGGGCGGTATACACGTATTCCAAATTGTTTTTGCCCAATGAAAAACATGGCCTGGGGGTGGTAGAAAAAATAAGTCTCCCTAAAGAAAAGCCCCCAGAATTAGTATGCCTTCACTTCAAAGTATCTTAAAAAAGAAACACTAGCAAAGTAATCTCAGTAATCTCATTTTGAATGCTTGGACACCGAGGTATTAAGGATTGGGGAAACGACCAGTCACCATTAATAATAAAATCTCTTACTTTGGATTGAAGGGAGCACTTAATATGATCAGGAATGCCACGAAAATTAGAAACAGTTTGAGACAACCAAAGGTCTGACCAAAAATTATTTTTATCCCCAATTCCTATTTGCCAAATGGTATATATTTTCCAAAATGGTAGGAATAAAATGTTTGATACCAGACCAAATAGAGGAGGAGATGTGATAACTCATAGGAGAGTAATGCCTAAAAGCCCGAGCTCTAATCAGTCTGGACCATTCCATATAGAAATAACATTTCAACCCAGACTAAGCAAGCCAGCCTTATTGATAGCCTTAACGAAACTAAGGCCAAGCCCACCTTCAGCAATTGGTTTACAAACAATATGCCAAGAGACTGCAACATTCTTCCTTATGCTACTAGACCAAATAAAAATTCTGAAGCAAAGAGTCTATAATACTAAAAAGACTAGAAGGCTAGACATAGATTCTACTTTTGTAAATAAGCATGCCCTGAATAACAAATTTAACTAATTGAAGCCGCCCCATGATAGATAGAAGAGAACCCTTCCAAGCACTGAGTTTTGATTTAATCATGTCAGTAATAAGCATAAAATGAACTTTCCTGGGCTTACCTTTAAACAAAGGTACACCTAGGTAGGTGAAAGAAAGAGTACCTGAGTTAAAACCAAGAATATCAACTATTCTACCAATCCGGGTTTGAGACAAAGAGGCAGTATAGAATTTGGACCTATCTCTACTAACAACTTGTCTTGAGGGATGCTCATAGGCTTGAAACAAATTGAGGAGGCTCATCAGACTTTTCTTAGTAGCTCTACAGAAGATCAGAATATCATCAGCATACAAACATGACAAGGCATCAACTATTAACTGCAAATGACCATCCTTAACTAGCTTAGAGATGCCTCTACTGAGAACTTCTTCAGCCAAGCAAAAAAGGATAGGGGAAAGAGGATTCCCTTGCCTAACCCCACTCTTACAATTGAAAAAACCAACTGCTTTCCCATTAATAGAATGAGACAACTTAGCCAATTGGAGGTGGTAGAAATCCAAAAAAACATTATTAAACCCAAAAGCTGTCAAAACTTTAGGGAGAAACGACCAATCAGTGGTATCAAAAGCTTTCTTGACATCAATCTTAATAGCAGTCACCCCCCCCCAAAAGCTTTTTATCTAACAAATTAATAGCCTCTAAAGCAATACAAATGCAATCTGTTATACTTCTACCTCTAACAAAACCTATCTGATTATCAGAAATAATTTTGGCGGCTATCAAAGAAAGTCTGTCAGCAAGCACCTTAATAATGATTTTGAATTGAAAATTGGCAACGACAATTGGTCTAAATTGCTCAATAGCCTCAGCACCAGGAATCTTTGGAATCAGAGCAACAACATTAGAATTAAGGTTTGGAAGAAGCCAGCCCTGTTCAAAGAATTAAGACATTGCATGAAAAACATCAGTAGCAATTATGTCCCAAAAATGATGATAAAAGAAGCCTCCAAACCCATCTGGACCAGGAGCACTGTTGCCATTTAAAGAGAAGACATCATTACTTATCTCCTTCAAAGAAGGGAGATTAGTGAGCATATCATTATCTTGCATAGTGACCAAAAGAAAGGATAACATTACTTACAAGATCACTAGGTTGACAAGTATTAGAGGGAACAAAGAGGTCCTTATAGAAAGCAAGACTATGATCTTCAATTTGGGAGGGATCAGTAATAACATCACGAATTGGTCTCATTTTTTTTTTATCTTTGTAACTCTGTGGAAAAATTCAGTGTTCCTATAACCATTCAAATGTCAATCTAATCTTTATTTTTCTTGCCAAAAATCTTCTTCATAGTTAAGAGCTAGCTGAAACTGAACTTGAGCCCTAGTTTCTTGCTTAAACAGCTCATCAGTACCTCATGTAAGATCAAGCTGATGTTGAATAGCATCAAGCCGATCTTTTGGCTTTCTCACCTGTTGATGAACATCACCAAACACGGTTTTATTCCAATCCTTAAGCCTGCTCTTCAACAGCTTTAACTTCTGGCTTAAAATAAACATAGGACAGCCATAAATTTGAGAATTCCAAACCTCTTTAACAACATTAGAGCAATCTAGATGCCAAGCCCACATTTTCATGAATTTGAAAGAGGAAGAGTGCTCCTTAATACAATTATGTAGACCAAGTAAAAGAGAGAAGTGGTCGAACATGCTCCTAGTAAGAGTATAACATTCAATGCTCTGCAAAAAATTAATCAAATCAATATTGCAAATTGATCTATCAAGCCTTTTTTCAGTATAATCACTACCAATTCTGCCATCAGACAAAAAAGAATTAAGCACCTTTAGTGGGAATATGAATCAAATCAGCACCCTCTGACCAGTTTTGAAATTCCTCACAAGATAACTTGGATGGAATACCCTTGCCTCTACATGTTGGGGAATCAAGAGATAGAATTTTAAAAATTCTTTTAAAATCAATCTCAAGAACGGAAAATCCCCTTGCCAAGATCGCTTAGAACTACGAGAATCACAAGGATGTTATGTTTACCTCTTGAAGCGTGCTTTCTCAATCACCAAGCGGTGCAAGCGAGCAACACCTCTACTCAATCCACGCGAGTAATATCCGGAGCTGGGTGCGTCGGTGCTAGCGGACGGCTTACGGGTAGAGCTCTGACTATCACATCTCATGTGGCTCAACTATCATGCACCTCTACTGTGGGGAGCTCATGTCCTGTTTATAGGCACATCAGCACTTGCTATTCGCACCCATCAAAATTAGTTTTGCACCTCCCTCATCAGGCTTTGTACATTACAAGCCTATTTCATGTCTTATCAATTAATTAAATCATATTTAATTAATCAACTATTACTATTTATTAATTAAATCATATTTAATTAATAAATCATTTCCACTGATTAATTAATCATATTTAACTAATTAATCATTGACTAAATTAAATCGTATTTAACATAATCAATTACTGACATGAATTAAATCACATTTAATTTAATTGCTCAGAATATCCACTTTATGCGTGTGACCCTGTAGGTTCTCACTAGACTGAAAATAATATTAAATATTATATTGATATCAAATATTCAATAAAATATCAAATATTATAAACAGTGATTGGCATCTAGCAATGCATCACTGCTACCCAGCCCATGAGAATATCGATGATCATATCAAAACCTTATTGCAAACAAAATCACTATGAAGTCAATATTCCTTCGTCCATGTGTCTTGATTAAACATGAGGTATAAATATGTCATCCTCGTTAAGTCCAATCATATGTTCCTCAATCTCCAAGCAGACGCATAATCATGAGTTGAACCCAATATCCCATATTGGCCAATCTCGGCATGGCAACACATATTTTCACGTCCTACTCTATCGAGAGGCCCGAGACACTACTCCTGTTATGTAGGAGGGACGAATTCTTTCTACATTACTCACACCCCTCAACATGATTCATTATAGGCCCAAGGACTACCTTTATGATCATCCTATTACGGATGTTTTTTGATAGAATTAAAACCTATAACTCATCATGCAGGAATCGTAGTGACTTCAAGTCAAAGGACTACTTCACTATGATCGCCATGAGGAGCGCCTATGACATTTACATAACTATTATGAATCATCCTCATTGTGGGTCAATCCAGTATAAATATTACTCTTAATATTTATACTTGTGTGCCGACTTGATATTGCATGTTCATGACCCGTAAGATGTGGTCATCAGTCTACTCACACAATAGTCTCCATGTATTATTGTCGTCCTAGTTAACAATAATATTTCGACTACGGATACTTTAAGAATAGTATTATATAATTCAATGAGATCTCATGATCAAATCATATTCGATGTTCCATTGCACGAACTATCTATTTTAGGGACTTTATTATGCTATACACTAATAACATGATAAATGGTGCCTTTACATATATTAAATATATGACTAAAGTCATGATACAAACAATAATCTACATAAAATAGATTGGTCACTAGGGCTTACACCAACAATATCTCACTTGCACTAGTGCCAATTGAGCAGCAGTTCAACATCCATCGAACTAGTGTGAGTTTCAAGCTACTGTTGAGCAAGAGACTCCTTTAGTGGATTGTTTCGTGTTATCATTCTGCACATCTTCACATCTCCTGTATCATCTGTCGGATGAGATAGAAGCACCTACGTATATGTTCGGATCACTGGTGAGATCAAGTTTCCTTAGCTTACATGATTACTCCATCATCATCACATTGAAATCAATGGTGTTCATAAAGTTAGGAACTACGCCAAGTTCAAAAGAACTTCTTGATCCAAACAACCTTCTAATCATATTAGAGGCAGCTATATACTCGCCTTCTTTAACAGAATTAGCAACTGTCCTTGACCTAGAACTCTTCTAGGTCACAGTGCCACCATATAGACAAAACAAAAATCCAGACTGCGACCTGGAATTACTTTCATTGGTTTAGAAGTAGCATCAGTGTAACTACTTACAATGATCTCTTCCTTACCATCATACACCAAGAATGAACCCTTAGTCCTTCTCAAGTACTCAAGAATTTTCTTGACTGTAGTCCAATAACCTTCACTGAGATTAGATTGGTACATGTTTGTTATGCTCAAAGCATACGAGACATCTTGTTGAGTACATATCAATGCAAACATGTACTTCGATATTAGGCTAAGCAACTTCAGCAATCTATCTATATATATCATGATTCTTAACACTTAGGAAGTCTCGACTAAGTCCTTCATCAATAAACATTTCCCATTTATGCCTTTACGCCTTGCAGGGAAATCATTTCTGATGAGCAGTATGTTATCCACATATAGGACTAGAAATCAATAATACTCCCACTAACCTTTGTGTGTACACAAGCTCATCTTCGTTCTTGATGTATCTCACTGTCCAACAATCTCATCAAAATAAAGATTCTAGTTTTTGAAAGCTTGCTAAATCCATAAATGAATCTTCAACAAGTAGAATCATAATGGATTTAAGCATCGTGTTTGGGAGAAGGTCTCACCACAGTCTATACTATGGATTTTCATGAAACCTTTCACGACAAATCACGCCTTAAAGGTATTTACAATAGCATCCATGTCAATCTTCTATTAAAGACCCACTTGCACCCTATGGATTTTACCCATTGGGGTGACTCCATCAAGGTCCAACCTTGTTGGTTCACATGGATTCCATCTTAGATTCTATGGCTCTAAGCCACCTCTCAGAATCTGGGCCAACTACGACATCTAGGTAGGTCACAGGCTCATTTCATGAGCATCAAATCACCTCATTGAGTTAGGAGTGACCTATATCTATCAAGTTAGTGACATGACTTGTCAAACCTACATGGATCTTGTGTAACTCGAATCGGTGGCACATCCACAACACTTATGGAACCGAATTATGTTCCATTGTAGGCGAGCCTTGTGGCACTTGGATTTCCCTAAGTTCTACAGTTCTCCCACTGGTTCCTATGGAGATGAACTCTTTTAAGGAATACCCTAGTTGTTGTGACAAACTCTTTGTCCTTGGAGACATTGTAGAAACAATATCCCTTGGTTTCCTAAGGATACTCCACAAAGTACATTTATTCGATTTGGGTTCAAGTCTATCAAATAAACTTGACAAGCCAAATCTTTATAAATGTCATACTTGCCCTTTCAGCCTTTCCATATCTCATATAGAGCCCTTTTATTGCCTTAGATGGAACACTGGTTAATGAAAAAAAAACATTTGTATATAAAGCAATCTCCAGAAAGAGTCATAAAGTTTTGATTGACTCATCATTTACCGGACCATGTCTAATAAGGTGCAATTTAGATAGTCATCAAACTCCTGGCTTTAGTATTTACCATCACAATCTAATCGTATGACCTTATTACTCTTGCCAACATGGTTCTCCACTTCTTCCTTGAACTCTTTGAACTCTTCAAAAGTTCCTGATTTATGTTCCATAAGATACACAAATTCTTAGTTATTGTAGTCAATAGTAAACCTAACGAAGTTTGGAGACCTACCTTTTGCAAACATGATTTGTGGCCCATATACATCTCATATATCACGCCAGAAGATTACTAGTACCTTTGCCATGATTGGTGATTGGAGCTCAGTCATCTTTTCCAATAAGTAAGAATCATAGACCTCAAATGATTCAGAATCAAATGAGTTCGAGAGTCCATCTTAATGAAAGTTGGAATTATGTTTCTTACTTATATGGTCTAAACAATAATGCCAAGGTATATAAAATCAAATAACTTAATTTGATTTTATTCGCATTTATGTCATAGATGGGCAACTTAAGATCAACGACACATGGATCATGTCTTTCAAGATCTCAAACATTGAAAACACCAGTTGAATAAATAGAATAACAATTGTCCTTTTATTACAACATAAAATCCTTTTTTGTCCATTCAAGAAATGGAAGTGATGTTTCCATCAAAAGTTGGAACTTAATAACACTTATTTAGTTCCAAGGCAAACCTCTTGTCCTTTATGACAAAATACCTGAAAAGGAAGTCCAACTTTCTTTCTTCAATTTATACTCTTTCTAGTTTGGGTGGCAATTCTCCTTCCAACATCCGGTCCAACCATATTGGAAGCAAGTGCCCTCCTCAGCAACCTTTGTATGTCAGCTTCAAGGCAGAAGTACTGAGTTTGAACTTGTTCTTGCTCATGTGTTACTCCTGATAGCAAACATCAGGCCTTTCCCTTCCATGACCATCAACATGGCCTTTTTTTTTTTACTTTAACCATCCAGCAACTCTTGCATAATTAAGTCAGTAGCTAACTCTTGGCAAAAAGGAAATCTCAGCTTTTCTTGGTTCTCAGTGTACTTAACAGTATGAAGCACATGATGATCCACTGAGTTACCCACTACCAGCTTGCAGCTGAAAAAGGAATAGAAAGCCTCAAACCTTTCATGACTTGCTTGCTCTTGATAGAGCATCATGAGGTGAATGATCATATCATACGCCTCCATGATCGTAAGCATGAAGTATTCTACATCCAAGGCATCGACTTAATGCTTCTCATAAGTATCCCTTTCGATCCTAGTAGGAGCAGGTTGCTCAGGAATTGTCTGCTTGAGAATATACAACTCTTTCTCATGCTTAATACACTCCTTAAATTCCTGTACCATTCCAGAAAATTAAATCTGGATTTCTTGTCTTTCCAAGGACAAATCGCAATTATAACAAATAGTGTTTGATGCCATGGTAATTCTATTAATAGAAATATGCAGAATATATGTATCATGAAAAACATATATAATAAGGACTTTTATTAAATACGCTCCCACTATTTTACTCAAATCAATGACCCTCAACATTGACTCGAAAAATCCTGTTGAAAGATTTTCTAATGAGACCAAGATCCATATTTCACCTTATCCTAAGTCAGCTTTGGCTGATCGCCCAGAACTCAGTTATTTAGGTAGGAAATTCCTTTCCAATTGCATCCCCATGAAACTCTTGTATCAGTTGGGTGGATAACTATTTATCCCAATTTATCATATAAATTGATGTCTAACCCTTGCCTCTGAGTCATTTCAATCCTATTGAATCCACTCAGTCAAGTCAAACCCAATGGTTGGCAAGCGACTATTTCACCTATCGCGCCTCACCGAGATAAAACAAGGTGCTCAGCTTTGGCATGACCTACACTTATTCGATCAAGGCCTTGACGAGTGCTACGCATCGGAAGACATTTACGACTTAATATTTAAATTGAGAGATTTTAATTAGGTGATCTCACCGGCATTGTATCATATACAAAACGCGTCTCTCAAACATGCACAACATATAAGCATACTTGCATACACTTCATATAAAACATGCATCCCATACATCCAATCATATAAAGCATACATACATGCATCTCATACATTCAAAACATGTTAAACATACATACATAAATCAAACAAGACATGGTGGTACAGTCGCCTAAGACTTAAATAAACTATTTTATTACAATCCTTTGACCTACGAGCAAGCTTCGTACGCTTCTCCCACCGGCATCCTCATGTGACGTTATGCCATCTTCAACTCTTTGAAGAATTACATTTATAAAAATAAATAAATGAATGAATAGCACGACGCGCAAGCCGTATTTGAATTTACATTTAAATAAATCACGACACGCAGATCGTATTTACCAAAATAAATTACATCATAATCTAGGGCCTTAACTATAAATCACGTGCTTAATAATAATAATAATAATAATAATAATAATAATAACAACAACAACAACGTTGTTGTTATTATTATTATTATTATTAATGAAATTGAAATATCTAATAATAATAAATAATAATAACCTTTATTAGTAATATTACCATTAGATAAGCATTATGTGAATCACACAAATAAAAATATCCCGTGAGCCTTTGGAATTTGATTTCACGTAAATGGCCTTTTGAAAACCAATCAAATTGCATTTTCAAATCAAATTGTGAAAGCAAATTAAAGATAACGTACCACAAATTGAATCCGTGAATTTTCAATTGCCTTAAATCAAATTGATTTTCTAATATTAAAGCAATAAAAATTAACAATTCCAATTCACGCTTCTTGCAGCTGAATTTGCGTTTTCCATAGGTGATAGGTCAATTAATTTCTTAGAAACCGTGAATAAGGGATTTCATTAAAAATGGAATCAAGAATCAGCGCATGACAAAAGTAATTAACCAATGAAAACAAAGTTATATTCCTTTTGAAAACCATGATCACGACGTTTCCAAAATCAATTGACCAATTAAATCCAATTCATGTACAGTAGAAAACGCACAAGTCAATCAAAGACCATGGACTTAGATTGAATTGAACAGTACCGTGAATCCAAGGGAAAACCCATTTCAAGTTCAGAATAAAAATGTGCAGTGAATGGGCGTTTAGCCCCCCTTTTTCACCAAAAAAAGTAAAAAAAAAAAAAATGTGCAGTGAATCAAATCACGCAACATGAAAAAACGCATACAGGTTCCCGATTTTATCCAAAAAAAAAGAGGAAAAAAAAAACTGAAACCCATTTCACGGTAAAAGAAATCGGTGCAAGCAAAAAAAAAATATTCGTACAGATGCACAGATTTCATATAAACCGAAACGCAACAGCAGTCATGTATATCATCATATATATTTAAAAAAAAAAAAAGAAAGGCAAATAAGCAAATGAGATTTAAGATAACTAAGACCAAGGCTCTAATACCATTGTTTAAAAATCAAGAGATAGACTTTTAAAAATTCTTTTAAAATCAATCTCAAGAACGTAAAATCTCCTTGCCAAGATCGCTTAGAAATACGAGACTTACAGGAATGTTGTGTTTACCTCTTGAAGCGTGCTTTCTCAATCACTAAGCGTTGCAAGCGAGCAACACCTATACTCAATCCACGCGAGCATCACATCTCATGTGGCCCAAGTGTCATGCACCTCTAATGTGGGGAGCTCATGTCTTATTTATAGACATATCAGCACTTACTATTCGTACCCCTCAAAATTGGTTTTGCACCTCCCTCACCAGGCTTTGTATATTACATGCCAATTTCATGTCTTATCAATTAATTAAATCATATTTAATTAATAAATCATTTCCATTGATCAATTATATCATATTTAACTAATTAATCATTTACTAAATTAAATCGAATTTAATTTAATCAATTACTGACATGAATTAAATCACATTTAATTTAATTGCTCCGAATATCCACTCTATGCGTGTGACCATATAGGTTCTCACTAGACTGGAAATAATATTAAATATTATATTAATATAAAATATTCAATATAATATCAAATATTATAAACAGTGATTGACATCTAGCAATGCATCACTACTACCTAGCCCATGAGAATATCGGTGATCCGCTCAGAACCTTATTGCAACCAAAATCACTGTAAAGTCAATGTCCCTTCGTCCATATGTCTTGATTAAACATGAGGCATAAATATGTCATCCTTGTTAAGTCCAATCATATGTTCCTTGATTTCCATGTAGACGCGTAATCACTAGATGAGCCCAATATCCCATATTGGCCCATCGCGGCGTGGCCACACATATTTTCACATCCTACTCTATTGAGAGGCCCGAGACACTACTCCTGTTATGTAGGACGAACGAATCCTGTCTACATGACTCACACCCCTCAACATGATTCATTGTAGGCCCAATGACTACCTTTATGATCATCATGTTACAGATGATGTTTGATAACCTTAAAACCTACAACTCCTCATGTAGGAATCGTAGTGACTTCAAGTTAAAGGACTACTTCACTACGATCGCCATGATGAGCACCTATGACATTTACATAACTATTATGAAGCGTCCTCATAGTGGGTCAATCTAGTATAAATACTACTCCTAATATTTATACTTGTGTGCCGACTTGATATCGCATGTTCATGACCCGTGAGATGTGATCATCAGTCTACTCACACAATAGTCTCCATGTATTATTGTCATCCTAGTTAACAATAATATTTTGACTACGGATACTTTAAGAATAGTATTCTATAGTTCAATGGGGTCTCACGATCAAATCATATTTGATGTTCCATTGAACGAACTATCTATTCTAAGGACTTTATTATGCTATACACTAATAACATGATAAATGGTGCCTTTACATATATTAAATATATGACTAAAGTCATGATACAAATAATAATCTACATAAAATAGATTGGCCACTAGGGCTTACACTAACACTACATTCATGAGCGCACAAGACAGCATTGAAGTCACCCAAATAACACCAAAGGCCCTTATTAGACTATTGTAAACTGTTTAATTCAGACCAGGGATCCCTCTTGGACAGATTGTTAGTGGAGGCATATATAGCAAAAAAAAAAAATCATCTTGTTGTCAACATTAACAGAAAACGAAATGTGCTGCTTGGCATTAGCCATAATAGTAGGAGAATATCTATTGGTGCAAAGGCACCAAAGATTTGGAGTAAGGGATCCTCTATCATTTTTTGCAAACAGGGGCATAGTAATTGATTTGAAAAACCAACTGGCACTTGAGTAGAGGATATCCATGGTTCAGCTATGAACCAAAAATCTGACTGATGTAATTTGCAAAGCTTTTTCAAAACAACTCGAGGGTTACCAATTTCTCTACCATTGCAATACAAGAATTTCAGCATCAAACAATGTTAGAGGTACCCGCCCTGGATCGGGTATGATAGGCATTCTTTACTATTTTTAAGCTAGCTGTCGCAGCTTCTTCTTCTTAGACTTAGACAATGCTACGATGAAACTATTGCCACTGCCTTAAGTTGAATTGACCTCCATCTAATTGGTTTGATTATTATCTAAAGCTTCCTCCTCATTAGCATCATCCATCTGATTGCACCAAAATTTTCCAATTAGTTGCATATCAGCAATAGCATTAGGCTTGACAATTAAGTCATAGTTATCAACTATAGGAGTATTGTGATTATGGCCAGAGATAATGTCCTTAGCAACATCAATGGGAGAGCCATTCACATATGATTGAGGGCCTAAATTTGAAGGGGCAAAAGCAGTATCTTGCACTAAAGTATCAACTGAATTTGAAGCATCACCCAAAGAAGCAAGGGCATGAGAATTAACAGCAACACGTGGAGTAGATTCATCATAAACTGTCTCAACAGATTCATTATCAACATCCTCAAAACTGACATTCAGAACCGGGTCATTTAAGGCATGATTAGTAGTATCAAACCTGTTAATCACATGATCAAAGTCTTTACCAGGGCCTTGATTATGATCACGAACCGGAACCTTGTCAAGGCCATCTATGGTAGCATCAAAAGTATGCTCTTCCTCTAAACTATCAATCACCTTTGATTGAGGAATAATCTTGGAATTAGATTCCTTGTTAGTTCTACTCGGTCTTGCACCAGGGATAGTGTTAGGGTTGACTTTAGGCACATATTGTAAGCACTGCAATCTGCTTGCCCTTATCCTTAGCAACCGAAAGCTTCCTAGCAACCTCATGGCCAACAACTTTGCAAGAGTCACAAAATAAAGGGAGTCGTTCATATTGAATGCCAACAAAGAATGCATAACCTTTCCTTTCTACAAACATCTGATCCCTGAGAACCCCAGCCAGATCAACGTCAACAAGAACACGGGCAAAATTTCCAAACTGCTTGCTGTTGGTAACATCGTCCAATGATAGAGGAATGCCCACCCCCCAAGAAATAGAGAAAAGAATATTAGGACTCCAATATTCTTGGGGTAAACTGAAGATTTCTAATCTAACATTGAGTGTTTGTCTGCTTCACCAGAGAATGGTTAAAATCCGGTGACCAAGCAAATAATCGAAGAACACCTGGATCCAATTTGCAAGATTCTATGGACCAAACCTTTGATAAATATTCCACTAAGGAGAATGAAAAGTCAAAGAAACCCTTTCCTAGAGGGATCATGTTCCAGGGACCAATTGGCTTCCACAAGTTCAAAAGTTTGGCACAAAGAACATCATATTTGAAAGGCACATCACCCTTAGATAGTAACAATCTACCATGAGGATTATTCTTGCAACCTTCACGGCCTGCTTGGTATTCGTCCTCAAGTGTTTTCACAACAACTGCATCACCTTTCAAACACGGAACTAGGAGTTGACTCGTTCAAATATCGCAAGCATGATGAAGTATGTTGGTATATGTTTTCTTTCGAAGCATCTGGTTTTCCATGAGAGGAAGGAGGGTTTAGAGAAGAACAAGAGCGAGAAGTAGGTAGCCCTATATCAAGAAAAGTCCAGGGAATGATCAGAGGTTTAGGAGCAACCATGATCACCATGCAAGAATTAGACGATCACGTTTTAGGAAGCCCTAGCCGAGAGACACCCAAGCAGACACATGGTGTTTAGTCAACATACCATAGAGATAGCCTAAAATACCAACATAAATCTTTGGATTTATGGGTCTGGGAGTGGGAAGAGTGAAATGTCTCTTTTTAGGTTTGTGTGGTGGTTTCATGGCAAGAGTGTAGTGATCTTCGCCAAGAGAAGGTAAGACAATGACATTAACTCATAGCATAGGGTCATACACGACATAAGATTCATGGATGGATGTGTTGAAAAGGGATTGTATTTGATTTTTCTGGGGGTTTTTGGTTTGTTCTTGTGGCTCTATTTGGATAACGACGAGTGAAAGGTTTTCTGTTTGGTCAGTGATTTGTGTTTGGGGTGGAGAGATTTCAAGTAATTGATCAGAAGATTGATCAATTTATGGTGAAGGAAGAGATGATAGAATGGTTGATAAGGCATGCAAGATAGAAACAATGGCAAGTGCAATAATAGAGATGGGTGCATCAATAAATTTAGGTATAGAATCATGTACAATATCATAAATAGGATCTAAAGAAGGTATATTTGTTACCTTTTGTTGCTTGGGAGGAGGTAGATCTTAATCATAAGTCTTACTGAGTCGCCTCTTCCCTGGCCTGGTAGGCGCGTTTTGTCCTAGAATGGGAGAAGACGCAACCTTAGTACCTCTGGTGTAAACACAACCTTGGTGCCTCTATAGCGGGTAGTACCTTAGGTGCTTCTACATCTTTTGGTACTTTAGTACTTAGTCTTCGTCTGGATAGACTTCACATCCTTCTTCTTCCTTAGGATTTCACTGACGACCATGTCATCATCCTCGTCATCAGAAAGCTCCACGAAAAGAAGATTCACACATTTTCTAGCAGTTCTTTTCACCTTAAGAGCATGTGCTTCTGCTATTGGAACACCAGACTCATATTCAAGTTGATCTGGTTCAAAATGAGCATTTTGCCAAAACTCCTTGACAACATTGAAGTAAATATTTCTACTTTCTGTATAGAAGTAATCTCCCCAACCACATCTAATTAACTCCATTTGGAAATCAAAATCCAGTTCAGCAAGCTTCTTGAAATCAACGTGATGCTCTATTAAGACATTAGCTTCAAGATAGTTGAATGGTTTCTTGTGGGGTGCAGCTTTGGTGTCATTTCAGTGAAGAGTGGGAAAGAGAAGGGATTTTGCAAGGAGAAATTTCAGAGAGAAAACACAGATTTTAGAGAAAGAAAATTGTAGTGAGAGGAAGTAGTTGAAAACTAAAAGAGAAGTTAAGGATAAAACTCCTTTTTAGTAAAATATTTTTACAAACAGAAAATATTAAAATCAAATAAATCTTGATGAATTTGAAAAATCCAAAAGTCGTGGTAAAAAGCTCATACAAAGTTATAGTATATTTTACAAAAAAAAAACATTTTTATCAAAATAGCGTATACACGTCGTACCGCTCTACTTCTCCCCTCCTCGCTAACCATTTGTACTAGGACAAAAAAAATAGCATATACACATCATCTCTTTCTCCCCTCTATGTCTCTCTCTATGAGAGGAAGAATTAAGTCACATGTATAATTACTTGCAGTTATTCTAATTCCACCTACTGATCCTGTAACCGGTTGTAACCATTTCCCTCTTTGTATATAAGTCTCTCACTCTGAGATTTGTGTAGAGTTGTAATCATTTTACATCAGATAATAGAATTTCATTTTCCTCTTCTATGCTTCTGTGTGATTCCATTATGGTATCAGAGCTAACCATGGGAGTTGAAATACCATTAGCATCAAGCATATTGGCTTTATGAAGGAACATGAGGAATAAAAATTGAAACAGAAGAAGAATTAGATGGTGGAGACATTGAAGTAGGAAATAGAATGGAGTAGGGAAATCTTGACTCATGAAACAAAACATCTTCGGAAATGTAGATTCTACCACTAGGTGAAAGGCATTTATGACCTTTTTGTTGAGGTGAAGGCTCTGACACCATCTTAGAATTTGGGTTTGGGCCCTAGCTCATGGGGTGAGGGTTGTTCCCCACTTATAACTACTATTGAGGCCATATCATTATCCAATATGGGATTCTAACACACCTCCTCATGCCCAGAGATTGCATACATGTTAATAAAGTTTGTCAATTTATGTCCCATCCTTTGGAGAGTCATTGGAAAGTTGTTAAATGTATTCTTTGCTACTTAAAATGCACTGCTCATCATTGCATTCTCCTGCAGTCGGCCAATTTGAGTGCAAAGTTGTCTCTTCGTGCCTTTTGTGATTCGGATTGGGTAAGCGATCCCGATGATCGTCGTTCAACCTTTGGGTTTTGCATTTATTTGGGACCAAATCTGATATATTGGAGCTCGAAGAAACAGGTTTTAGTTGCCCGTTCCAGTGTTGAAGCAGAATACAGGAGTATTGCATTGACAGCAGCTGAACTTTTGTGGATATAGTCATTGTTGTTTGAGCCTAAGATTGTTCATCTTACTTCTACAATCCTATGTGATAATCTTAGTGTTGTGCTACTCTCTCATAACCCGATTCTTCACTCACGTACTAAACACATTATTCGTGAACATGATCTTAACAGGACTCTACTGTTCAGCATGTTGCAGGCATTGATCAAATTCACTACAGGGAAACTAGGAAGCAGCGGCGGTTAAAGTTGTCATTTTGCGGCGGTTTGAAACGCCACCAAATGCCTTCCGCGGCGGTTCCCGAACCGTTGCAGTTATCACTGTCGCGAGGTCATTTTATGGCAATTATAATCAACCGTTGGAATAACCGCCGAGATACGTAAGGCGCGACGGTTGACACGGCGGTTGCTAGTCGCGGTGGTTTAAGCGGCGGTTTTGAAACGCCGTAAAACACTTTTTAAGATTTCATATCCTAACTGGTTGCAGCGGTTTTTATTAATTTTGCGGCAGTTGTGCACTCATTTTGCGACAGTTATAGCGTATTTTGCGGCGGTTTGAACAGTCTGTTATTATTTAGCAGCGGCTTCAAACCGCCGCAATGAGTGAATACACAATTTTTTTCCTTTCAAATTTTAGCCACCACGATTATTTTCAATATTGTAATAATTAATGTTTCTCTTATTTTTTATACTGATTTCTGTCTAAACTTATTCAAAAACATATTTCTATTGAATTTTTGTTTACTAGTAAAATTTGATAAAACAACAAATGAAATTATCTAAACATAAAAATGTAGAAAAAAAAATAATCATATAAATATTCATTCTTTCATTCATTCATAATTTTAAAGTAAAATGACAAAATGCTAAAGCGAAAGGAGAGAGTCTGAATCTACGGTTGTCTAAAATTTAAGACAATATTTCAAAGTCTGGAAGTAGTAGTTAATGACAAATCCTAAAACAAGAACTAAGCAGTAGATAATGGTCCATGATGTTGGAGTTCATGACTGGCAGAGGAAGAGGGTCTCGCTTCTGCAGGTGATCCTAAATCTGCAGCCTAAAATTACAGAAAAAAATAACTGTAAGAGTTTGTTTTTAAGGTTCAATCAATGCTAACATAATGATCATTTTTATTGACAAAAGAAATAAATGAGGAAAGCATAACGAATGCTCAGCCCAACCATCAAAATGAGTACAAAATGCATCTAAATAGATAACATACAACAATCAACCAGTTACACAGACCACATTAAACCATGAAAATAATAGATACTCATCAAACACTAATCATGGCCAACAAATTACTAATGAGTACAAAATACTCTGTAAAGACTGCATACAAATTACTAGAGCAACAGAAGTCAAATGTTAATGGTTTACTGATATGCACAGGGGCTGCAGATATAAGGACTGGTATTGATCACTACACTGCACTTAAACAGAGGAATAAAAGAAGTGGTGCTTTCCAATGGTTTCAATGTACTCAAAATACTATGTCTGTTGTCTAAAGAATTGGAGTGGATAATGAATTTGATTCCTGTTTTGTTGACTAAATGCTTGGAGCCACTGTTATGTGATCTGGGTTAAATATATCATCCATGTAATGCCTTGGACCAGGCTTTTCTTGAGCCTTGTCCATCAACATAAATAATATTTCTCTTTAGCTTTTGCAAAAAAAACTAATCATGGCCAACAAATTCAGCAACATATAATGAACAATAGCTAATTATGTAACTTCAATTTCTGTAGATGTTACATTCCATAAATATTTAAAAGGTATGCTTCTGTTTCTCAACTCATTGCAGCTTTTATTCACCTTCAGCAATTGCCATTACTATTTGTTAACTAATATGTATTCCTACTCAACCAGATGCCAACATATGCATTCCCTAATGTTATTTTTTTTTTGGCTAATTCTCTACAACTAAATACACGAGCTGTATTCCAACCCTCTAACCGAAACCAAAAATCATAGATTCAGCAAGACATAACAATTCCACAGTTTTTCACTAAGGACAAATATAAAGCCAGAATTATAGAAATACTCTTACTTGGTTAAACCTAGTTGGCAACTGACAACCAAAGGTCTGCATAAGATAAGCCATTTGATCCTCTAAAGTGTGGACTTTTGATACTTGACCCTCCAAAGCTTGAAATCTTGCATTACTCGCTTCTAACTCCAATTTCAGCCTATCATATTCAGCAGATGTGACAGTAGATGGCATGGTTGAGCTCCTATTACGGGAATTGGATGATAAGTATTGAGAGGGGACATGACCAAATCCCATGCCTCATACACCTCCAGGGTGCTCTTTCCCAAATACTTTAGTATAAATATCATCTCCTGAAGACATCTTATATGCTATGTCTAGTTGATCCTACATGCAAATTAACCAACATATAATTAAGCACACAAAGCTTAAATATCATCATTGTTAACTTTCAATCAAAATAGAAACTCATAAACAACAATTATACTTACACTTTTTTGTTTAGCCTCATCATTCACAAAAGTTCCATCTTTTTTGGTGTGTGCAATAAAATACATCTCTACTCTGCTATAACTTCGCCCAGTTTGAATTTCCTAACATTTTATATCAATTTTGTAAAATCAATAAATAAAGAAATTTAGATTGTAGAATTGAAAAACATTAAAAGAATAAATGAATGATATCAATTCACGTCTTTTCCTAGCAATTATTTTTGGACCAAGTGTATGAGGAATTGTCTACTTTTGTCTATTTGCTATATTTTTTTCAGAAATATCCTGCATTATTAAAAAATAAAGTTAGTAAATGATAAATTTTATTAAAACAAAACATATCATATCTTACCATAGTTATTAAAAAATTTACTGAAAATTAAAAAATGAATGTGATGGAGCACATTCATTTACTGAAAAGTAATAAACACATTAAGAAAGCTATTTTTTTTTCTTGGATGGAATAAAACTTTGACAACATGTAACTATTGATGGAGCGTAACTTACAGCCCTTCAATAGGTTTTGGATTGCTAATTAATACTTAATAGGAACAAGTAAAGCTAGAGAGAATAGAGAGAAACTCATAGTTGCTGAGAAACAGAAATGGGTAGAATGAATTAATCAACTGAAACTCTATTACAAGTGTTCCTTATATATGATACATACAAGCTTAGTATCACAACTAACTAACAACTTACATAACAGCTTCCATAAATTCCTAAAGGCTTATCAAAGATGACAACAAAAGATAACACTTATACGACAGAGAATCCCAATATTAATGTTGACACGCTAGAGACAACCATAACTCCCACTACAAGAAATCGTGAGAATACCGACGGCCTTTGGCCGTCGTCAAAAAACCGGCTTTTCCGACGGCTTTAGCCATCAGTAAGTCCACACTATAAGAATTCTCATCGTTACCGACGGCCTAGCCGTCAGTAATGCGCCGAAAAAAATGCTGAATTTTTTACAACTTTACAGACAGCTTAGCCGTTGGTAATTACCAATGGTTACAGTAATTATCGACGGCTTAGCCATCGGTATAATTTTTTTTAAAATTTAGTTTTTTAGAATTACCGACGGCTAAGTCGTCGATAACCACGTTGGGCGGTAAAAAGTTTTGTTGAACTTTGGATTTACACGGGTTCAGAGAACCCTAATCCCAAATTGTTACATGCGGCACCAACGCGAGAGAGAGAGAGAGGGGAAGAAATGGCCTTCGCGGCCGAGAGAAGAAGAGTGACATAAGCGACTGGCACGCCGTCCTTGGCCGTGAGCAAGTAGATGGGAAACGCAGGCGGCGATCCTCCGTGAGTCAGGGGACGGATCGCGAGAAGGAGAGACCGAGAAGGGGAATGGTGGTGCGCGGGCGAGAAGGGGTATGAAGGGGAGAAGATGAACCCCGGCCATGGCTGGCCACGGTGGTTCTGGCCAAGATTGCTTGCCACAGTCATGGGGAAGCGAGCCAGAGAGGGGGGTTGCGAAATGTGGGACACGAGCGATGGTCCCAGCGTGGTGACTGAACGGCGGCCCGATGGAACTATTGATATCTGCAATTCGTATGCCTTTGTGCACTACGAGTTCGTCAAGCAGGTCTTCCACATCCTCCTTCACCTGCATTCATTTTTTTACACTCCTTAGGTTTCTTTTCATGTTAATTATATATTTTTTTCCTGAATTTGTTTCTACGAAATTGTGAATTTTTAATTGTAGAAATCCTTTCACTGTTTGAAGCTAAGCTACAACTTTAGTTAGAGAAATCAACATTTCTAAATTTGAGTTTTCTTAATGGTGGTTACCTCTTCTCCTTTAACAGTGGTTTGTTTTTCGTTTACTGAGGGTGAATAGGAAAAAGGGAAACAGAGACAAAAGATGACAACTGATGCGATCAATGGTTCAACTTGAAGAGGAGGAAGCTGCGGCATATTGAGAAGGAGAGGGTTTTGGTTTTGCTAATGGTTTAGTATTTTGAAAAGAGGAGGATTATGTTACAGAGGTAGTGGTTCGGCTGTAATTAGAAGAGGACTGATTTGAATAATGGTGAGGGGAAGTAGTGGAAGGAATTATAATAAGAGGAAAAGCTGAAGGTGGTAAAGATGAGATTTGAGGGAAAGGAAATATGCTGAATAGGGACCAAATCATGGTAAGGGGGGATGCTTTACAAATATATAAAGTTCTTTTGGTCCGAATATATTATGCATCACCGTTATAATCTATTTGCTTGGTTATTCTTGCAGATGCTTTGCGAGGAACTAGGTTTCTTTCTGGAAATATAATGTGAGTATATTTTTTGTTACCAGCATTGAAACTCCTTAAATTCGCTCTCTTATACTGCTGGTTTGGTTATTCTGAGATGTTTTGCTTTCCACTTTCTAACTTGGTCCTTGATCATCTTCTTGGCATTGTTCTGCATCTCACACAGGTTCTCATATGTTTTGATCTGCTATGTCAAGATAATTTATATTGCATGTGATCCTTTTAGAAGTTTATTTTGTTCCTAAATTTTGTATTATTAGATCTTCTATGGGAACATGGTAATGGGGTATCTAACACAAAAAAATATGGTATACATATTTGTATGTTGTGAAATAATATAAAATATAGAACCAAACATTCCAAATCTTTGCTTAATGATCCACAGGGTCTGCCTAACATCGTGGTTTCAGTTATGTCCAATTGAAAGTTTATTTTTCTTGTCATGATCTTACCATTATTTTAAGTGCAGCTAGGTATAGTGACCAAGTAAAACTTGGTCTTCCTTTGATGGTAACTCTACTGTATAATTGCATGTTGTTGTGGTAATGCTATGGCAGGGGACAGAGTCCTGCGGGTTTACTATAGTAAGAATACGAAGAATGTTAATTCTTAGTTAGTTATAGTTAGTTGTTAGGTCGTTATTTTCTGTTATTAGCAAAACTACTTTTGCTACGCTCCGCTAGCTCAGCTCTCCCGCCCCCCAGCCTTTTTGATACTGCATCATATGAGCCATACTCAACACATATCATATCAAACTTAAGTCACTGCTCATGTTATTGAATGGTTAAGATGTGCAGAGTGACAGCAGTAGAAATCACAGGCAGATGATGAAGTTTTCGGACTTAAGCTGTGCAGGCGATGAATTTTATATACATATTGACACATATAAAGAAGTCACAGAATTGACTTCCTTTTCCGCATTATAAACAAAAACCATATTGGTTGATGCTGAACAGACACAGTACAAAATTTTTCTTACAAAATATACGACAAATACAAACCCTACTATAAGATTTATTATCATTCATATAGCAAATCAACACACATGCTTGTTCTATATCTGCAATATAGAAAGCACATTAATCCAGAATTAACAAACTAAACAAGGTCCGAAAAAAAGTAGCAACGGAAAAAAAGAAAAAAACCGAACTTGCTTGGGCTTTTTATCAAATAGATCACACATCATTTCAAACTATTAACAAGATAACACAATGACTTTGAAGAAAAGACAACCTAAGCAGAGGTTGACGAAGAGAGGGTCTTTGAGAAGAAGAATCGAGTGAGGTCTATAGAAGAAGTAACCTAGAATGAGGCATTTGATGAAAAAGATCAACAATGTGAGAATCAAAGAGTGAGAAACAAAACAAGAGTTGTGAGAGGGAGATATTTCCTGGGATGTCTTGGGCATCCACGAAGAGGGCTACGACGGCGAGTGACCCAAAACCACAGAGAAGAAGCCAAGCTTAACAGATTAAGCGAATGATGGAGAGGGAGGACTAAAGCCTCTGAAGAAACTGAAATGCACCGAGATTTTGGATTACACTGAGAATGAAGGTTTCAAAATTCGGGGTTACAAATTAGGGTATCAGGAAGAGGGAAAGTTTGGAGGGAAGCAATTGGCAAACAATTTCACAAGCTCGATCTCTATTTTTGCCAATCGCTGCAAATTTGGATTCAACCGCCTCAAAATTTATGTAACCAAAAAGCCCAACTATTTTTTTTTTTTATTTCAACCGCCGCTAGTGGCACAAAACTGCTGCAAAGTGCAAGTATCTACACGCGGCTACAAGAACCGCCGCTTCAACCGTCGCTTCTTTTGAACCGGCGGGGGTTCATGCCAAACCGCCGCAGATTAACCGCCGTCGATTCCTTTCTTGCTTGTAGTGATTGCTGATATTCTGACCAAACCTCTTGGTCACAATCAGGTTGCTGCACTAAAGGACAAGCTCAAGGTGTTCTCCTCTGGTCCATTACCTTAAGCTTGAGGGGGGAGTATGAGAGGAAGAATTAAGTCACATGTATAATTATCTGCAGTTATTCTAATTTCACCTGCTGATCCTGTATCCGGTTGTAACTATTTCCCTCTTTGTATAAAGTCTCTCACTTTGAGACTTGTGTAGAGTTGTAATCATTTTACATCAGATAATAGAATTCCATTTTCCTCTTCTATGCTTCTGTGTGATTCCATTACTCTCGTACTTAAACGAATGCCTACGTATGTATAGCTCATGCAAAGTTGATATATACAATCAAGTAGTTACACGTATATGGCATACAAAGGATAAGATACCAAGTCAATGAGCCAACGCTGTCTATGTAACTGTATTTTCCTCATGATTATAGACTATATATAATAACCAGATCGAATTGCCTAAATCAAGACTCAACGAAATCTCAAGCAATACAATCATAGATTTTTGTTGGAATATTACACTTTGCATTCGAAAGTAGAAAATCACGTCATTATAGGTTGTCATAAGCGTAGAAAGGCTAGCTTTTTCTCCCCCTATATATAGGATAAGGAAATTGTTTCCTTTTTCCTACACTGAATAATTTTGTTGTTCCTATCGAATACAGGAATTTTTTTTTTTGGACGCAGAAATGGAGATTTTGACATCATTGAGAATTTCTAAAATTATTCTGGCAATCTTGTCTATTGTTTTGTTTTCAACCTTGCCCGCTCAAGCATATGGTTTGAGCCTTTCTTTTTATTTCTTTCTGTTTTTGATTTTTTTCGATAATTTAAATTATATTAATAAATGTCTAGCCACAGCATCAAGGTGAGCCACCTCTACCCACTTTTTATGAAGGATTGCATAGAGCTTACACTTTCTTTTTATATCTTTCTTTTTTGATAGTGCTCTTTGTCACTAAATGTTTTAGAAATTCTCTTAGAGCACCCACAACGGGGTGTCTTTAAGTTGCTGCTCCTGCATTAATTAATGTGGGCCTCATATGGCCACATCTGCTTGGGTTGCATTTCTCCTTCCTCGTCTGACACAATAAATTCCTTCTCTCTCTCATCCTTGGCCCACCTTTCCATTTAGTTGCCGTTAACAACACAGATGCTTTGACCGAAAATTTAGGCAACAGTGCACTAATAAAATATGCCATGTAGACTAAATGACGCTGACTGGATCGATAAGAAACGCACAGATTACTGCAATAAAGTTGCTCTTAAAGACGTACAAATTAACACCCTATCGGTAGTGCAGAGATGGAGTTCATAGCGTAATTGTTCATATAGGCCTAGCTAGTATGAAATAACTTATAGTTCATAGCCGAAAGCTTCTCAAATGAAATAAATAATTCTTTTCTAACATATTAAAAAAATATTTTTTTAATTGTTTATAGAGAAGTTTTTCTTTGTTAAAAAAATTCATATGCATTAACTGATTTCAATATACATATCTGTGTGTGTGTGACTCATATTCATTTGCAAGATCATTTCAATGTTTTCCTATATATGCATAGTGAAAATTTTATCCAAACTAACTCATTATATGAAATCTCTTTGAATTATAGGCATTCATTAAGTTATATTTCCTTTACTTTTTTGTTTTCGCCTAACCAGATTAATAATTAACACTTTTATGCATAAGAATTCCTAACATTGCATGTCAAGTATACGTATATATGATTCTCATTATCTATTAACTAATTTTGCTCATTGCCATTTTTTGTACTATGTCGCGTTTGCAGAACTTCCCAAACAGAAATCACTTCGAGGTGACTTATATTTTGGTGCTGGATCCGCATCGCAGGTGCTCATAATTAAGTTGTAGGCATATAAAAAATAATATTAAGATATTTCATTATATACAAACATGTTATTGTAAAACCAAGAATCAGAAATAAAACCAAAAAAATACTAACATGTTATATCGTTGCTAATAGAATGCAGGAGCAGCTATGAATTCAGTTAACTCTATATTGAGTTTTCTAAATTCTTCAAGTGTTCTAAAACGTGTGTCATTTCCATCCAACTTTTTCTTTGGTGCTGGATCTTCTGCAATGCAGGTACATGGTCATAAGTTGAAGGCCTATTTAGTATGAAACCAGATTCCTTGCAATTAGGAATCACAAAGTTTCTTGCAGTCAAGTAATTCGGGGTTAAGCTCAAGTTTCAACTTTGAATTCTAAACATGATTTGCCGAAGTTGAAATTTGAGTCATCCAATCTCGATAAGGCAATTAGATTACTTGACTGCATGAAACTTTATGTTTCCCAATTGCAGGGAATCCGAGTCCAGATAATACCTTAAAGTAAAGTTAATTTATTGTTAACAAGTTATTGGTGAATTTAGATTGAAGGAGCATCTCATGAAGGAGGAAGAGGACCAGGAGTTTGGGATGATAGAGTTGAACAGAACAAAGGTTCGCAATAATACTCAAATTAAAGTGTCGACATCTTTGAAGATATACTACTTAGTTATCTACATTTTTTTTCTATCCCATTATTTATTTTCTTGCTTTCTTCCTTGACAACCAGGAATGTTTAAGGATGGTGACAAGTTTTCCACAATGATCGAACATTACAAGCGATACAAGGTGAATAGGGACCAACTACAATTTCTATTTTTATATATTAACTTTTTTTTTTTCACGTAATAAGGGGAAAAAAAACCATACATCTATATTGTGTTTTACTTTTGGATTTATTTTATTTGTTTATGTATGGTTTTGTAGGAGGACGTTCAGCATTTGAAGAAACTTGGAGTGAATTCTTACAGAATGTCCATCTCATGGAGTAGAGTTCTACCTGGTAAAACTTTGGAACTAAAATAATCTTATTATAATAATATGTACCTTAAAAGGAAGCAATAGTTGTTGATGTAATTAACTTAGTTAAATGTGTAATATGTATTTAGTGTAATATAGCATCTAATTAATCGTTCTTTTACTTTTTTTTGTAATGATTGATTATTTTTTCTTGTTGTTCATATTTATCATTATACAACCTTAAAATTATATATATGGCCTTTTTTATTCAAATAATATTCCAATATATGCCTTTCTTGCAATATTTATTAACACTAATATTTGTCTTTCTCTTCATTTTCATCAACCAAATATAGATGGAACTTTGAAAGGAGGTGTAAACCAAGAAGGTCTCGACTTCTACAGCCATTTGATCGATGAGTTACTTGCAAATGGTATGAATTGAAGCAACAATATTCCTTACACTAATCAGATAATTTGATGATACGTTTTTAAACTATATATACACAAAAATTTCTATTAAATTTACATGATCTATTTGAATGTAGGTATTACCCCTTTCGTGACAATCCTGCACTTTGACTATCCACTAGCCCTTCAACAAAAGCTTGGTGGCTTCTTAAATCACACCATTGTGTAATTAACCTTCAATATCATCTCATCTAGATATTTTATGTTCAAAAAATTGGATTAAGTTAATTTCATCATGCTCATATTTGTTTATTTAAAATAAAATTTCAGGAATCATTACAAGGATTATTGTGAACTCCTATTCAAAACATATGGAGATCGAGTCAAGCATTGGACTACAATCAATGAGGCAGAAGTCACAGCTATATTTACTTACATGCACAGCTTTGATAATATCGTTGCTGAAAATTGCCTAACTACCAAAATATGCAAATCAGCATATACTGTACTTCATAACTTCCTCCTTGCCCATGCTTCAGCAGCGCATTTATATAGAGAGAAATTCCAAGTATGGTATATTGTGTGTTGCATATATATATATAGTGTCATGACTGGCTCAAAAGATAATCAAACTTTATTTATTTTTTTTTAAAGTTGTTTTACAATAGTATTCAACAATACGGTGTGCCGCAAATGATTGGTAGTACCTGGGACGCCAAAATAGTTGGGGATTCCTGACATTATTGTGACATCTTTGCATGTCAATATTTTTGCTTTAAAAAAAGTATTCAACAATATGTTATTAACAATTGAATCTCTCTACATAATAGTTATTGACAAAAATACATGTTTTTAATAATAGTAACAATAAACAATTAACAACCATCGAGATGAAACTAGTTTGATTATTAAAACAATATTAGTGTGTAGTTTGTGTTAGGAGAATTTTGAAGAACGAAAGATTGTGATTTTCCATTCAACATTTGATGTAGGCAACACAAAGGGGAGAAATTGGACTTGTTCTGTCATCTCAAAGTTTTGTTCCCTACAGTTCAAAAGCAGAGGATGTGGCTGCTGCTCAAAGACTAATGGACTTCTATTTGGGATGGTTAGTTCAATTAACTAACCCTCTATACCACACCCTTTAATTTGTTCTTATTTACTAGAATTTGATGTTATCTTCATCTTAGTTAATCCCATTCTTTCACATAACAACATTGTGATTTGGTACTTTTAATTTCAACAAACAGGGTTTTAGAGCCATTGTTCTATGGGGATTATCCTAAAGTCATGAGAGAGCTAGTGGGGAATAGGCTACCCAATTTCACTGAAGAGGAAAGAAAAATTATCAAAGGAAGCACAGATTTTATTGGGATCAATTATTATACTTCTCATTTTGCTAGACACGAACCTAATAGAACAAATATTAACGGTGCAGACAATTTTGATGCCTTAGCTACATCAGAAGGTAAGTTTTTGCTAAAACTAAATTGTAGTTATTGGATATGTACGTAGGAGAAAAAATACAATGATCAATTCACTAATTCTTGCTTTTTATTCCATAATTGTAGAATTTAACAAAGAAGGAAAATTCCTTGGTTACAAGGTGAGAAAATAATGGTTAAAAGAATGTCGTGTGTTAAGGAAATAGCTTTAATTTTTTTTATTTATATTTTTTGTTCAATTTTCGTAATTTGCAGGATACGAATGGTGGAAACTATGTATATCCCAAAGGATTATATGACGTCTTACTATACATTAAGGAAAAGTACCAAAATCCCAACATCTACATCACTGAAAATGGTTGGTGAAACCATGTTGCATTTGCTTTCAAATTTATATCTAATATCTAAAATTTCTGCCAAAAAAAGAGATTAATCAATCAACCTTTCTTGGAACTCACCTTCATGTAGGTATTGCTTCTTTTAATAACCCAAATCCATTGAAGGACGAACACCGAATCGCTTACATTTTCGCACATTTATACGCTACCAAAGCAGCAATTGAGTAAGTCATCTATCCCTATTGTAAGAAGTACTATGAAGACATATGCAACACTTAAGAGCATTTTTTTTTTTTACACCACTTAAGAGCATGTTTGATTACACATTTCAAAAACATTTTTTTATTTTTGAAAGTTTAAAAAGAATAAAAGTTGTTTTTTGTTATTTTTTAAAAACAGAAAAACCGTTTTTAAAAAGTTTATCATCAAACATGCCATTAATTATTTTTAGAATTGAACATTTCCCTTTTACTCTTTAATATTTAAGTATAAAGGATTTCATTGTGGAAAACATACGTTTGTTTTAAAATGAAGTTTAGAACTTTTTAAACCAAACATACTCTAAATGTTTCTAAGTGATGGTTTTTTTATTAGAAAAAAAACATGAGTAGAAGAGGTATACGAAAATGAAGATTCTCATGTCTAAAAATGTTTACATTGACAGCAACGGCGTAAATGTTCGTGGTTACTTCGTCTGGGCAGCATTTGATACTTTTGAATTTCAAGCTGGCTATTCTGGAAATTGGGGGCTTTATCATGTTGATTTTAATGACAATCTCAAGCGTGTGCCAAGGGCCGCTGCTGAATGGTACAGAAAGTTCCTGACATCTAACTAGGGATACTAAATTCAAGATATTAGATTCCACTCAGAAACGGAGGCAGATAAAAGCTAAGAGGAATGAAATTCTTTATGAAATTTGATTGTTTACAATATGTTCATTTCCATTTTTAGGATTTTTTTTTAATTGATTCACATTTGTACTTCGAAATTCCTATCCTTAATTTGATTCGTATAATTCAGAGTTGGGCAAAAGAATCATTTCACCATTCAATTTTTCAAAGTTATATGACCTTTTAGTGCCTGTTTGGTTTCCCGTTGGAAAGCCTTGAACGTCTGTCTCCGCTGCATAACGTATTTCTTGTTTCGTTTTGGATGACGCTCAACATCCGTTGACAAAACAGAATTAGCTTCAAACAACGTTTGCGATGGAAACAAGTACCTACTTACTTTTCCTTCTTCCGTTTTCCATTGGGAGGTTTGACTGCCGATTCTACCCTCCACCTGGTGAACCTGTTGGCGAGATAGGGTCGGTGTTGGAGCCAATCTTTCTTCAACCCCTGTATCTATTGAACCTTCGAGATACTGAGAACTGTGTTGGAGCTGATCTTACACAATACCCCTGCATCTATATGTTTATCCTTGCCTCGGTTGTAGAAAAGTAAAAAACGACTCGCAGAAGAAGAAAATCGGAGGGGAATGATACCAGACAAATAAAGAGAGAAAAGGTACCAGACAAATAAAGAAAAAAAAGAGTAAAGGGAACGATACGTGGCTTCACAACTGGGGAGTGATGACAACAATATTACAGCTGTCACGGACTCAAATATTTGTTTATGGAATCAATAAAAACCAAGTAAGATCTGACCAATTTTTTTAATAATTAAAGATTATTATAACGTTAAAATTAAAAGTAAGAACTTCAAAAATAAAAAAAGCTATGTAATAGTTTATCTTTTCATTTCCTTTGACATGATTACATCACTTGTATCTTATAAATTACTATTATAATTTTTTTAACCGAGAGACACTTTTCTCTTTTGTCTATTTATTATTTCAGCATTTATAATATAACACACACACAAATTTTAATTATTTGTTTCAATATATTTAAGAAAATAGTTTTAATTACAATAATATTTTATTTAAATTTTGATATCATTTATAAAAAAATAATATTAACACTACATTATAAAACTCATACCCTCTTTAGTAATTACACATTTAAAATTACTTTTGATTAATCTCATCCAAACAAATTTCATTTTGTCAAACATACGTTTGTGAAAAAAATATCCAAACAAAAATCACGTTACGGTAAACTCATTTTTAACCAAACGTCCGTTTGCAAAATGACGTTGAATCAAACGTCCGTTCGTAAACTTTAATCCAAACGGGCCCTTAGTCATTAAGAAAGAAACTAGTTTCTTTTTCCCGACAAAAGCAAGAAAGAAACTTGTTGTCATATGTGATTGTCGCCGTAAACTCTTTCGGTTGATATAATTGAGTTCATGTTTGGTTATGGTTATTAGGGTGTACACCTTGTGTTTGATATATACACGAGGTACAAAACAATGAGAACATTACAAGACAAATACTTGAATTACAACACAACTTTTTGTTGTGTATAATGTCAGGTAGATAAGAAAAAACACAAAAATAATGTGAATTTTACCAAAATACCCTTTATATATACTCTCTCCATCCTTGTATGTAAGACTTTTTTAACTAAATCACACCCTTAGGAAAGTTAGTTAATTTAGTTAATAACATTAAATTTGTACACAATTTATACTATTTTTCCAAAATTATCCTTAAACTTATTAGAACTCATCATCTCATTCTATTCACTCCCCGATCCTCACAAGAGAGAGAAAAGCTTATCTTAGTAATTCACTCCATTTATTGTTTATTGACTAAAATCAATGTAAATTAATTAAGGGTATTTTGGTGAAAAATAATTAATGCTTGAAAGAGGTCTTATAAAATGTGGCAAATAAATTTCTTAAAAGGTTCATACATTAAGAGACGGAGGAAGTATAATATTATATAATATATAAAATAATATGATATTATTATTTTATATTTATATATATATATATATATAAATAATATTATACATTTTTTTTTGATAAAAATAGGGGGATCAACTACGAAACAATCCTAGAGGTACAGACACCTCTGGCATCAGCAAGTAAATACAAATCAAGCATAGGAAAGCTAGTATTAAAGAAAATACCATCATAAGAAGCCGAATGTCCTTCATTTACAAGAAGATCAGCACACTTGTTTGCCTCGCGATAGACATGAGCAAGAGAAGTTCTCCAAGAAGGCCTCTAGAGAAGATTGATAACCTCTTGAAGAAGGGGTTTAATGAAGGAGATATAAGTATGTTTGCTATGAACTATGTCAACAATAACCTTGGAGTCCATTTCGAAGGTAACCCAAGAAAGATTCATATCCTGAAGCATCTGAATGCCCAGCCTGAGTGCCCAAAGCTCCGCCCAAACAGCATTACAAGATCCCACTTTTTATAGAAGCCACAAATCAAATGACCATTTGAATCACGGGCTAAGCCGCCACAAGTAGAACTCCTAGAATGACTTAAATGAGATCCATCCACATTAATTTTTACGCAGTCTTCCACAGGTGCTTTCCAACATATGTCCAAAGACTCCGCCTATTATTGCAAATTACTGAAGAATTTAACAAATGTTCTTTGGTGAATAAAATTTGCATGGGTAATCACCTTAAAAAACAAAGGCCTACCCATAGTAGAAGTTTGGGAGAACACCATAGAATTACGGTCCTTCCAAATATCCATAGCAGCAACTCCAAACATAGTAGGCCAACTTTCATTATGGATGCCAATAGACTTAGAAGACAGGTTCCAATCAAGCCAAACATTGAAACCCACACTAAAAAACTTACTCCAGTGGTCCGGATTAATTAAACTAGTCTAAAAATCATGTACTTCTTCGCAATCTCTCAGCATGTGCATAATGGTTTCGGGACAACGATGACAACAGGGACAGATATCATCAGCAGTCATCCCTCTTTTCTTTCTTACCACATTCGTCATGAGTCTGGTATGAGCAAGCTTCCACAAGAAAGCTTTGATGCGACTAGGACCAGGCCAATTCCAAATTTTTTGAAAAATTGGATTTTGCACTGTATCTTTAGATTGTTGCTCCTTCATTCTGATAAGCTCATAGGCTGATTTCAAAGAGAAAAAACCATCAGAAGATAAATTCCAACAAGGAAAATCATCAGAATCCGAACCTGGAGGTTGAAGGTAAGCAATTTTGTCACAAATATCAGCTGGAACAATTCTTTGGATTAAAGGCCAATTCCAGTGGCCATTGTTGGCATAATGGTGAGCTGGAAAATTCAACTCTGTAAAAGGAATATCAACTTCCAAGAACTCAGACAAGACCCCAACTCTAGGAATCCAATTATCCTGCCAAAAGCGGGTATCGTGACCATTTTTAATCACCCAAATAATATTAGATTTGACATCATTCCAAGCATTGACAATAGCTTTCCAAGTGCTAGTGGAATTGGCTTTATAAATAAATTTAGGCACCGTGTACATCCCACAGGCATATTTGGCCTTCATGATACGAACCCAAAGCTTATTAGGATAGGTAAGCATTTGCCAAGAGAGCTTCATCATATGAGCCTTATTCAATAATCTAAGATTACGGAAACCAAGACCACCATCTTCTTTGGGACAACAAAGTTTATCCCAACCAACCAGGTGGCACTTCCTAACATCAGCTGTGGACCCCCAAATGAAATCCCTGCAAATTTTTTCAGCCTCATTGCAGACAGAAACAGGAATAAGGGTGGATTGGATGACATAACCTAGAATATTAATCAGAGAAGCTTGCGCCAAGGTTACTCTACCGGTAAAAGACAAAGAATTTGCTTTCCAACCTGTTAGCTTCTTTCGCATCTTATCCAAGAGGAACGAGAAAGTTTTCTTTGAAACCCTTTGATGAAGCATAGGAGCACCCAGATAAAGCCCCAAATCGTGAGTAATATTCACCCCTAAAGCTTGGCTGAGAGTAGTAGCAAGGTTAACATGAACATTTCCAGAGAAAAAACTTGAGAATTGCTTAAATTCAGCTTCTGGCCCGATTTTGAACAAAAAAGGTTCAAAATAGAATTTATACAGGCAACCTGGGAGTGATTTGCTTCAGCAACCAAAATCAGATCATCTGCAAAGCACATATGCGATAATTTGGGGCTATCGCCTCTACCAAACGAGAAAGGAGTCCATTCCCCAGCAGTAACTGCATCCCGAATCTTATGCCCGAGTCTTTCTAGGCAAACAAATACGGGGAGATAGGACAAACAAATACGGGGAGATAGGGTCTCCCTGCCGAAGTCCTCTGGAAGGATTAAAAGCATTTGAAGTAGACCCATTCCAATTAATCCTCATAGAAGCCGAGGACATGCAGTGAAATAGGAGATCTTGAAGCTCTGAGGGAATCCCTAAACAATTAAGAGAGTCCATAACAAAACTCCATTCCATACGATCATAAGCTTTTTCCAGGTCCAGCTTGATGATCATATACCCCTTCTTTCCCTTTAAGCTCTTGAAAGAGTGAATAGTTTCCTGCAAGACCAAAATGTTATCAATAGTAGATCTATTTGGAATAAAACTACTTTGATTTTCGGAAACAACATAAGGCATGATAGTCTTCAGTCTCTGAGCAATAATCTTGGTAATGACTTTATATACCACATTGCATAAAGCAATAGGTCTGAACTGCGAAGCTTTAGTAGGGTCCTCATACTTAGGGATCAAAGTAAGGAGAGTCTGATTGACATCACGAATCTTGCTAGGCTGGATAAAGCAATCTTTCACAAAATTGTGGATAGAGGATCCAACAATGTCCCACTGAGATTTGAAGAAGACCGGATGATATCCATCAGGGCCCGAAGATTTCAGATTTTTCATACTGAACAGGGCTTGTTTAGTCTCTTCCATGGTAACCACACTTTTGAGCACATCAAGATCATGCTCCAAAATAGAGGGAAAGCCCGAGACAGTCTCAAACCTGCCATCCACAATACTTGCAGAAGAATAAAGGTTATGATAAAACTCCACAATAAGATTCTGAAGCATGTCTTCATCAAAAATCCAGTTATCTGCATCTGTCTGTAGGGTAGTGATACGATTTCTTCTTCTTCTAATGAGACAATACTGGTGGAAGAAGTGAGTGTTATTATCTCCTTGAGTAATCCATTTTTCTTTGGCTTGGTGAAGCCAATACATCTCCTCTTGATGAATGATTTGCTGGTACTCCTACCAAAGCTCATTACGAAGAATAAACAATCTCTCATTGTAGTGCAACATAAGATTATTATTGATACCTTCCAACCTTTTAATCAAACGGTGTTTTCTTTGAAAAATGTTTCCAAAAACATGATTGTTCTAGACTTTAAGGTTAGAAGTTACCCGGGAGATGTTGTTGGCCCAGCAATCTGAGGGAACCCACGAAGAGGCAACCAGAGAATCAAAATCTTCATGCTCAAGACATGGACTGAGGAATTTAAAATAGTTTCTTCTATGCATCCGGTTACTAGGGGTCATCTTTAACCAAATGCCACAGTGATCAGAGGAGGACAAAGGAAGATGAGTAACAGAAGCTGCGGAAAACATTGATTGCCACAAGGAGTTGCAAAGAGCACGGTCCAGGCGTTCCCTAAGATCTCCATGCTGATAAGTAAAAGGTTGACCTTTGTAACCCAAGTCAAGCAGCTGGCATTGGTCAATAACAGAGGCAAAAGCATCTCTATTGGCAGGATAAACAGGCCCACTTCCATATTTTTCCCAGTCATAAAGAACTTGGTTGAAGTCTCCAGCAATACACTAAGGACCATTTAGGTTAGACTGAAGATCCAAAAGTTCTTTCCAAACCTCCAGCCGTTGGTAAGCATGCGGACTAGCATACACAATGGAAAGATACCTATACGACGGTGTGTTAGCATTAATCAGCAAATGAATACAGAATTTAAAGGTTGAGTGCACAGAGATAGGAGGGCAAGAATCCTTCCAAAGGCACCATAACTCACCAGAGAAACCTTGGGCATCTACTTTAACATGATTTGGAAAACCAAGTCTTTGAATCACTTTGTCAGCAGTTGCCCCACTAATTCTCGGTTCAAGAATGGCCACAAAATCCCAATGGTAAATGCGAGTACAGTCACGAATGTATGAGGGGAAATCAGGATCCCCTGCTCCTCTACAGTTCCATATGAGATAATTCATTGGGACATTTCATCAGATAGGTGAGAGGCATCCTCACCACAACCCTGTGTATCATTGGTTGAAGCTTTCCCATCCAATTCCATCTGCGAAGGAACAATCAAGGGTTGGTCTTGAGTGCTAACCACCAGAGATTCAGTAACAATAGGAGCAGGGGGATTGATACCCGAATTTACTTTTGTTACCGCCTGGTCGTTGGGGTCCGGTGGTTTTTTGGGGCCACTGGTGTCATAGTTCTTCATCAATCGCTGTTTTTCAACAAAGGCAAGGGTCTCCTCGTCGACGTCTACCATTGCTGCTTTTAGCGGGTCATTCCAATTCAGACACACCATGAAAGTGTCGTTCTGCTGGCGTTTGAGAATATGGATATGCTCCATCTCCATCGAAGAGCTCGTGGAAGGCTTATGAGAGGCTTGGGTCGGCAATGGTTTTGGGGCGGTGGGGGTCTTCGCAGAGGGTTTGGGCTTTGGGATAGAGAGAGTCTTTCCTTTTGGCCCTTTTGAAGATGAGCCCACTTGCGGGTTTTTTCCACCGAGAGGATTTCTCACTCGTTGATTCGTGGTCTGCTTAGGAGACGGGCTTGTGAAGGCGAAGCTTGCGCTAGGAACATTTGCTTTAATGGGCTTGTCGAACGAAGAAGGGTCAAAGGGTAGAATAGAAAATCTCGAGCCTTGATTCTTTTGGGCCTTAGTTTGCTGTTTCGTAGAGTTGGCCTTGGATCCACTAGAAACGGTCATAACAGTATCAGATTTTCCCAAGATAGGGGATTTACCTTTTGAATTCACTTTATCCATTACAGGTGATTTCCCTTGATTTTTGGATTTCACAGCTCGTTTCACATAATTCCAGGGGCCTAGTTTTAAGCCTTTTATTTCCTCCACATTTTTAGTGATAACTGTTGAGCAAGATTGATCATTGACTCCAATTTCCACGTCAACCCTATGTGTGTTGGGAATTGGGCTTGATGCCGCCGCCACCGTCGCGGAGGTAGTAGCCACCCTTGGAGAAAGGGATTTGTCACTACTTTTTGGGTTAGTATCACCTATTATGGGACCCTGATGAGCCAATGGTTCCGGAGACTCAGGTATTTGGTGGCATTTGTCAGCCTTGTGACCATAGAGTCCACAACGAAAGCAAATTAAATGTAAACCCTCATACTCAATGGGAAGATTGTACTCAGAGACAACAATGTGAGACTCCAGAGGCTTTGCCAAATCAACCTCTACACAAATGCGAGCAAACTTTCCACGAGTATGAATAGACGTAAGTCTATCGATCCGTAGTGTCGTCCCCATCTGGGATCCGATTCGCCAAAGAAACTTAGCAGTATATAATTCCATAGGCAGTTTTGGAATACGAATCCAAATAGCCACTTTACTTGTTTTTTCCGCACTCTGAAGGAAAAAAGGACGCCAACGCTGTACTAATAAGTAGTGATCCGCAATCATCCATGGTCCCTCAAAGAGAGCAAAGTTGTAATCCTCATCATTTGCGAAGTGCACCAAATAGTAATCATCCGCCATATCTACTATCTTGATAGACCCTTTTCTAGCCCATTTACGTAGCATGTAATTTTCAAGAGCCTTAAACTCACCTTTTTGCCCAGGAGTTTTGTCACTAAAGTTTTCTTCCAAGGAAGAGACCAATGAGCCAATTCTTCCTCGGATAAAGGGATCACCACCCCGCCATTTTGTGACTTCTGAATAGGGGCAATATGACTTGTAGAAATATCCACATCAAACTTCTCTTTCATAGCTTTTGCATCCAGTTTCTTTGGAACCTCTTCACCAAACAAATTTAGCAATTTTTCCTTGTAAGACAAAGGTTGACTAGGTAATCCTGTGCATGGCACCCCATCGGACGTATGATCGGACCCATCATCCTCCCAAGGCCGGACCTTCTTCTTGTTTCTTTAGAAAGTGTCCTGTTCTTCACTACTTTTGGCGTTGGAGATCGCCGGGGGAACAAAAACCCTAGCAGAGCCTTGCATCGATTCTTCTTGTTATACATTTTTATATATACAACATATTATAATAAATATGTAAGTATTTTTTTTTTTGATAGGAAAATATGTAAGTATTATATATATCATATAATATATACATATGAAATATATATATATATATATATATATATATATATATATATATATATATATATATATATGTACCATAAGTATTATCGATATTATATACATTTTTTTTATAGAAGATACATTCTTTTTTTTTAAAAAAGGCAGAAGAATTTTATTAATTAAAGGCTCAAGGTGAGCCAGGCTAACATAGTTACACATGACAAATACAAATGCAGTTTCAACAAAAAAAAAATGGGTCAGTGCACCACAATTATAAAATCAAGTACACACACCCAGCACCAATACACACAAGCTTGACCAACACCTATGTCATGACCAATATTATCTGTGTGATCTCACATTAAACATGAAAGAAGGCAACCGTAACAGCTTAAGATATATACAATATTATATAATATATATTCTTAACATATATTAGAATATATATTATAAAAATATTATATATTAATTATGTTAATATACATATACATATATATGTATAGAGAGATTATTAATTAAGAAATAAAAATGAGTAGTTTTGTCTTTTAAATAGTTTTCATGGGAGAAAAAGTTGTCACTTTAGTTGTGGTGCATCTAATATGGACTCTATTGAAAGGGGTCCAATGGAAGACACATTATTTTAATCGGATACAGTCGGTTTTCAATTTCCTTGAGTACTTTTTTTATTTTATTTGCGGGATGTGTTTTGGTTTTAGAATTTGCACATTAGTCTCGTCCCCTATGTCCAACATATTAGGTGTGAAGCAGAGAGAGAAACTCCTTCTCCCTACTTCGAAATGCTTCTCCTCCCAACCTCGGGATTGTGGCAGCTCACTCCAGGCTAGTCCCAACACCATCCCCAGGCCCGTTGTAACACCCCGTTTTCGGAGCGCTACGGTGTAATAATTAAAAACCTTAATTGAGTAATTAGGCAATATAGATATACTGAAAATACTAATTTATTCAAACTAAATATATTGTCACATACGTACGTAAGATTTACATATTTAAGAAACCCGTGCCTAGGGCCCACAACATATATATACTTTAATTCATTGGCTATGACATGTAACTGGAGAGAGAGACTCTTACTAACTACCCTCTGTACGCTTCAAGATGCTGGCAATGCCTCCATCAAGTCTATATTACTTTGTTTTATGAAAAAGAACAAACAACATAAGAAAAATAGAATGAGCTAAGAAACACATTGCACACTACAAAAGTCGGGAAAGCAGGGATAAAAAGTATATACAAATGGCACACACAAACATGCACAACAAATTCCCGCGTCTACCTATATCTCGTTCACTATCTCTTAGGTATGCAGCACTATATCTAAGCCTAGTTCCACCCACTTCTTTCTCACATCCTATGGCTTTCTTCGTATCCTATTCCGAATTACTCTGTACCTTTAACATCATTCCCGTCTCTTTCACCGCTCCTAGTCAACTACTTCGACTGCCCCTATAGTTTATCAAGGTCTAACATATGAGCTAATTAGGCCTAACGGTATTCACCCGATACTTATATCATATCAATAATTCATCTCAATCACAGTCAGAGTCAACAGTCAAAGTCAAAACATATCTTCAGCATCAGACTAGCACATGGATAAATCCTAGCGTCGTTATGGGCGACCATCTACTAACATATTATTCAGCAACATAGTCACACAGATACCAACAATCATATATAGTCAGCAGCATATATAGTCACACAATTACAAACAGTTACACAAATACCAATAATCATATATAGTCAGCATAGTCACATAATTACAAACAATCTTATTTAATCAGCACCACATCAATCAACATCAGTCATCTATACTACGTTACTATCTATCCATAGATATCAATAGATCATTCCTATGGTTGACAGACCTCTGACAACTGTCCTCAACTATCACAGGTCACAGCCCTTCTCCTGAGATGCTGTTGTTATCAACTGTTAGTAGAGCTTGGGTAACCCTACGCACATTTGTATGCACTACTCTATCCTACAATTCCTAGAGTGTAAGGTTTCTTGCTCCCACCTGGTTAGAAGATCACTAAAGCCTCTACCACTATCTGCAATCCTCCTGCACTTGCTACTCACACTCCTACCTTGCCTATTAGACCATTCTTCCTCTTTTCCTCTCCCTCTCGAGGATTGCCTATTAAGGGTTTTCTGATGCACAGGATCCTCATCTGAGGCAAGAGCATACTTACTCCTTAGAAGAAGTTCCTAGAGAGAGAAAGCTAGAGAGAGAAGAGGTTTTGGTGCGAATGGAAATGCGGGGGTGAACGCCTATTTATAGGCGAGCTACAACACCATCGTGTCGCGGGGGTCTCCTTTCACGGGTATGTCGCGTCGCGATGGTGCCTTTTAGAATCCTCTGGATGTACGCGTGGTGAAGATCCAACGGTGATCCCATCGCGTCGCAATACTGGCTTTCCTAAAATATCTAGATTTTTATTTTCTAGAGCTTTTTAGGACTTCCCACACTCTTCTGGGGTGTTTTCTTCATATTTAGGGTTTTTAGAACTTTTCTAAGGTTTATGAGTCTCATTTTAAGCCCATTGTATCCCTAATTAAGGTTTTTAATACTCGTTTATCACATAATCACTGATCTAATTATTCTTCTAATGTCGACTTAAAATATTGGAAAAAAATGGGATGTTACACCCGTCCTGGTCTCGCCATCCATCGATTGGATCTTTCCCCTAGAGTTCTAGGTTTATAGCTCGTCGTTTTTCTTTAAAGAAGCATTTGCAAGGTGTGTTCTATTTCTTCTAGATCCATCCTCTTTCCTTGCTGTTGTTGGTTTCGGTTTCCCTATGGCTTCCCAGGCTCACATTTGCTGTTTCGTCGTCCCGATTTCACTACGGAGGACTGAAAATGGCTCGATGAACCATCCTTGTAACCCCACAATCCTCCACCATGGTGAGACACCAACCACACCCGTGACAGATTCAAAGCCCCCACCACTCCGCCGAAACCACCGCCGAAGTGCTCTCATGGAGTTCTTGTGCACCTAACCTCCATGACTGCTTCCCCACCATCAGTTCTGGCCCTGAACCGTCCTCCACGAAAGCTTCCAGATGTAGGTATAAGATCTAATGTCAGTTATGATGTTGTTGCTCTTGTGGTTCCTTTGTTCTGTGTTTTGGATTTCAGTTTTGTTTGGTGCAAGGAAGCACTTGTGGTGTTTGAGTAAAAGTCCCAGAATAGTTGGGCATTTTGGTACAATGTTTTATGTGATGAGCCAAAGCTAGCTGCCACCATTATCAGTGTCCTCCTTAACCATCATTTGGCTACCAGACCTGTGGTTACTTTGGACAAATCTTTGACCATGTTTAGTCGAAATGTGCTTGAAATGTGCTTGAAGAAGTTGAAGAAATGATCCTTAACAGGATAAAGATAAAGACTGTAGAGTCTCAATCTAGAGCTTTTGACTCTTTTTTGTATTTGACCACGTGTGGAATACCTTGTATGGGTGGATAATAGGATTTAGATCTTGGTTGTGTTTTGCCAATGCAATGGATCCACATCTAACTTTGGGTAAGCGGATGAGAGTCCCCTTAACATCCAAGGATACAAGCATAGTCTAGTTAGGGTGACCTAGAACAATCATGGGACGCCCCAGAGCTAAAGAAGTCTTCATCGTCATTGGACCTTCGGGGATCAGTCTGGAAAGAGGATGAGCTATGATCTCGACGGTTGAACGACGACATCGCTCACCGGCGAAGTGGCGGACACGTGATCAAATCTATTTGCATGAAGAGATTATTTTGATATTTTTGTTTCTTGTATTTCAAATGAGCGGGCGTGCAAAAAAAATTGACATTTTGTAGCTTATTCTCATGTTCAAAACCATGACATTGAAATTCAGATACTTGAGCTCCGTTAAATGCGCTAGTTAGGTAAGTTTGAATGTTTTCTTAACGTATTTACTAATATGAAAAATTATTTTGAGACCTCAGCAGTATCAGATGCATGCTTATTAGAAAAGAGAATGGATGATAGTTGGATAAGGTCCTTCAAGTTGACAGTCAACATCTGAAAATTCGCTAGACAAAATATGGTTCGGAGTATCTTACTTCAGAAACCACAACAAGGAAGCAGACCAAGAATCTAGGCGACTAACATATAATGGCCAAGAAGCAGACCAAGAACACAGGTAATCAAAGTACAAGGACAAGGAAGAATTATAATATCAGAAGAGAGGCGCACCCATCAAGATACAGAGCAAAAGGCTTCAGCTATGCTGACACAATAAAAAACAGACTAAGGAAGGTTTGGCAACCAAAAAATATAACTGCTAAAAGCTTTGAAGACCAAGATTGAAAAGGGATCAATAAAATTTTGCAGAGGATGATTGGGAATGGTTAAAGCGATGCTATGTTGGAAGGGTTCATAAACCCGAGGATGTCTTTCTGCTACAAGATAAATTCATCGATGCAGGTATTATATCTGTCAAAGTGACACTATGGGAGGAGAAAAAGTGCTCATTCAAATTTCTAAGGAAGAGAACTTTTAAGATTTAGTGAAGGACGCAGAGAAATTTCACCTACTCCAGTAGCGCATTTAGAGGGGATTGAAGAAGGCAAAACAAAGCGTGCTCGACTGATCGAAAATCAAGATGAATTGAACATGCTGGGAAGGCAAAGAGCTGGTAAAAGCAAGCGAAAAATGGGAAGGCGAAATCTAATCGTAGCCAATATGCAAACTACAAATACTGTTGCACCTAAAAACTTGGGCCATCCGGATCTATTCAATGGCTCGCAACTGGACCCATCTCACCACTTTAGTTGCAAAACTCCTTTTGTCGTGGAAGTAAATAATTATAATCCAGGGGATGCAAATGTTTCAACTCACCCTGCCCAACAAGATAATGCAACCTTGGGCCACGACTTACACATTGGGACAAGCCCACTTAACCTGTATGTGGACCTTGAACCTTATGCCTTGGAACAAACCACTCAAGTTGGAGGCAGAGACATAGAAAAAAAGGCCATTATTAAATGCACCCCCCACCTAGTAGGTACACCCCCCCAATTTGTGAATTTTCCAAAATACCCCCGGAAAAAAAAGCAAAAATCCTTTTTTTTTTAATTCTGAACATTTTACCGTAAATTGCAATTTCCGGTATACAAATTGTATACCGAAAATTGCAATTTCTGGTAGCATTGTGATTAAAATTTGTATACCGGAAATTGCAATTTCCGGTATACAAATTTTAATCACAATGTTACCGGAAATTGCAATTTCCAGTATACAATTTGTATACCAGAAATTGTAATTTCCGGTATACAATTGCAATTTCCGGCAAGAATTTTAAACACAATATTACCGGAAAGAGATAATTCTCTATTGGGGGGTGGAAACTGAACCTTTTGATTAAGGATCTTCACCCATACTGTCAACAATCTCTCGATGCATTCAGACTAGCTTACTTTGCATTGAGGACTAGCTTACTTAGCAAAGTAAGCTAGTCCGAATGCATCGTAAGCTGGCATCTGTTTATCAACGATTGTCTCTCGATGCATTCGGACTAGCTTACTTTGCTAAGTAAGCTAGTCCTCGATGCAAAGTAAGCTAGTCCTCGATGCAAAGTAAGCTAGTACGAATGCATCGAGAGATTGTTGACAGTATGGGTGAAGATCCTTAATCAAAAGGTTCAATTCCCCCCCCCCAATAGAGAATTATCTCTTTCCGGTAACATTGTGTTTAAAATTCTTGCCAAAAATTGCAATTGTATACCGGAAATTGCAATTTCCGGTATACAATTTCCGGTAACATTGTGATTAAAATTTGTATACCGGAAATTACAATTTCCGGTATACAAATTTTAATCACAATGTTACCGGAAATTACAATTTCCGGTATACAATTTCCGGTAACATTGTGATTAAAATTTGTATACCGAAAATTGGGGGGTGTACCTACCAGGTGGGGGGTGCATTTAATAATGGCCAGAAAAAAAACATTACGAAATCCCGCCCCAAACCTGTCAACGGATGCCCAAGCAAGCAAACATCTCAGGTACACTCCCCTTCTTGTAAAACAATGTCCGGTAGTAATGAAAATAGCAGGAATTGGGTGATTCTCCATAGCGGTGGAAAAGGAATTGCAAATGATACATGGGATTTCGGAAAAGATAGTGTAACGCCCCACAAGCGCATACCGGCCTTTGGCCCTCTGCAACGATGAGCGTGCCACTCACAGGACTTCACCATTCCTTTAAATGGTGTTTTTGCCCTCCGGCGGATTCGAACTCATGCCTAAAGGGATAAAGGCCTTTAGAAAGCATCCCCCATCACTAGTTGAGTTGGTGATGGGGGATGCTTCCTAAAGGCCTTTATCCCTTTGGGCATGGGGTCGAATCTCCCGGAGAGCAAAAACATCATTTAAGGGAATGGTGAAATCCTGTGAGTGGCGCGATCACTGTTGCAGAGGGCCAAAGGCCGGTATGCGCTTGGTGGAGAGTTACAATAAAAGGCGCCTTTTATTGTAACAACCCAACGATCCGGTGCAGCCTTTGGCCCACCGAAATGCTGAGCATGCTACTCACAGGACTTTATCCCCCTTTAAGGAATATTTTTGCCTCATGGGAGGTTCGAACCCACACCCAAAGGGTTAAAGGTAACGGAAAGCACCTCCCCATCACCACTAGACCAATTCAATAATGTAATGTCCTGACTCTAATCAAAGCATTACTTATGAAATTTAGGATTAATTAAGTAAAGATTAATCAAAACCATCCAGATAATTAATTAAAATGGAATAACCAAAAACCTGTTTAACGAAAGTCCTGTAAACTTAAAAGAGAGTGCGCATTTCGAAAATTACATTAATTACAAATTTTTCCCGAAAGGTTTTTCCATAAATAATTACAATACAATTAAAGAACTATGACTCTATTTGTGATCCGGTACTGAGACATCGGAGAGTCTCACGTAACTACAATGTCGAGCATCCAAAAGGCTCTGTAATCCTCCCAGCAGTGAATACCTGAAAACAACACCCCAAACACAACTCCGTAACATAGATTTTAATGTAAAACCTTTTACCGTTGTTTTCAGCTATACATGGTGTGCTACGTATAGAAAACTCCTCCCAGAAAGACACAATCACAAACATTAATGTCAGATCATAATGACAAATCTAATTCTGAAACATTAGGCATGCATATTTCAATCCTCAACAACACTGAATTCGATTACGGTACTATAACTTACATACATCATGAAATATATTGCCAACACCATTCCATAACAATTCACGTGAAACTACTAACATTAACACGTAAAATCCGTAAATGCATTCCCGTAGGAATCCATGCCGCTATACCTTATAGCAGCACAGACCGACGCGTTTATTGCCGTACTGTAGTACCCTAATTTTGTCCGGCCTTTTATTTTATTTTTTTTATTATTTTAAATTTGTAATAAAAATAAAAATAACATTTTTGGTTTTTTAATAAAGAATAAAAGAGAGAAAAGAAAAGAAAAGAAAAAAAGAGAAAAAATGTTTTTTTTTTAAAGAAAGTGGGGGTGCCAATTGAAATACGTGGGGTGCCAATAGCACAGCCCAACAGCCCACACCTCCTTTTTTGTTATTACTTCCTGCACCCATTTGCTTCCCTGATACGCCCCCTGCGCAGCCCAGCACTCTCTCGCTCTCTCTAACGCAGCCCAATTTCAGCCCAACATTAACCCTATATCCATTTCCTTAACCCTAAAAACTCACCCCACTTCATTTGCGCAGCTTCACCTCCCCCATTTCTCTCGAAGCTTCCTCACGCCGTGTCCTCCCCTCATCCTTCCCTTCCTCAACCTCATCTCTTCTTTCCACCAATTCCTCCATCATCCACGCTCCCCTCATCCTTCCCTTTCTCAACCTCATCTCTTCTTTCCCTTTTCAAAACCCTAGCCGCAACCAACCCCATCCCCACACCCTTCATGCTCCCTTCCAAACCTAGTTCCTAAGCCGCGGCAACATACACACACTAATCCCATATCTCTTTTCTCCCTCCTTCCATAACCCTAGCCGAATCTACACCTAGGATCTCGCCCTAAACTATCCCTTATATCTCTCAGATTTTCCAAATCCCACAAAAAACTGAATCCTATCCACCCCCATCTCTATCATCGCATCAAGATCTCCACGAGGATCTCATATCTACGCGTGGAATAAGGGAAGTTTCTGTTTTTTTTTCTTTTTATTATTTTTGAAATCACCATTAATCTCTTTCCCTTTTTGATTCGCAGGTCTTGAAGGCTATAAAAAGGAGGGAGACGCAGAAAGAAGGGGGGACCCTAAGAGTAACTGAGAGCAGAAAAGAGAGCAATGCCAGAACCTGAGAGATTGAAAAAGGACTGGCAAAGCAAAGAAGAGGAGGCTGAGGCAGGAAAGAGACCGCGGCCACATAACCTAGAGAGGTTACTAGAAAAAAACTAAAACACCATTAGTTTAGGTTTCTTTTGAACCCCCTTCTCTTTGTTTCTGTTTGATTTTCTGGGAAGAGGCTAAATACCCAGGTTTTATCTTTCTCTTTTCATTTCTCTTCTGAATATGGTTCTGTAATAAAAATTATAATCAAGAATTTCCATTGCAATTTGCTTGCTTCCGTCTTTTATTTTGTGCTGTTGCTGTTATTGCTGCTGTTGGTGATTGTTGTTGTTATCGTCCCTGTTATTGGTGTTGGTGTCAGTTTTGGTACCCCAGTTCTGAATTGGAATTAGGTTTAGGGTTTGGCCTTCTAATGGGGCCAAACTCTAAATAGGGGTCAATTTGCAAATATATAATTAATAGGGACTAAACTGTAAATATATTATAAAGAAAGACTGAACTATAAATGTATGATAAAAGAGGTCTGAAGGCAAACAAATTAAAAAAATCTTCCTTTCTTTAATTTTCTGTTCATACGTATTTTAGGGTTTGGTCTTCCAACGGGGCCAAACTTTAAATAGCAACCAATTTGCAATTATCATATTAATGAGGGACTTAAAAGTAAAATAGAAAATTTCTGAATTTTGTTTCCATATCTAAGCATTTTTTTAAATAAATAAATTAATAACTTGTGGAAGTGATTCTTAAGTTCAGTTTGTATTTCTGTCTTAGTAAAAGGAGATGAAATAATAATAAATACAATAAAAATGTTTTCTTTTTTTAATAATTTTTGTTGGTTCTTTTTCTTATTATTTAAAAAATTTTGATAAAGGGAATTAATTTTTTAAAAGGCAAACAATTCTTTACAAGCAATTAACGGGTACCATCGTAAATGGGCGTTTTAGGGGTGCTAAAACCTTCCCTATACGTAACCAACTCCCAGACTCAATTATGGTTCAAAGACCTTTTTCATCATTAAATTCAAAAATATTCAAAAATTAGGTTTTCCAATGTTTCCTATAAAAATAAAATATTGGTGGCGGCTCCATTTCCATTTCAAATTTTTAGGGTGGTTGTCATAGCTGGCGACTCCTCTGGGGACTTTAGAGAGTTAGACCCTATGATTGTTTATATGATTTGTTTGCCTTACTAAATGAATTATTCCCTTTTTGTTTTTATTCCTATTTGTTCACTCGTATATATATTTGTATACGTGAATCCTAGGATAGGAAACTTGCATAAAAAAAAAAATTTCGTTTGTGATTTATTCTCTTTCATTTGTTCTTTCCTTGTAAATATTATGTATGTTTATGTATTTAAAACCTTAGGGTTGAAGACATGTATATATATTGTATTTTTTATTTGTTTTGCAGCGGGTAGTTTTAAGTTTGCTCCTTCACAGTCTTCACTTAACACATTTTCGCACACTACGAGTGGGTGCCCTATACCCGGGCCCGAGTGAACCTTAAGTTAGGAGAGGCTGTGTAATGGGTGCTCTGCTGGACATACGGCCAGTGGGTTCGTATGAAAGTCTCACCTAGAGTTTGGCTCATTTGAGAAAAAACCATCCTTTAATAATATACTTATTATTGGTGGTAACATTTTCAAATGAGACCCTTGGCTCTAGGGACCTTTTAGATTAGTATCTTAAATCCACCCAATGGAAAGACACTTAATATAAACCCTAGATCCTTTTACGGAGTTACCAGCCCATATCACGAAAAGAGCATACCTTATCCCATTTTCCACGTGACAAAAGTCGTATGACCTAAGATCTTAGGAAATACCGGCCTACATCACAAAGGGCACACTCTACCTGTTTTTCCATCATCCATTTATTTTTCATTCACATTTCAAAAATTGTGAAAAATAATAAATGATATTTTTCCCCAAAAAATATTATTTGTTATTCTTCTTTGTAAAAAAAACACAGTAAAAAAAAATCCCTTCTCATTCATTTTTCCCTCTAAATAAAAAATAAATTTTCAAAAAAAAAACATTTTCTCTTTTAGCAACATCATTGCATTCATTTTATTTTTTGTAAAAAAAAACAAAAACAGAAAAATATTTCTCCATTATCCATCATATTATTTTGTATAAAATGTACATAAAAAAACACATTCATGACATGCATAATTATGGCATCTACATAACATAACTCATTTTTTTCCTCCCCAACAGAAAAATAGATACAAATAAGCTTTCCCTACATCCCTACCGGACTCGAGCCCAATCTAGACTCATGGACTTGTTGGAACAGAATCAGCAAGCGATGAGAGAAGAACTCGACCGAATCAATGGTAAGATGGACAAGTTATTTGACCTTCTGCAGAACTTGGATCCAAAATTAACCATTGATGAGAACCATTCTACCAGCACTAATGAGTATCGAGAGACTTCCAATGGCCCATTAGGAGGCCCTTTAGATCAGAAGAGACTCCAAATTATGGAAGATAGGCTGAAAGCCATTAAAGAGGCAAATCATATTGGGTTCAAAGCTTCGGAAGTATGCTTGGTCTTGGACGTGGTGATTCCTCCAAAATTCAATGTTCCTGAGTTTGTCAAGTATGAAGGCTTAACTTGTCCAAAAAGCCACCTCATCATGTACCGCCGGAAGATGCCCGCTGCTCCAGTAATGATAAGTTCTTAATCCACTTCTTCCAAGAGAGTCTTACAGGGGCATCCTTACGCTGGTATATGCAGTTAGAGCAGGGTAAAATCAACTCCTGGAATGATTTGGCCAAAACTTTCATCAATCAGTATAAGTACAATATGGACATAGCTCCCGGCCGCTCCCAGTTGCAAACCATGATAAAAGGGGGCAATGAAAGTTTCAAAGAGTATGCCCGAAGATGGAGAGGGATTGCAGCCCAAGTGGAACCTCCGCTATCTGAAAAAGAGATGGTTACCACGTTCATTGATACACTTCAACAACCTTTCTACGATCTGATAATGAGAAATGTCTCTTCAAACTTCTCAGACCTTGTTGTTGTTGGAGAAAGAGTGGAAGCCGGGATAGCAAGCGGAAGGATTGGCAACCTCAAAATTCAACAACCATCGCGCAGTATGAGCCAAGAGATGGAAGAAGAAACAAACATGCACTGAGGCAGCGGGCCACTCCATTGAGAATTGTTGGGCTCTGATTAACACCGAGTGATAAAACTTCAAGGAACAACCCTGTTTAAGCAACCTTCATTTGTTTTTACGCTTTGCCCGAAGCCCTGGGACATATCTTGTAAAGGGCTCATTATGTTCTCATCTTTCAGTTCATCAATAAAACTACAATTTGAATTTTTTCAATTTAGCTCATAGAATAATGGTAAAGTAAATGCACAAATCATCAAAAATTAAGTTTTGTGAAAATTTGAGCAATAAGATTTTGAGATGAGGTTTGGCCGTTTTTCTCTATCCAAAAATATAAAAAATACTTATCCCTTGCTATCCCTTTTGAGCCTAAACCGAAATTTTCTTTCAAATACCCTGAATAAGGATCGTTCATACAATGAAGAATAACACAAGTCTTCAATCAACTTTGTCTTCTCAGAAAGAAGAAGAGCAAAGTAAGCAATAAGGTATCAAAGACAATTCAAAAATGTCAAAAACGTGTCAAAGACACCTGCGAAGATCAAAAAGGAAACCGCAAAGGCGAAACAAATGTGCTAGCAACCAATAAGGTGCATCTTTAGACTAAAGATCCTTATTCTCATAAACCCTTAAATACTTTTTGAGCCTGAAATATCCTTTCTTTCATAACCCTTAACCCCTGGCCACGTTACAACCCTAATAAAGTCCATTCTGATCAAAGTCAAATTGCTCATATTTTCTCAAAACTTGATTTTTGAAAGAGGAGATCCATATAAACTCCTCAGTGCAGTTGCTTTACCCAAAAAAAAAGAAGAATATAAAATAAAATGCTCGCTAGGCTGAAAACCCGAAAGGGCGGTCTAGGCAGAAATTAGAGCGACCCGCTAGGTTGAAAACTCGCAAAGAGCGACCTAGGCAAAAGTTAGGGTCCAATTTATAAACGTGTCCACCCAGATTGGACCTCACAGATTTGGATATAAACCAAGAAGCTAGGGGCAAAAGCTGTGCCCACCATCTACCAGCTTCGCATTCAAGGTTTCGTTCCAATTTCAGAACTACACAAGATGATCTGTCTCTCAACATAGATCTTTCCTGTTATGGCTGAACGAAGGCCAAAGGGACACTGAAAAGTCTCTATGGATCAAAGTTGTCAATCTAATCCTCCCAAGAGCATTCATAGCATGGAAGGAATATTCAAGAATCCACAAAGGTAAATAGGATGAACTATCAAGAGCAAATATGCAACCCTGGTGCAGCACAAAGTCAACCATTCAGACAAGCAATCTGACAGAAAGTTATCATCCCACGAGTCTAGGGGCAGAGTCCGCAAAGGAATTCAGGGAAATCAAAAAAATTCAAAACAATAATAACATTCATGCATAGCATATCATTCATCGCATCTAGCATGATCATCATTACTTCTGGGCCTCAGACCCACTTTCAAAATCATTTCTCTAAAAAAATAAAAATTTCATGCATGGCATACCATTCATTGCATCCTGCATGATCATCAAAGTTTTTGGGTCCATTGACCCACCCTCTCAAATATTACATACAGTTGGTCTGTTGTTACTCAGCAAGGACTAGTACTCAGCCTACCCAATCTCTTTATTAGTAAGAATTAGGAACCTGTCCTATACCTTGCCGGGAATCTGACCCACCACCTTGGGAATCTAACCCAAGCCTTTACTCGGGAACCTGACCCGCGTCTCGAATCTTCCTCAATTATGGAAATTGACCCATCACCTTGGTAATCTGACCCAAGCCTTTAGTTGGGAACCTGACCCGCGTCTCAGATCTTCCTCAATCATGAAAATCGATCCGTACATTTTTAACAAGAGTTAGGAATCTGACCTACACCTTGTCGGGAATCTGACCCGAACTGTTTCGAGTGACAGAGAAGCTCGCACACTGGACGTTCACCTGCAATAGGAAAACCAGTCCGTATTTTAGCAAGAGTTAGGAATCCGACCTATACCTTGTCGGGAATCTGACCTGAACCTACATTGAGTGACAGAAAAACTCATACCACAGACTTTCCTTAAAGTAAGGTAGTCAATCCGTACCTTTTAACAAGAGTTAAGAACCTGACTTACCCTTGTTGGGAATCTGACCCAATCCTGTGTCGAGTGACGAAGAAGCTCGTACCCTAAACTTTCCCTAAGTAGGGAAGTAATTAATGCCAAAGATGTGAGGGTTAGGAATCAGACCTAAGGCCTTACTGAGAATTCACTAGGAATCAAACCTAGAATCTCTCCCCAATTTTGTAAGAGCTAGGAACCAAACCTATGCCTTACCAAGAATTCACTAGGAATCGAACCTAGAATTTCTCACCAATTTTGAAAGAGTTAGGAACCAAACCTATGCCTTACCAGGAATTCACTAGGAATTAGACCTAGAATCCCAAAGCAAAGTCAGGAGCCAATCTCGCATCCACAAACAATTTCGTTCTAGACAAAAGTAGAGTCCTTTATCCTTAATTACCTTTTACAACGAATGCACGAAAACCTTCGAGTAAAATGTAATTAAGGAGGGGCAGCTGTAGTACCCTAATTTTGTCCGGCATTTTTTTTTTTATTATTTTAAATTTGTAATAAAAATAAAAATAACATTTTTGATTTTATAATAAAGAATAAAAGAGAGAAAAGAAAAGAAAATAAAAAAAGAGAAAAAAGGTTTTTTTAAAGAAAGTGGGGGTGCCAATTGAAATACGTGGGGTGCCAATAGCACAGCCCAACAGCCCACACCTCTTTTTTTGTTATTACTTCCTGCACCCATTTGCTTCCCTGATACGCCTCAAGCAGCCTCAAAGACTCTCTCGCTCTCTCTAACGCAGCCCAATTTCAGCCCAACATTAACCCTATATCCATTTCCTTAACCCTAAAAACTCACCCCACTTCATTTGCGCAGCTTCACCTCCCCCATTTCTCTCGAAGCTTCCTCACGTCGTGTCCTCCCCTCATCCTTCCCTTTCTCAACCTCATCTCTTCTTTCCACCAATTCCTCCATCATCCGCGCTCCCCTCATCCTTCCCTTTCTCAACCTCATCTCTTCTTTCCCTTTTCAAAACCCTAGCCGCAACCAACCCCATCCCCACACCCTTCATGCTCCCTTCCAAACCTAGTTCCTAAACCGCGGCAACATACACACACTAATCCCATATCTCTTTTCTCCCTCCTTCCATAACCCTATCCGAATCTACACCTAGGATCTCGCCCTAAACTATCCCTTATATCTCTCAGATTTCCCAAATCCCACAAAAAACTGAATCCTATCCACCCCCATCTCTATCAAATCGCATCAAGATCTCCACGAGGATCTCAGATCTACGCGTGGAATAAGGGAAGTTTCTGTTTTTTTTTCTTTTTATTATTTTTGAAATCACCATTAATCTCTTTCCCTTTTTGATTCGCAGGTCTTGAAGGCTATAAAAAGGAGGGAGACGCAGAAAGAAGGGGGGACCCTAAGAGTAACTGAGAGCAGAAAAGAGAGCAAAGCCAGAACCTGAGAGATTGAAAAAGGACTGGGCAAAGCAAAGAAGAGGAGGCTGAGGCAGGAAAGAGACTGCGGCCACATAACCTAGAGAGGTTACTAGAAAAAAACTAAAACACCATTAGTTTAGGTTTCTTTTGAACCCCCTTCTCTTTGTTTCTTTTTTATTTTCTGGGAAGAGGCTAAATTCCCAGGTTTTATCTTTCTCTTTTCATTTCTCTTCTGAATATGGTTCTGTAATAAAAATTATAATCAAGAATTTCCATTGCAATTTGCTTGCTTCCGTCTTTTGTTTTGTGCTGTTGCTGTTATTGCTGCTGTTGGTGATTGTTGTTGTTATCGTCCTTGTTATTGGTGTTGGTGTCAGTTTTGGTACCCCAGTTCTGAATTGGAATTAGGTTTAGGGTTTGGCCTTCTAATGGGGCCAAACTCTAAATAAGGGTCAATTTGCAAATATATAATTAATAGGGACTAAACTGTAAATATATTATAAAGAAAGACTGAACTGTAAATGTATGATAAAAGAGGTCTGAAGGCAAATAAATTAAAAAAATCGTCCTTTCTTTAATTTTCTGTTCATACGCATTTTAGGGTTTGGTCTTCCAACGGGGCCAAACTTTAAATAGGAACTAATTTGCAATTATCATATTAATGAGGGACTTAAAAGCAAAATAGAAAGTTTCTGAATTTTGTTTCCATATCTAAGCATTATTTTTAAATAAATTAATTAATAACTTGTGGAAGTGATTCTTAAGTTCAGTTTGTATTTCTGTCTTATTAAAAGGAGATGAAATAATAATAAATACAATAAAAATGTTTTCTTTTTTTAATAATTTTTGTTGGTTCGTTTTCTTATTATTTAAAAAATTTTGATAAAGGGAATTAATTTTTTAAAAGGCAAACAATTCTTTACAAGCAATTAACGGGTACCATTGTAAATGGGCATTTTAGGGGTGCTAAAACCTTCCCTATACGTAACCAACTCCCGGACTCAAATCTGGTTCAAAGACCTTTTTCATCATTAAATTAAAAAATATTCAAAAATTAGGTTTTCCAATGTTTCCTATAAAAATAAAATATTGGTGGCGGCTCCATTTCCATTTCAAATTTTTTGGGTGGTTGTCACACGTACCTTATAGCAGCACGGACCGACAAGCATCAAACAATTCAATCACAGCTAATAATACACAATGAATCCATGAAAGTATAAAATTAACTTCCATTGGAATTCTTCACTATTTCGCCTACCTTATAACAACACGTACCGACACTATTTCGCCATACTTTATAGCAGCACGGACCGGCATCAACAATTCAATCAATTGCAAATAATCAATTCAATTCAATCATGATGTCAAGATTTCACCCTAATTATATAGTGCAGCCCAATTGGCCCACAGACTGAGAGTGTTCACATATACGCATGTAAGCATATTAACCATTCATATAAGCATTTTAATGGCTTAACTATTCATACAACCTTTCATTTGACCATAGCAATATACAAGGTTGAACCAAAGAAGAAAGGATTTCAAAAACTAAGAGGAAAATCTGACCCAAATTTGCTTAAGCGAATTGGGCTCGCTTAACGCCAGGCTCGCTCAGCGCCAGAAATTCGCTTAAGCGAATTTCACGCAGAGTGACCTCTGGCTGCACGCAGTCAAATTCGCTTAAGCGAATTTGACAGGATTTTAACATAAAACTCAGATTTTCTAACCCAAACTTTCTCGAAAACTCAAACCATTAATTTCAATCAACAACACAACCAATCCAATGGCATTCAATCAAGAAACAAACTGATTTAACACAACATATTAACATGCATTCAAATCAAATGTTTCAAAACTCATTTTAGTGTAAACAACACACCAAACACATACATTTCCAAACCATATTCACAAAGAACTTAAGAAAACATAGATCATTCGAAATGATAAAAGGAAATGAGAACACATTTGAGGGTCTTGTGGCTACCGGACACATAAAGGAAGAACTCCCAAATGATACATTGAGATTCAATCCATTAACAGTGATAACAATTTTTTCCAATTGGAGCTCAGTGGAACTCACAATTAATCGGATAAACATCATACATTGATTTAAGGGGGTTGGGGATAGAATCCAACTCTATTTCAGTCAAAACCCTATACAAGATCATAATAGTCTACCCAATAACTATCTACTTCTAGGATTCGACAATAATTCCTAGCCACCCTAATTGGGAGTTTCAAAGGGGAATCTATGTTACCTTTGAGCTCCCAAATGCTTTGGGATAAAAGCCCCCAATTTGAAACCCTAGGTTTGCCTTCAACCTCCATTGAAGCTCCAACCAAGCTTTTCATCTCCATCTTATTCTTCATTCAGCTCCAAATTCCATATCAGATCTTCCTTTTCTTCCATTTCCATGAAGACAACAGCAGCACGAAATGAGAAGGGAGGGAGAGTGAGAGAGCTCGCGAAAGGATAGAGAGGAAGGAAGAATGAGAGGCTTCCTTGATGTTATCTCCTTCCTTCTCCTTTGTTATTCCTCTTCTCCTTCCTTTTCCTCTTTCTTTTTCTCTCCTGGATCACGAAATGAGAGAGAGAAAATGAGAGGAATAGAGCTGACGTATTTAAAAGGATAGCAGAAAAACAGTAGCTCGCTTAACGAGCAGAATTCGCTTGAGCAAATTTAGGGCAGAAGCGAAGCTGCTGGCTGCAGTAAATCTTGCTAAGCGCAAGTTCTTGGCTTAAGCGAATTTGGCAGCAGAGCTTTCTACATAATCTCATGTTTTCTCATCCTAACTCATCCATGTTAACTCTTTTCAATCCAATCTAACTTCAATTAATTCCTAACCAATACTTTCAATCATTTCTAGGATTAAATCCCACTTAATTCCTAACTTAATATCAATGACTTACCCACTAAAACTCTATGTAATTATATTCACTTCATCTTGGATTCAAATTAAAGTTAAACATAATCACGCAATTTCTCACAACTTAAACTCATCTAGGGTTAACACTTAGTATAATTAATTACTAAGCTTAAGAAAGTTGGGATGTTACATTACTTCCCATCTTTTTTATGAATTTTGTCCCCAAAATTCGGCATACCTTCTAACCTCATCCTTATGTAGGATTTATCCTCTGAGCTTCCGCTACTAACTCGGACTCTATGCCACTCTAAATGAGTAGGTTCCTTACCCCTTTCGTATGCTTAAAGCTATCTAAGGTTACCATTATCATCCTTGTGGGTTAGTACGCCTATTACTAACTATACTTAGTAACGAATGGAATACCCTTACCTCAAACGTGTAATCAGCATTACTGATGATATACAAAATTAAGCACCGAATACGCAAAGAGATATGTAATGTCACGCAATCTAATTCACTTATCATATTCCTCTAATGTCCAATCTTGAACTAGGAATACAAGTTGCAAATATACTATTAGCGTCTTCTAATTCCCTTAGGGTTCAATCGTATCATGAATCAGGAATATTTCGTAACAGTCAGGATCTATTGTTCTATAGCAGTAGTACACCGCTCTGTACAAACACCTGTTTGTAACAGCTGGGACATGTCGCTATATCACAGCAGCACACCGCCCTGTACTCATAAACCTTTACTTGTGACAGATGATCCATATCGTCGTAGTTCAAAGCAAACAGACTGACGAACAACCTTCACTTCCACTAGTTCCTTGGTGAAATTACCTGGAATATCAATTCTAAATCATTGAAAATCCCGAAAGGAATTAGTCTCTACAATTGAGTCAATTGTCCGTAGAATTTGGTGATCTCATTAACCGATTACAGCCTATGTCTCATTCCAAATAAGATTCTCATTCGGTTAAGATAGAGTTTGTAATTGATGAAGCAAACTCACTTTATGCACTGGTCAATTGAACCAAATGCAGACATTAATAACTTTGGGTTTCCACCGATTTGGCTACGCTTAAAACTCTTATAATTCCAAGACTATAATCTAATCCTCTTCTTTGGGCTAGTTTTTCCCCACTATGGGCACTATACTTAGAAGATTTAGGGTTTTCTTCCTCACCAGAGCTTGTTCACTTTCAAGGTTCCCTACTATAACTTAGGCATTGGAAAGTATGGTCTATCATCATTTCTTTTGATTTCAGAAAATGCCAAGGTATTTCGAATCAATAATCCTATGGGTCCTTTAGAAAGCTCTGAGGTTTCCGATCAATCTAGGATCCATTCATACTGAGTTAGGTTCAACAAACTTGATTGATTAACACGTATTGGAAAACCTAATCAAGTGTAAATGCCCATCCTAATTGACTAAAACCACACAAATCCACACAACTAAGAACCCTTACTTATCGACCTTAATTGTCATGAATGAAGTAATCACAACAAACTAGTCAATAAGGGATGCTAAACCACATCGATATACTACAAGATTTAAGCTCACTATATCCAAAGTGACCTTCGTGTTTTCCTGATTCAGGAGTACTACACAACCAATTTATCAGGCTTATGCAATCTAAGCAAACGTGGAAATGTTCACAGTTACCATTTTTCCAAACACATCACACTCGGGGTATGGTGCCAACCAAGTCGAGATCATAGCCCCTGGCTTGACCTTCGAAGATAGGTGAGGAATACAAAGCATTCACTCACGTATCTCTGCTAGCCGAACTAGACATCACTTCAAAATTCCCTCTGTAGAGAAAATATTGGAGAAAATGCAAAACATATGTCGGTGTGCGGTCTACAGCTAACCCTTTTTCCACCCAAAAGGAATCGACATGTCAAACATCAATGCATGACCTTAAAGTGTGTAAATATGCAGATAATAACTAAGTTCATTTAGGCATATCATACATATATAAACCCTTTTACCCACATCAAGCCAAGTCAAACAAGGATTGACCCAAAATCTATACACATTCATCATTTAACTATCAATAATAATTTAATACATCAGGTATATCAGGTATAATACAAATTGAATCGATATTATTACTTAAACGACAAACTTCTCGAAGACGGGTAGGGAAATACCGGAGTATTCCATTACATATCATTCGTCATGCAAGCCAAAAAAAAAAAAAAAAAAACTACTGACATTTTACTAACCAAGGTATATGAATTTATAACCAAAATCTCAAACACATCAAAGTGTACTTCATAACTAACGGCAAACGTTTAACATAAGTAATAAGTGTTGAAAAACTTAAAACATCACATGAAGCTTAACATCATTTAAATCCAGCACTACAAAATCAAGTATCATGGCAAATATTATGCTGACACTTATAGTTTCTAATCCACTAGCAGGCATAAAATCAGTTCGTGCAAGGAATTGGAAACAATTAATGGAAAAATCTGAAGTGAAAGAAATTCATTCGTGTTTGTGAAATCACAATTATCGCAATGACTTTCTAACTTTCCAACCTTATGTTTTCAGAACTTAAACTTTTATACTGTAAAAAGAAAGTCCAACAATCAAACATAACATAGAGTATTCAAATTTGTAGGCATTTACCAAATCCTTTCCTAAGGACACACAAATATGATTATAATACATTAAGAAACGAACAATACATCGCACATGAATCGTCTATACACATAAACTTAAGTCAAACAATAATGACAAAAGTTATAGCACGTTCATCACTGAGCTCAATTAACATATAACATATCAAAGCTAACCACATAATGATTTTAAATTGGAAAGAAACCCGGAAGTCTCCATTCAGACGAACGACATGATTTCTGTTTTCTTCTCCTAATGGTTACATATATGTATATACCCCTACGTATGAGTATTTACATATATTAAAGAATCTCGTACATCGAGGAAATAACCATGCTGACCTCTGCTTATCTTCTTTCTCCGCATTCCTTAGACAAATCGTTGAGGTGGCCTACCTCAATAATTTATCAAAAAAACTTGGAAAACTCATATTTACAGACACAACTGACACTTTTCTAAACCAGATCACGTCTAGACACACTTAACTCATAGTCCGAGAGGGTCGAACTGCTCTGATACCATAATTTAACGTCCTGACTCTAATCAGAGCATTACTTACAAAATTTAGGATTAATTAAGTAAAGATTAATCAAAACCATTCAGATAATTAATTAAAATGGAATAACCAAAAACCTGTTTAACGAAAGTCCTGTAAACTCAAAAGAGAGTGCGCATTTCGAAAATTACATTAATTACAAATTTTTCCCGAAAGGTTTTTCCATAAATAATTACAATACAATTAAAGAACTATGACTCTATTTGTAATCCGGTACTGAGACATCAGAGAGTCTCACGTAACTACAATGTCGAGCATCCAAAAAGGCTCTCTAATCCTCCCAGCAGTGAATACCTGAAAACAACGCCCCAAACACAGTGAGTTATAACAACTCAGTAACATAGATTTTAATGTAAAACCTTTTACAGTTGTTTTCAGCTATACGTAGTGTGCTACATATAGAAAACTCCTCCCAGAAAGACACAATCACAAACATCAATGTCAGATCATAATGACACATCTAATTCTGAAACATTAGGCATGCATATTTCAATCCTCAACAACACTGAATCCGATTATGGTACTATAACTTACATACAACATGAAATATATTGCCAACACCATTCCATAACAATTCACATGAAACTACTAACATTAACACGTAAAATCCGTAAATGCATTCCCGTAGGAATCCACGCCACTGTACCTTATAGCAGCACAGACCGACGCGTCTGCCGCCGTACCTTATAACAGCACGGACCGACAAGCATCAAACTATTCAATCAGAGCTAATAATACACAATGAATCCATGAAAGTATAAAATTAACTTCCATTGGAATTCTTCAATATTCCGCCGTACCTCATAACAGCACGGACCGGCACTATTCTGCCATACCTTATAGCAGCACGGACCGGCATCAACAATTCAATCAATTGCAAATAATCAATTCAATTCAATCATAATATCAAGATTTCATCCCAACTATACAGTGCAGCCTAATTGGCCCACGGACTGAGAGTGTTCACATATACGCATGTAAGCATATTATCCATTCATATAAGCATTTTAATGGCTTAACTATTCATACAGCCTTTCATCTGGTCATAGCAATATACAAGGTTGAACTAAAGAAGAAAGGATTTCAAAAACTAAGAGGAAAATCTAACCCAAATTCGCTTAAGCGAATTGGGCTCGCTCAGCGCCAGAAATTTGCTTAAGCGAATTTTACGCAGAATGACCCCTAGCTGCACGCTGTCAAATTCGCTTAGCTCAGAAAGTTTGCTTAAGTGAATTTGACAGGATTTTAACACAAAACTCAAATTTTCCAACCCAAAGTTTCTCCAAAACTCAAACCATTAATTCCAATCAACAACACAACCAATCCAATGGAATTCAATCAAGAAACAAACTGATTTAACACAACATATTAACATGCATTCAAATCAAATGTTTCAAAACTCATTTTAATGTAAACAAAACACCAAACACATACATTTCCAAACCATATTTTGAAAGAACTTAAGAAAACATAGATCATTCCAAATGATAAAAGGAAATGAGAACATATTTGAGGGTCTTGTGGCTACCCAACACATAAAGGAAGAACTCCCAAATGATACATTGAGATTCAATCCATTCTCAGTAATAACAAATTTTTCCAATTGGAGCTCAGTGGAACTCACAATCGGACAAACATCATACATTGATTTAGGGGGGTTGGGGATAGAATCCTACCCTATTTCAGTCAAAACCCAATACAAGATCATAATAGTCTACCCAATAACTATCTACTTCTAGGATTAGACAATAATTCCTAGCACACCCAAATTGGGAGTTTCAGATGGGAATCTATGTTACCTTTGAGCTCCCAAATGCTTTGGGATAAAAGCCCCCAATTTGAAACCCCAGGTTTGCCTTTAACCTCCATTGAAGCTCCAACCAAACTTTTCATCTCCATCTTCTTCTTCGTTCAACTCCAAATTCCATATCAGATCTTCCTTCTCTTCCATTTCCATGAAGACAGCAGCAGCACGAAATGAGGAGGGAGGGAGAGTGAGAGAGCTCGCGAAAGGATAGAGAGGAAGGAAGAATGAGAGGCTTCCTTGATGTTATCTCCTTCCTTCTCCTTTGTTCTTACTCTTCTCCTTCCTTTCCCTCTTTCTTTTTCTCTTCTGGATCGCGAAATGAGAGAGAGAATGAAAGGAATAGAGCTGACGTCTTTAAAAGAATAGCAGAAAAACAACAGCTTAGCTTAGCGGCAGTCGCTGAGCGAATTTAGAGGCGAAAGTCAAGGCTGCCACATGACTAAATCTCGCTAAGCGCAGGTTCTTGGCTTAAGCGAATTTGGCAGCAGAGCTTTTTGCATAATCTCATGTTTTCTCATCCTAACTTATCCAATCTTAACTCCTTTCAATCCAATCTAACTTCAATTAATTCCTAACCAATACTTTTAATCATTTCTAGGATTAAATCCCACTTAATTCTCAACTTAATATCAATGACTTACCCACGAAAACTCTATGTAATTATATTCACTTCATCATGGATTCATATTAAAGTTAAACATAATCACACAACTTCTCACAACTTAAACTCAACTAGGCTTAATACTTAGTATAATTAATTACTAAACTTAAGAAAGTTGGGATGTTACAGATAGTGGCATTGTACATAAATGTGAGGAAGCTAAAGTGGTTCAACACCTAGTCTTGATGGAAGAAAGAAATAGATTCGTAACAGGAAGGGCAAGCAAAGGGGAACTAGAAAGAATGTAGGGCGAGTATTTGTTAAAACAGGAGAACAAAAGAAATTATCACTGATGAAGATCATAACATACAATATTAAAGGCCTTGACAAAAGGGCAAAACAGAAGGATGTCCAGAAACTGGTGGCACAACATAAATCTCACGTGTTATGCATTTGGAGATGGTAGAAATCAATATGTGTGTGGGCTTATGTGGGCATTCAGACATCAGCTTTGCATTCAAACAATTAGAAGGGAGCTCTAGTGGTATACTCACAATTTGGGACAAGAAGAACTTTGAACTATAGAATTCATTCCAAGGTAGCCAATTCTTATGGATATTAGGGGTTTGGGGTCAAAACAAAATTCTAGTTAAAGTGGTGAGTCTCAACGCATCATGTGACCCTACCAAAAAGAAAGAACTATGGGAGGAATTATGAACCCTTTTGGCATTAGGCATGGGAGAGCAGTGATGCATTGCAGGAAACTTTTACGCCATCAGATTTGAATCAGAAAGAAAGGGTTCCGGGTTTTTCTCTCGAAGGGAGGAGATGACATTGTTTGACGAATTCATTTCTGACTTAGATCTAACAGATTTGCCTTTGACCAGAAGAAAATTCACATGGCATCGTCAAGATGGATCATCCATGTGTTGTTTGGACATATTTCTCATTAGTGAGGCTTGGCTTAACTCTTGGACCTCTGTTTCCCAATAGGGGCTCGACAGAGAACTTCCAGACCATTGTCCATTGATCCTAACAGAAAAAATCATTAACTAGGGCCCAAAACCATTTAGAAGGATAAAGTGTTGGAGTGAAGTGGAGGGGTATCAAAATTTTGTAAAGGACCATTGGACTAGCATAAAAAAGGAAGGATGGGGCGTTATGTTTTAAAGGAGAAATTAAAACTCATCAAGCAAATATTAAAGGAATGCACACTCAATATTGCGAGAATTTAGGCAAGAAAATCAGTGATGCCAAGGAGGAACTCAAAATGTGGGACTTAAAGGGGGAATCATAGTATTTGGACGCTGAAGACATTGCTGCCAGGAGAAAATGTTATGAGAAAATATTCAGCTTAACAAAGTTGCATAGCAGTATCTTGTGGCAGGGGGCAAGACTAAAGTGTCTGCGAGAGGGCGACTCTAATTCCAAATTTTTCATGGTTGCATCAATAAAAGGAGGATAACAAACGAGATACTATGCCTTAACGTAAATAGCGATACACTGCAGGGTATCGATGAGATCGTGAATGCTATTGCAAAACATTTTGAAGAACTCTTCCAAAGCATGAAAAGAGAAAGACCTACACTAGAATCCATGTCCTTCAAAACGATCGGTCGAGAAGAAAATGAGTATCTTACTGTTGAATTCTCCAAAGAGGAAATAAGGAAAGTTGTATGGGACGGTGAGAGTTCCAAGAGTCCAGGACCGAACGGGATGAACTTCAGATTTCTAAAGGAATTTTGGGAAGATAAAATCCGATTTTGTGACTTTTATTTCATAATTTCATACCATCGTGCGTCTTGTAAGAGGATCTAATTGTTCCTTCATTGTCTTAATCCCAAAAAAGGCAAACCCGCAAAAGATTGGGGAATGTAGACCAATCTCACTCATTGGATGCATGTACAACGTGTTGGCTAACTACTAACCAATAGATTGAGGAAAGTAATTAGCAAGCTGATTTTAGAGACACAAACAACATTCATTCAAGGTTGTCGAATACTGGATGGCATATTAATAACAAATGAAATGGCAGACAAGGCCAAAAGGAAGAAAAAGGAACTTGTGATGCTAAAAGTTGACTTTGAAAAGGCATTTAATTATGCTGATTGGAAGTATCTGGACTTTGTAATGCAAAAAATAGGCTTTTATGTTAAGTGGAGGAGATGGATAAACGAATGCCTCTCCACCGCTTCCATCTCAGTGTTGGTCAACGGAAGCCCAACAAAAGTATTTAAAGTCGAATGAGGGTTAAGACAAGGAGATTTCCTATCTCTTTTCCTATACCTTATAGCTGCTGAAGGCCGATTGGTCTGTGGTTGAAGCACTTCTCTGAGCACACATGCTCTGCTGGTATGTGCTAATCTGCGCTGGCTCGCAAATGCAGGAGGAAATGGAAGAGACATATGACCCTTTGGTCTTGGATATATCCATATTTACCAAATCTTGTCATCCGTACACTTACAGATAATTGCACTAGGTCCATTGATAAACACAAAGTGGCTTGCAATTGTATTGGACCAGGTTTGCAAACTGGGCAAACACCAATTGTGCTTTCTAATTGCGCTACTGCTTTTTCAATTATTCACTGCATTTTAATTTTTTTGATTGTTGCCTAAGGCTTGGAGTTAGAAAGTGACTTTATATTAATCTCATTATTGACTGCGGGATGTGGGAGTCACTGTTATGTCTTTTGTTCTCAATGTATTATTCTTGTAGTTGTATTGGACTTGGCTCTCCTTGAGCCTTATTCATCACTATTAATAAAATTTCCCTTTTTGTTTTTGCAAAAAAAAAGAAAATAATAAGAAAAAGTTTTTTTAGGGACCTAAAGTAAGGGGCTTGAACCGCTACATACTTAAACAGGCCCTGAGTGGGGCATCTCATCCGGATACTCCACTACCCTCAGACATAATCGAACATTGAGTCACAATGGGAAAATATGGATGAAACTGAAGTCTGAAAAAAATATTTACGAACAAAAGGATTTTCTAATGACAATACATTCTTACATAAACAATCCAAGACTTGCTCAGTTGCTTTTGCACTGAACCCGAAGTATGTTAGTTCTAAAGCATGGACCTTAGTGCTACTCAATGAAAGGTTAAGCATTTGATAATGAAACAGAAACTTATAAAAAATAAAAGCCAACAATAAACCGAGCAAAATGAAACACTTGTTCATTATGTTTTGTTTGAATTTATTTGAATATTTCATACATAAGTCATAGAGAATATGTGGCAACTAAGGCTTCGGCCCTACCTAATTTGGTTAATGGTTTGTGGTAATGGTTGCATCATGAATACAGGATAGTCCTAGTGCTAGTATAGGTAGTTAGATTTTTTTTTTAATGGCAAAATGAATACCGAAAGGCTTGCCAAGGTATAAGAACAAAAAGAACACCGAAAGGCTTGCCATCAAAATACAAGCTATGGGATTGGCAAACCATTCGTAATACAAACACGGAGTATATTTAACCCTAGCTAAAAACCACCTCCAGAACAAGGATCGAAAAAATACATCAGGCACCGCCCCCAAAAAAATACAATCGTTCCGGAGTCCCAAAATAGCCCATAACACCGTATGCCAAATCAAAGTCAAACCACCCCTACATCAAGAGCTACCCCCAAGGTTTGTGAATTGAGAATAAGAGAAGAAGAGGTCCAGTGGCTTCACAAAATCACAACCCAACCTGCTAGTAATAGCGTACCAAATCGTTGAGGAGAAGCCGCACTTACCGAAGAGATGTAAACCCGACTCTCGGTGTGATCTACACAATACACAAGATGTTGCAGCCATATCAGAAATAATACCTCTGCTAAATAAATTTGTCCGAGTTGGAACTTTATCCAAAAGTAACTGCCAAGAGAAGGCTATTACCTTTGAGAGATCCAGACTCTTCCATAATTTGCCAAGCACGCTAACCTCAAAATCAAAAAGTCGACCCACATGGGAATATGACTCTGACAAGAGCCCATGTGCCGAGGACACAGAAAACATACTGCTAGGGTGTTGGGTCCATATCCATCGATCTAACTCAGGTGGCTGGGGCGGGGGTACCAAGACCGCCAGTAGTTTGACCAACAGGCTCTCCTCCCACACAAAAAGGTGTCTCCTCCAAGGAATGTCCCAGACCTAAGTGTCATTGTCCCACCTCCCAGTGCCACTGACCAACATATCCGGATCAACCCCGAGTGAGAATAATCTAAGAAATCTACTTCTCAGAGTAGAATCCCCAACCCAAACATCATGCCAGAAAGAAGTACACCTCCCATCACCTAGTCTCCTCCTAACACACACTGAGAACCAGTCTGAACCCAAATCCCCCTACTCCATCTACCAGACAGATATCCTTCCACCAAACCGAAGCCTGGTGCCGTCATATGGATTGTGTGGATAGCACGATCATGTGTAATGTGATGTGGTTCATCTTGTACCATTCTCACTGATTTAGTATTAATAAATTTTTGCTTCTTAAAAAAAAGATAATCATTGCAGTAATTAGGTGAACTATAAGCCAATGAGCCTACCCATTATATGAAGCCGTAGTTGGGTGAACTTTTACCAAAATATTTTAATGAAATTAATTTGATAAAATTGCTTTAGTTAAAATTGAGGCCAAAAGAAAATAATTTCTGTTTAGATGTTTTTATTCTTAAAACTAGTTTAATATAATAGTGTGAATTTTGTAACCTAACGCCGAAGTCACTTTTTATCACTCTTTATCTAATTGATATCTAAAAGTAAAATAAATTTTGCTTTAAAATAATAAACATTAAGTTTTTACTAAAATCACAGTTGGCAAGAAAAAAAAAATTTGATATCTCCTAAGTGAATCCAAACACACACACACTAAGAGTGTGTTTGGTTAAGATTCTAGAGAGGTTAGAATCAATTCTGAAAGCACAAACAAGACTGCTTTCATCATAAAATTTTGCTTTCTGACAATATCATACGTCAAAACACCATTCCCCAACCTCTTCAAATCATCGATCAAAGGCTGTAAATAGATATCAATACCAGTCGTTGGTGAATTTGGCCCCGGGATTACACATGATAAGAACATGTAAGGTTTAGACATATACATATCAGGAGAAAGATTGTACGGGGTGACAATAACTGGCCAGCAAGAATAAGCTTTAGCCGACGACTGGATATATTGTGTAAACCCATCAGAGCATAACCCAAGTCATACATTGTGTGCATCCACGGCAAAATCAGGATGTACACGGTCAAAGTGCTTCCACACCTCACCGTAAGACGGGTGGCGCAACTCACCTAAACTTCTTCTATTTTCATAGTGCCACGTCATTTTACCTGCAGTTTGCATTGATGCAAACATTCTCTACAACCTTGCTACGAAAGGCAAATAAAACATTGCTTTCCTTGGAACTGGTTTACTCCGACTTGTCCCCGTTTTACGAAGATGATACCATGGCTTTTTACAAAATTTACATTCAGTCAAAGCACTGTCGTTTGTGTCAAATTCATTATCGTAATACAAATGCAACCTTTCACACAACAATTGATCCTCTTAATACCTAATCCTAGCTTCGACACTAACCTTTTAGCATCATAATAACTTTGTGGCAAACCGGCTCTAATAGGTATTGCGTCCAACATAATTCTGGTCATATAATTCATGCACTGCTTCGGAACATTAAAGGTTGACTTGAGACCAAAAAATCTTACACACATTGATAATTTAGAGTCTTTAGACCCTTTATACAATGGCTTATTTGTCTCTATCAGAAGCAAGGTAATTAAAACCGGACCGGACATTGAAATGGAGAGGGCCAGGGTTCAGGGTTTTTGGGTCGGACCGGGGTCGAGCTGAGTTTAATAAAATATTATTTTTTAAATATATACATATATATATATATATACCAAATATATAATATATATAGTATATATATTATATATTTGGTATATATATATTAAAAAATAGAAAATATATAGATAATATTTCAATTTATACACAAAATAACATGTAGCCTAGTGGTAAGATGGCTTGTTGTGGCCTTGAAGACAAGGGTTCAAGCCCTGTTGAGACAAAAATCTGATTTTTTTAATTAATAAAGGCAATTAAAAATTTTCAAAAAAAAAAAGAGACGAACCGGTTCTCTGCCAGCCGGTTCCGGTCCAACCGGTCGGATCGGCCGGTCTGGTCCGGTTTTTGTTACCATGATCAGAAGAATATAAAATCTTTGTATTCATCCCATGAACATATGAAATCATCCCCTATGACACATCAAACTGCTCATAATATTGATATCCCATATCCGATGGGCCACTGTTTGAAGCACCTGTGCAATTCTTTTCAACCCGTAAATTAACACTGGGAACAACTTCACCATGAGTAGTCCAAATCCAATAATTTGGCTTGAATCCCCACATATACAAGTCATACTTGACTTCACTTCCAATTTCAACACTTTGACACTTGCATGTCTTGCACGAACATCGAATCCCCCTTTCAATGTGGTAACTATCCCAGCGTTTTGCTTGACAGACAAACTGTTTAACCCTTTTTACAAAAGCTTGTTTCAAAACCTCTCTTCAAGGATAATTCCTATCATACATCAAACTACGATCTATTTTCTGCATGTAGAGACGCTAATTATACAATGCTATCAATTATAATAATAAAAATTATTGTTATAATTAAGTAGTCTAACATTATAACTTACTATCAATTTCCCCTAACCTACATTTCCCCTGACATATAATTAACTTACCATCATGAACCCTAAAAATTAACAATTAACATAACAAAAACTAATTTAATCTCTAATCCTAAATGTATTATCTAAAATTAACACATATATATTAAATACAAATAACTTACATTTTCCCTAACATAAATCTAACTTACCATAATCCTAATAACAATTGACAATTACCAATTAACATATATAACAAAAAACTAATTTAATCTCTAATCCTAAATGTGTTATCTAAAATTAACACATTTTTATTAAATACAAATAACCTACATTTAATACTAAAAATAATATAATACAACTTAAAACTAACGTAAATTCATTAAAAAAATATATAAACAGTTAAAAATTAATAAAAAATACTAAAAATTCTACGTATATTAATACTAAAGTATACTACATTTAATACTAAAGTATATTTCCCTATAACTAAATTTAAAAAAAATTAATAAAAAAACCAGTATATAATATAAAAGTATTAATTCTACATATATTAATATATTACTAAAAACATATAAATATATTAATAACAAAACAAATATTCAGAATATTATATATTAACAAAAAAAACATATTAACAGTCAATAAATATATTTACATAATAAATAAATTATTAAATAAATATATAATAAATATTATGTCAAAATAAAATTAAATACTACCATTTACAAAAAAAAAAAAAATTAAATACTACCAACCTGTGAGTAAGTGAGTCCAGTGATGATGAGTCTAGCGAGGTGGCTCCGGATCTACTAACAAAAAAACAAAATATAAGTGAGTGCAGATATAATTTTTCCATGAAATAGAGATAGATACAGAGAGATAAATAAACTTACAGTGAGTAGTGATATGGGGAAGAGAGGGAGAGTGAATGGAGAAGAGAGGGGACGTTCTGAAGGAAGAGAGGGAGACCGAAATGGGGAAAATGGCGGATTGCTCGAGGGAGGAGGGGAATTTCTCTCCTGGGCCATGTCTCAACTTACCGTGGGCCTAGGCCCTGGTTAAGGTAATGCGTGCAATATTGTTGGCTGAAGCCCACGATAAGGGGTCAAATGTGTCAAACACGGTCGTAGCGACCGAAAAATCCGGTGGGATTTGTTCGAGTTTAATGGAGCCGCCACCAATAATTTATTTCGAAGGGAAAAATATTGGAAAAACCTTTATTAAATAAAATGGTCATTGAGACCAGATTTGGGTTCCGGAGTTGATTATGCGTAGGAAAGGTATTAGCACCCCACGACATCCTTTTGAAAAAAAGTTACCTCTAATTAATTGTGCAAAATTTATATTAACTTCTAAAAAATATTTATTTCCCTTTTGAAAAAAAGACAAGAATTTACAATGAAATAACAAAAAAAGGCTTAATAAATGTTGTTTATTTTTGCGCTTGACAGGAGTGTGCTCCTGCTCCTACGTATCTCCGGGTGCAGTGGAGAAAGCAAAGGCTGCGTAGTTCTTGGGTAAAAAATGGTTGTGTGTTGGTTGACTTTAATTAATCAATTTGACTTAAGTTTTTATGATTTGCGTAGTGACTAAACCAAAAGTGGATTTGGCGTAATCACTACTAATATCTTAAGATGTATTATTAAGAGTTTGTGATGACCAAACCAAAAGAGAATTTGGAGTAGTCATTAATTTTAAGTTTTTTTCAAAAGGGTTTGCATAGTGACCAAACCAAAAGCGGATTTGGTGTAGTCACTACTAGTATTTATTCAAGGAGATTGAAGAATTTTACAATAAAAAAGTATGGTTAATAAAAGGGATGAGGGGGACATTCACATGGTTTTTTTTTGGTTAGGAACCCTAGATTGGGTCAAAACTAGTGGGCTGAAGCCCAAAAATAAAAATGAAAGGGGTCAGAAATTAAAAAAGGGGGAGGGGTGTAAAAAGAAAAAGGATGGGCTGAAGCCCAAACAAAGAAAAAAAGAAAAGAACAAAAGAAAAAAAAAGAGGGAGGGGGCATAGAGTGAAGCCAGCTAAAAAAATGAAAACAAAGGTGGGCTGGCTGAAGCCCAACTTAAGAAAGAAAAAAAAAAGGAAGAAGCAGAACTTGAAACAAAAGGGGAGGGGGAGTTATTTGCAGCTTCTCATTTCAATACCCTAAATCAAAGAAAGAAAGAAAAACAAAGAGAAAGAAGAAAAGTGGAAACGGCGCAGGGGGAAGGAGGGGAAGGAGGCGTGGCGGCCGCCGCGCGCCAGCCCTTGGACGCACGCGGCCGCGATCGAGAAGGAGAGGGGGGACCGGTCGCGAAGGAGAGGGAAGGAGAAAATGAGAGAGATCGTGGGAGAGGGAGGTCGAGACAGGGGCTGAGGGTGCGGAGGCCGCAAGAGAGAAAGACTGAGAAGAAGAGGGGGCAGGTGAGAGAGAGAGGTAGGAGAAGAGGGAGAGGGGAGTACGGCTGAGGGAGAGGGGAGGCTGCGAGAAAGAGAAAGAGACAGAGGGGGGTACGAGACTGAGAGGGAGGAGGGGGTTCTACCTTCTTCTGCTCTTCTTTCTTCTTCTTCTCTATTTTTCTTCTCTCTTTTTTCTCTGTTTCTGCGTTTTTGCTTCTGTTTTGGTTTTCTTTTTTTTTCCTCTGTTTTGGTGAATTAGGGCTTCATTGTGGAGCCTCTAATTCTTTGATTGGTGCTAAAAATGCCCAGAATTTTTCCCTTTCTTTGTTGTTCTGTTGTTGCATTTATAGAGCAAAGGGGCTCCAATAGGACAATGGTTGCTGACCCTTGTATTGGCTGTTTGCTGCAGGTATGGTTGGTGATACAGAGGAGGGCTGGTAGTTCTGCGTGGTGCTTGAAAAGCTGCTTGGTTGGAGAAGAAATGGAAAAAAAAACAAAGGAACAAGAAGAAAGCACCTTGGACCCATTCTCAAAATGCTGCCTCTGTTGCTGTTGGTTGTTGTGGTCAAGGATGCAACGTTCCTGCGTTGCTTTGTGCTGTTTTTTTTGTTTTTTTTTTTGCTTTTTTTTATTCTAATTTTGTGATTGTTTTCGGCTTGGTTTGTATGGAATGGATTGTAATGGACTGTATTGGACTGTTGGTATTTTTACAATTTTTGTAATGGACATGGTTATTATTATTGGACTTATGCTTGTGATTGAAATTTGTAACAAAAAGGCCAGCAACTTGTACCTCCCTTTTTATTGCAATTGGGCTGAAATTAGCCCAAAGGATTTAACAAAAATGAACCCAAAATGTGTTGCTAAGAATAAAGTAAAAACAAAAACAAAAATAAACTACAGGAGGTAGGTGGACAAAATTAGGGTATAACAGCTGCCCCTCTTTAGTTATATTTTATTAGAAAATGTGAACAACAAAGGTTTTCATATTTTCGTCATCAAATAGAAGTAAAGATAAAGACACTAATTTTGTCCCGAACCAGGATAGGCAAAGGGTGACAACGAGGGATTGACGCTCGGTGCGTTTAATCGAAAAGTAACAAAGAAGAATCACTTCCAGGTCGGGTACTGACGCGGTGATCAAAAGGAAATAATGAGGGATTAAAGCTTGGTGCGTTTATCGGAAAGTAATGAAGAAGGGTCACCGCCAGGTCGGGTACTGATGCGGTGGTCGGAAAGCAAAAATCGGGTTCAATGCCAAGCAGGGTATTGACGCGTCGATGGGAAGCAATAAAGAAGGATCACCGCCAGGTCGGGTACTGACTGGTGATCGAAAGGTTCGACGCCAAGTGGGGTATTGACGCATTGATGGGAAGCAATAAAGAAGGATCAACATTAGGTCCGGAACTGATATGTTGGTCAAAAAGCAATAATGAAGGACTACCGCCAGGTCGGGTACTGACGCGGTAATCTTAAAGCAATAAAAAGGGGTGATGCTTGGCGCATTTATCAGAAAACTGTAAAGAAGGATCTCTGCCAGGTCAGGTACTGACGTGGTGATCGGAAAGCAACAAAGAGGGAGCGATACTTGGCGTGTCGCTTAGAAAGCAAAATAAAGGACCAATGCTAGGCATATTGTTTGTAAAAGAAAGTGAAGGATCAAAATTTGGTGGACGGACCAGGTGTAACAAAACGGCTAAAAGGTGGTGATATGAAGATGATGCATGAATATATGGTATGTGATGCATGTATGCAATACGATTATTATTTTTACTAATACCTCGTCCCGTATGATCTCTAGTGCTTAAAGATATGGGACGGATTGAGATTCATCGGATTTATTCATGCTATGCCTTCAACTGGGAGGGAGCGCGAGTTATCGATGCAGTGCTTGTCATTTTTTACAGGTAGTCCCTTTGCCCTTTCGAGACTTATTTGTTGAGATTTGGTGTTTTCTCGTGATTTTTAAGATGTATATAATAACCATAATGCTTTTCAATATCATCACATATTTCACAATTCAGTGCCCGTTATCATAAAACAACATTTTGAAATACGAGAACAGAGGTGTTTGGTATTCAAAAAGAGTCGTGTGTACATGGACTGAAGTTACACAGACTTGAAAATACATCAAGAAAAATGTGGGAAGAAGGAAAAAAACAAAGAAAGACAATAACTAAGCAGATATTTTATAGTTTGTGTCCTTGTAGGAACAAATGCCAACTTCTCATATCCATAACTTTGAATACTCATTACTCAACTTCTGAATATATAGAATTGCCCCAGTTGGGTAAGAGCCTCTCGATGCATCAACTGACTTTAATGTCCAATTCCAGACCCTGACTTCTGCTTGGATTGCCTTTTCAAGTTTTCAATCCAACGGGCGCTTTAGTTTTTGCCTAGGTCGCCCTTTCAGGTTTTCAACCTAGCGAGCTCATTTTTGCTTGGCTCTTTATATATTTTTTAGGCATAATATTTTTTGACTGCATCAGAGTTTATTGGGAGTAGGAGATCTTCACCGTCCATCCTCGTGACGATTAAGGCTCCTCCAGAAAAAGCTTTTTTCACAGCATACGGGCCTTCATAATTCGGAGTCCATTTTCCACGAGAATCCTTTTGGATGGGCAAAATCTTCTTGAACACTAGGTCTCCTTCTTGAAATTCCCGAGGGCGAACTTTCTTTTCGTAAGCCCTCTTCATCCTGTGCTGATATAGCTGTCTATGACATAAGGCCATCACTCTCTTTTCTTCAATGAGGTTCAATTGATCCAGCCGAACCTGAACCCATTTTGCCTCTTCTAGTTTTGTTTCCATCAATACCCTTAACGAGGGGATCTTGACTTCAATGGGAAGTACTGCTTCCATTCCATACACCAACGAGAAAGGGGTTACCCCTGTTGAGGTGTGAACCGAAGTTCGATAACCGTGCAAGGAAAAAGGGAGCATTTTATGCCAGTCTCTAAAGGTTACAACCATCTTCTGGACAATCTTCTTGATGTTCTTATTTGCAGCTTCAACTGCCCCATTCATCTTTGGGCGGTACGGTGAGGAATTATGATGTTGGATCTTGAAGTCATTACACAACTCCTTCATCATCTTGTTGCTCAAATTAGTCCCATTATCAGTGATGATCTTATTTAGCAAACCATAGCGGCAGATCAAATCTCTCTTGATGAATTTGATAACCACATTTTTTGTCACACTCACATATGAAGCTGCTTCAACCCATTTAGTGAAATAGTCAATTGCGATGAGAATGAAGCGATGTCCATTTGATGCCTTAGGTTCAATGGGTCCAATGACATCCAATCCCCACATTGAGAATGGCCATGGTGTTGTTAAGATGTTTAGAGAGACTGGTGGCATCTGGATGTTATCGGCATAAATATGACATTTGTGGCATTTCTTCACATAATCGAAACAATGAGTCTCCATAGACAACCAATAGTAGTCAGCCCTCAAGATTTTTCTTGCCATTGCATGCCCATTTGTGTGAGTCCCAAAGGAACCTTCGTGAACATCTCGCATAATCTTTTCCGCCTCAGTCTTATCAACACACCTGAGAGAAGTACCATGTCATGGTTTCTCTTATAAAGCACTTCACCATTTAGAAAGAATCCCATTGCCAACCGCCTTAATGCCCTTTTATCATTCTCTGAGACATTAGGAGGATATTCTCTACTTGTGATGTATCGTTTGATGTCATAATACCAGGGTTTGCCATCAGGCTCTCCTTCTATTGCTAGGCAATTTGCTGGCCGGTCATGATTCTGTATTTTTATGAGTGGTAGGTTCTCCTTGTTACTGATTTTAAATATTGATGATAGAGTAGCTAAGGCGTCAGCTAGCTAATTATCTTCACGGGGAATGTGCTGGAAAGTGACTTCGTCAAACTGCTCCGTCAATTCTTTGATGTGATCGTGGTAAGGAACTAATTTGGAATCCCTCGTTTCCCATTCGCCTTTTAACTAATGGATAACCAACGCCGAGTCTCCATATACTTCGAGAATTTTGACCTTCGATTCAATGGCCGCCTGAATGCCCATAGCACATGCCTTATACTCTGCCATATTGTTTGTATAATCGAAACACAATCTTGCAGTAAATGGGATGAAATAACTTTTCTGGGGAAATTAGTACAGCTCTAATGCCATGTCCCAATGCATTAGAAGCACCGTCAAACAACAAGATCCATTTTTCACCGTCAGGGGTTTCTTTTCCTTCAAATAGAGCCATTATGTCTTCGTCTGGGAAATCACACTGCATTGACTGATAGTCTTCCACAGGTTGATGAGCCAAGTATTCAGCTAAGGTCCTGCCTTTAATTGCCTTTTGGGTGACATACACAATATCATACTCGGATAACAATATTTGCCAACGAACAATTCTTCCTGTGAGAGCAGGCTTTTCAAAAATATACTTGATCGGATCCATTTTGGACACCAAACAAGTTGTATGGGATAGCATATATTGTCTCAAACGATGTGCGGCCCAGGCTAACGCGCAACATTTTCGTTCTAACAATGAATACCTCGTCTCGCAGCTAATGAATTTCTTGCTCAAGTAGTAAATGGCATGCTCCTTCTTACTAGATTCATCATGTTCTCCTAGCACACAACCCATTGATTTGTCCAACACTGTCAAGTACATGATGAGGGGTCTCCCTGGCACAGGGGGCACCAAAACCGGCAGATCTTGTAAGTACTGTTTAATTTTCTCAAAAGCTTTCTGGCAATTGTCGTTCCATTTGGTTTCCTGATTCTTACACAGCAACTTGAAAATTGGCTCACAAGTAGTAGTTAGCTGGGATATGAATCTAGCGATGTAGTTCAATCTTCCTAGGAATCCACGAACTTCTTTTTCGGTATGAGGAGTCGGCATTTCCAGGATTGCTTTTACTTTGGTCGGATCAACTTCTATTCCCTTCTGGATGACTATAAACCCTAGCAGCTTGCCTGACCTTACACCAAAGCTACATGTAGTTGGGTTTAACCGGAGTTTATACTTCCTCAGTCGCTCAAAAAGCTTTTGTAGGTTAATAACATGATCTTCCTCTGTTTTGGACTTTACAATCATGTCATCCACATAGACCTCTATCTCTTTGTGCATCATGTCATGGAACAAAGCCACCATTGCTCTTTGGTATGTTGCCCCAGCATTTCTTAATCCAAACGGCATTACTTTGTAACAGAAAGTTCCCCATAAAGTGATAAATGTGGTTTTCTCCATATCTTCGGGAGCCATCTTGATTTGATTATAGCCAGAATATCCATCCATGAAAGAGAAGACAGAGTGTTGAGCAGTGATATCTACCAGGACATCAATATGTGGCAAAGGGAAGTCATCCTTAGGGCTGGCCCTGTTTAGATCTTGATAGTCAACACACGTTCGGACCTTTCCATCTTTCTTTGGGACTGGGACAATGTTAGCCACCCATTGAGGGTATTTCGCTACAGCCACAAAGCCGGCGTCGAACTGTTTTTTTACCTTATCTCTAATTTTGAGCGACATCTCTGGTTTCATTCTCCTTAACTTCTGCTTGACCGGTGGGCACTCAGGTTTCAATGGCAATTTGTGCTCGACTATGCTATTATCTAATCCAGGCATATCTCGGTATGTCCACCCGAAAACATCAACATATTCAAATAAGAGTTTAACCAATTTTTCTCGCTCACGCTCTCTCATTGTGGTGCCGATCTTAACTTCTTTCTTGTCGTTTTCAGTGCCCAAATTGATTGTTTCAGTTTCTTCCTCGTGGGGTTGAATCACTTTAGCTTCTTGTTCCATCAACCTCATTAATTTAGGAGGGGTATCCCCATTGTCCTCATTATCTTCCTCAGTATGATTAATGGGGTATTCAAAATTATAGTATGAGTTATTGGCATCGTTAATTTCAAAGACAATATTTTTGGATCTGCATAAAAATAACGAAATGAAAAGTGGAAAAGGATGAAGAGAGATGGAAAAGATAGAAAAGGAAAGAAAAGAGAAATGATTGGAAAATTCAAAGTGCATTTTATTGATAATGACACTGAAATAAAACATGTGTGCTCTTTTGACAATAAATTATTCTAAAGCCTTAGGCAGAGCAATAGAATTTGCATTACATAATTACTTTGAATCAAAGATCACGGGAAACTCAACGATCTCCCAATTTCCAAGTTCTTCATTCGGCGAGCAAGGATGGACAAGGTTGACATTGTCATTTTCTACACTGCGGTCGTCTTTGATAGCTGCTATCTGATTAGGATTCAATATTCCTGCACTCTGAAAGCTTTGCCTGATGTCGCAAATAAGGATACTCTCATCTTTTGGCTCCCTGTCTTCCAATCTAGTTATCCTCTTTTCTTTTCTTTCTTTGGCAATTCTCTTTTTGTCTAACCTGTTAGGTTCGTAACCCAACCCTTATCTGTTTCTGTCTGGAAGTTCTACCAGCATCACGATCCCTTGTTCATATCTTCCCAATCCACATCCGGCCTGATACCCTCCTTTCATCATAACTTTAGCGATCATCATGGAGGTTTCAGACAGCTTTGGTTTCTTCATTAAGACTCCTTCTCCCGCGAAGGTGGCATTCACAATCTCCAACATTTGAAAAGACGTCTCAAGAGCTTCTTCTGTAGCCTCGATATAGCGCGTGGAGGATGGCTTGCATACTAGCATCTCTTCTTCACCAGAGATAGTCACCAACTTACTATCCATTGAAAATTTCAGCTTTTGGTGTAAGGTTGAAGGCACAACTCCAGCTGAATGGATCCATGGTCTTCCAAAGAGGCAGCTGTATGCTGGTACAATTTCCATCACTTGAACGACTACCTCGAATGTGCGAGGACCGACTTGTATAGGTAGCTCGATTTCTCCAATAACCTCTCTTCTAGACCCATAGAAGGCTCTTACCACCATGGTTCTGGGCTTCATATACGATCCATCAACAGACAACTTTGCCAAGGTAGATTTTGGCATAACATTTAGAGATGACCCATTATCGACGAGTACCCTAGCAAGGATATAGTCCCCACATTTCACAGAGATGTGCAATGCTTTGTTATGCCCCATTCCTTCAACTGGAATTTCTTCATTAGTGAAAGTAAGGTAATTACTAGCAACAATATTACCCACAATCCCATCGAATTGGTTCACTGTGATGTCATGGGTTACATGGGCTTCATTTAGCACTTTCATCAATGATTCCCTATGACGCACATAATTCAGCAGTAGTGATAACACATATATTTTTGCAGGAATATGATTCAACTGATCCACCACCTTGTATTCACTCTGCTTCATAAATTTCAGGAATTTACAAGCCTCTTCTTCAGACACTACTTTCTTGTTTTCTTCTTCTTTCTTTGCCTTCTTACCCACATCTTTATCAATGGACTCTTCTTCTTTATCCTTTCCCTTACGAGCTTTGTCCATGGGTCCGATAGGGGTATAAATTCATCCACTTCGGGTCATCCCACCGATTCCTGAGATGTTAGTGATAGCAGGATTGCCAGATCCAGACGCCGCTTTTAACTGGTCATCCCCTAAATTGTCCACAAAGACCTTCATACTATAATCCCATGGCACTGCATTAATGTTCTTGAAAGGGAAAGGAGTTGGTACATGAATAGTTATCGGTTTAGGTACACCTCGAATTGGCTTTAAATTTCCCTTGTTGTAGCAAATCTCCAATGGTTTTGGGAAGGTCGTGTTTTTATCTTCACTTGACTAAAGGGTCAATATGTTTTCATCTTTCTTCACACAACCTACCTGTATCAAGTGTCTGTATAACAATTCTTGGAGAATTTTCCTGAATTCCTCACATTCCTCTACGTAATGATTGCCATCAGGATGCAAACTACTCAAGTCCCTCTCATCATATTTCATCTCAATTATATCGAACTTGCAGAGTTTGGCATAAATGATCCTTAAGGGAGTACGAACATCTTCCACTTTCATTATCAGGGGCTGATTCCTAAACTCTTCAATAATGGCATTGATTGCTGAACCTCCCTGACCTGGAAGGGGATTATTACCCATATTAGGACCATCCTCCTTAAAACTCAACCATTTGGCTTTGATCAGATCTTGAACCACGTACTTCAAAGCCTTGCAATTTTTAGTCGTGTGACCTACTGCCTCTGCATGAAACTCACACTTGGCATTTTGGTCATACCCTCTTAGGAAGGGAGGTTGAAGTGGTTTTATTGAGCGCGGAGAGACCAAGGAGTTGCTGATGAGGTGCTGGAACAAATCCGTATAGGTCATAGGAATAGGATCAAATTGGATTGCTTTCTTTTCTTGGTCATTTGGTTGTTTCTGGATTTGGTTCGGTTGGGTGGGAGCAACTGGCTGTGCTTGTGTTTGGATGGGGGAAGGTGGTCGAAAGGGCAACATTGGTTGGTTTGGCCAGGGGGTTGGGTTATGAGAGGCGGCGGTAATGTATGGAGGTGGAAAGTAGGGGTATGGAAAAGGATGTGGGAAATTTGTAAAGAATTGGGGTGGTTTTCCTTGTGTTTGTCATCTCGGGCTCGTTATCATAGCATTGGTTTCCCCTTCCTTCTTCTTTACGAAGTTTGTCGGGAGTCTCTTGGCATTATTGGTTCCAGAAAAACTTTGGGCAATCTTTCCGTTCCTCATTCCTCCTTCAACTCTTTCCCCTACGATGACCATATCTGAAAAGTTTGATGATACACTTCCGATCATTTTATCATAGAAGGGTGATCGAAGAGTATCCATAAACATGGCCACCATTTCTTTTTCAATCAGAGGCGGTTCCACTTGGGCTGCCAATCCTCTCCATCGTTGGGCATATTCCTTAAAAGTCTCATTGTCTCTTTTTGCCATATTTTGCAACTGCATTCTATCAGGAGCCATATCAATGTTATACTTATACTGCTTAAAAAAGGCATCCGTCAAATCTTTCCAACAGCGAATATGAGATCGCTCAAGGTGTGTATACTAACTCGACGCTGTCCCTGTTAAACTATCCTGGAAGAAATGAACCAGAAGTTTGTCATCATGTGCATATGACGCCATCTTTCTATAGTACATGGTCAAGTGGCTTTTCGGGCAAGTTGTCCCTTTATACTTGTCAAATTCTGGCACCTTGAACTTCGGCGGTACAACCACATCTGGTACGAGACAAAGATCTGAAGCGATACTTGAACCGAGATAACTCACTCCTTCTATAGCTCTTAGTCTATCTTCGAGGATTTGTAACTTTGTATCAAACCATTGATTCCCAACTGGGGCGCTCAGATTGGGTACCCCCACAGCTGGAGACCAGGCAATGCGGTTAGTCTGGGAATTTAGTGGAGTTCCTTGAACATAATAGGGGTGACCAAATGGTCGGGGATTCACTATGGGGGTCACTACCGGCGTACTGACTCCTTGAGTATTCCCGACATGGGGTGGTGCATAACCAGGTGGAAATGTGTATGTCATGAAGCCAGGAGTTGAGCTTTGAACTGGTATGGTTTCAGTACCTGAACCGGATCCTTGAGCTACATCTTGCATAATAAGTGCTTGGGAATTAGTTTCTGCAGAGTTATTGTTGGCACCTGGCGGTGTGTAACCGGGCGGGAGACCAAATAGCGGGAACTGTTGTGCCTGGGGGCCTTGAGGATTATGGTTCACAGTATCATCATTGGCCATAGGTGGCGTATAACCGGGTAGGAGTCTGTAAAGTGGGAACATCGGTACTTGATTCTGAGGGTTGCTAGCTGGTGAATGTGTAGGACCATGTGGGTAAATTGCAAAAGGTACCATCATCCCTTGAGTATTGAGACCATATTGCAACTGCATAGGACCGAAGCCAGGTGGGTGGGAAGGTGTAGCTTGACTTTCATCATTCACTGCTGGAGATACCCCATCTGCAGTCTTGTCTTTGTTGAGAGACTGCAGAAGCTCTAAAACCTTGCTCATTTGTTCCTTCAGCTGATTGATGTCATCTTTCATCTTTTGGTCATCCATGATCTTTGATTGAGAGCAAGTTCGATAAGGGTGTCGAGGAACCAGTTTGTTTGATTATTTTCTTCTGGTGATTAAAAAAAATGATATGAGTATGTAAGAAAGGAAAAATGAATGAATGGATGCGGATGTATGCGTTTATTCATTTTGTGCCAGGGAACCGTAGGCCTCATCACTTTGTTATAGTTATCCGTTTATTTCTTTAAAAGCATTAAGTAATTTGGAGAATAAAATGGGATCAATAAGCAAAGTAACAAATCCTTTGTTGATGAGAAAGAAAAATAGTACAATTCACTCAAACTAAAGCCTCATCAATTAGCTGCCCTTTTTTTCTTCTTAATAGGACAACCAGCCTTTTCTCTCAATTATTCTATCAAACTTTTACAAAATTCAATAAACTTGTAAACATTGATTGGAGTATTTAGTGGGTGCATCGCCGCATCAGCCTCCTCTAGACGCCTTGGGATATCTACAATTGCTTGATTGGCCAAACTTGCCAACTTTGAAAAACAGCCCCTCCAATGCATGCCTTCATTCCTCAGTTCATTAAAGAGCTCTTGATTTTCTATCTAACTGACCAGTTTTGTAAAACGATTCTCCCAATACATGCTTTCATTTTTTAGGTCGTGATAGATCTTCTCTTCGTATTCAATATAATTCCGCAACTCATTTGTATCTTCTTATTCTTTTTTCAGCGCCTCTTGATACTTCACAAGCATCTCTTCCATTTCTTCCTTGCATTGCTTCTCCTTTTGGGCTCGGTTCTCATACCCAGCTACCACCTTCTCAAGATATTGTTTTAAACCTTCAAGCTCCTCTTGTAAATTCTTTTCAGTAACCGAGGATTTTTTCCACAATCCTTTCCATATATAAGTGTTATCTATAGCCTTATCCCTCTCTTGATTACGCAAGCTTAATTGTTCATTTGCACCTCTTAGACAAAGTTGTATGTCATGCTTGTTTTTTTTTTCCTCTATTGCTGCTCTTTTGTTGTTTCTTTCGATGAATTGCCCTTTAAGAGTGTTTTCTGAACGTAAGTTCCTGTTCTCCTGAAGCGTTTTTTCTAACTTTGCTTGTAACCCTTCTTTTTCCTCTTCAGACTTCAGCAGTGATGCCTTAAGTTCTTCTACCTCTTCATTTGTAATAGGGATAGGTTCATGTGTCTCTTGCTCGGGAGGAGATGTCCCATTGAAAGGCAGCTTGATTTCCTGAACTCTATCTTTAACCCACTGACGGTAGCTTTCTTTGGCGTCAGTGCTTCTTTTCCTAAGTATTTTCCCCTTTCGGATGACTTGATTCCACACCTGCCTGATCCATTTGTGCTCCTCTGTATCTTTCTTATCTATCCCATACACAATGAAAGGGGTTATCAACTCTTCGGCTGGGGGATGCATGATGGGATAACACAATTGTCTTAGTGATATAGAGGGGTTATAATTTATGCAACCCTTCATTCCTAAGAGCGGTACATTTGGGAAACTGCCACACTGGTAGATTACCTCATTCACTTCTTGCCATTTGGGATACCAACGAATAGTCTTCTCATCAAGGTCGCGTAGATATTGAGCCCACTCTGGTTTGCTCTTAGTTTTCACGGAGCACCAATTGGAATCAACAATAGGGCATAGTGCTCTTCGCCCATTATGAAATAAATGGGTGACAAGCCATACATAGAACGCCGGTAGGCAACAAGATATCTTCTTCTTTTTCTTCTCATGACAGGTGTTAAGGATGTAATATGTATTAGCAAGCACAGCGGGTACAGGGTTCTCGCCCTTGTTTTTTACTGCCATGAAAACATCAATCGCTACAAAATCAACATGGTCATCTATCTGTGGGAACAAAACAATCCCGAAAATGGCAAGGGCTAATACATCCATGAAAGCAACCCATTCCCCACCTTCAGATAATGACTTTAATCTCTCCTCTAGGTATGCTAGTGGGAAGCCATCAACACCATTTGGATTTTTCATGTTGGCTTTCAACTTACTTTCCTCAACTTTTAAAATTGAAGCGACTGTTAGGTAGGAGGGATAATGCCCTATATAATGGTAAGGCTTAGCATTTTCCAAAGGGTACCCTAAAATTTGCTCATACTCTTCTAAAGTGGGCGCCATTTGGAAATCTTGAAATGTGAAGCACCTCATCGGGGGATCATAAAATTGAGCTAGTGCAGTAACAGCCTCTACTTGTACATCTACCTCCATCAATGCAAGAATCTTCTCATATTTATCATTGAAGGCTATGCGGTTTTTCCCTGTTAGCAACTTCCCAAATTCTTTTAAACCTTGTATTTCTGGCATCTTTGCTTTGGCATGTATGAGCTTTTTTGAAACTGTTTCCTTATTTGATCCCATATTATTTTGCTGCAAATACTTACAAGTTAGCTCTTCCTTACGATTCCCTGGTGAACCTATTCAAAATAAAATGAAATGAGGATGAATGCAATATGTTCAAACTTTTATCATGTTTGATTAAAAAAAAATGCATGAACATGACGAGTGATGAAACTACTAATGAAAGGGACATATTTTGAAATGTTTGTAAATGATGGGATGCCTATATTACTTTGAAAAGAAGCATTTAAAAAGGTCAACCAAAAGTAAGACTGCTTCCTTGTGTCCTAAACAAGGTCACTCTAAATTAGAGGATTTCTATCTCTGATGATCTATAGGTCATTCGACTTGTGAACACTTTCATAGGTGGTACTAACACTTCCCCACCAAAGGTCTCTAGAGCCAAGTACCATTTCGGGATGTGACCACTAATAGGAAGAGGATCCTACGTGTGGGCATCCACGAAGCGGTCGCACTCTAGATGAGGTTCTCGTGATACCCAAATCGAAAGTAGATCTGAAGTGACTATCACTAACAACCTCTCACTCCCTAAGCTGCACTCGGGGCCGGGTATAGGGTCCCACACATAAGTGTGTGTAAAAGGTGTGTAAGTGAGGTGTGTGATGGAGGGAACCTAAAATTACCCAAGCTGCAAAACAAATGAAATATACAAAATATGGCCTTCTAACCTAAGGTTCAATATATGCATAATATTCACAACAAATATTCACAAAAGAACAATAAATAAATAAATAAATAAATAAATAAATAAACAAAGTTAACTATTTAGCACAATTAGGCTTGACCTCTAAAAAAAAGTCCCCAGTGGAGTCGCCAGCTGTAGCGACCGAAAAATCCGGTGGGATTTGTTCGAGTTTAATGGAGCCGCCACCAATAATTTATTTCGAAGGGAAAAATATTGGAAAAACCTTTATTGAAGAAAATGGTCCTTGAGACCAGATTTGGGTTCGGGAGTCGATTATGCGTAGGGAAGGTATTAGCACCCCATGACATCCTTTCGAAAAAAAGGTTACCTCTAATTAATTGTGCAAAATTTATATTAACTTCTAAAAAATATTTATTTCCCTTTTAAAAAAAAGTCAAGAATTTACAATGAAATAACAAAAAAAAGGCTTAATAAATGTTGTTTATTTTTGCGCTTGACAGGACTGTGCTCCTGCTCCTACGTATCTCCGGGTGCAGTGGAGAAAGCAAAGGCTACGTAGTTCTTGGGTAAAAAATGGTTGTGTGTTAGTTGATTTTAATTAATCAATTTGACTTAAGTTTTTATGATTTGCGTAGTGACTAAACCAAAAGTGGATTTGGCGTAATCACTACTAATATCTTAAGATGTATTATTAAGAGTTTGTGATGACCAAACCAAAAGAGAATTTGGAGTAGTCATTGATTTTAAGTTTTTTTTCAAAAGGGTTTGCATAGTGACCAAACCAAAAGCGGATTTGGTGTAGTCACTACTAGTATTTATTCAAGGAGATTGAAGAATTTTACAATAAAAAAGTATGGTTAATAAAAGGGATGAGGGGGACATTCACATGGTTTTTTTCTTTGTTAGGAAACCTGGATTGGGTCAAAACTAGTGGGTTGAAGCCCAAAAATAAAAATGAAAGGGGTCAGAAATTAAAAAAGGGGGAGGGGGTGTAAAAAGAAAAAGGATGGGCTGAAGCCCAAACAAAGAAAAAAAAAGAACAAAAGAAAAAAAGAGGGAGGGGGCGTAGAGTGAAGCCCAGCTAAAAAAATGAAAAAGGAAGGTGGTCGGGTCAAGCCCAACTTAAGAAAGAAAAAATAAAAGGAAGAAGAAAAGGGGAAGCGGTAGCGTTGGGAGGAGGGAAGGAGGCGAGGCGGCCATCACAAGACCTTTGACAGCCAAGGCTCAGCGTTCGAGAAGGAGAGGGGGATCGGTCACAAAGGAGAGGGAAGGAGAAAATGAGAGAGATCGTGGGAGAGGGAGGTCGAGACAGGGCTAAGGGTGCGAGGCCGCGAGAGAGAAAGACTGAGAGGAAGAGGGGGGGCAGTGAGAGAGAGGTAGGAGAAGAGGGAGAGGGAATACTACCGAGGGAGAGGGAGGTCATGAGAAAGAGAAAGAGACAGAGGGGGTACGAGACCGAGAGGGAGGAGGGGTTCTACCTTCTTCCTCGCTTCTTCTTCTTCTTCTCTATTTTTCTTCTCTCTTTTTTCTCTGTTTCTGCGTTTTTGCTTCTGTTTTGGTTTTTTTTTTCCATCTGTTTTGGTGAATTAGGACTTTAGTGTGGAGCCTCTAATTCTTTGATTGGTGGTAAAAACGCCCAGAATTTTTCCCTTTCTTTGTTGTTCTGTTGTTGCATTTATAGAGCAAAGGGGCTCCAATAGGACAATGGTTGCTGACTCTTGTATTGGCTGTTTACTGCAGGTATGGTTGGTGATGCAGAGGAGGGCTGGTGGTTCTGGGTGGTGCCTGCAAAGCTGCTTGGTTGGAGAAGAAATGGAAAAAAAAAACAAAGGAACAAGAAGAAAGCACCTTGGACCCATTCTCAAAATGCTTCTGCCCCTGCCTCTGTTGCTGTTGGTTGTTGTGGTCAGGGATGCAACGTTCCTGCGTTGCTTTGTGCTGTTTTGTTTTGTTTTGTTTTTTGCCTTTTTTTTATTCTGATTTTGTGATTGTTTTGGGCTTGGTTTGTATGGAATGGACTGTTGGTATTTTTGCAATTTTTGTAATGGACATGATTATTATTATTGGACTTATGCTTGTGATTGTAATTTGTAACAAAAAGGCTAGCAACTTGTACCTCCCTTTTTTATTGCAATTGGGCTGAAATTAGCCCAAATGATTTAACAAAAATGAACCCAAAATATGTTGCTAAGAATAAAGTAACAACAAAAATAAAAATAAACTACAGGAGGTAGGTGGATAAAATTAGGCTATAACAACGGTCTTTTACTTTTTCTGATCCGCTTTATCTTGGGAAAATGCCGTCGAAAATAAAATTTTCCCGTACCATGGGACAAGGCCCACGATAACGGGTCACATACTTCGAATGTGTCAATTCTTGGGGCTTTGGCCTACAATATTTTTCTGCAGTCTGGGCCCACGAAAAAAAGGCTGCAGGTATGGGTGTTTATTCTTGTAGTGGGCGAATATAATTGAAAATCATTGTTCATGTGTTTAGATTACAAAATCGCGGTGGATAAAATTGATTCTGAAGTGGGTAGAATTGATTCTTATGGAAGTAAGAATTCCTACCTTTTGCGTTGGATAAAATCGATTATTGGTTTGGGACCCAAAAAATTCTTTACATTTACAGATTAAAAGTGATTCTAAATTTATTATTCAAACGAAATCGATTCTTTTAAACTCATTTTTAAAATACTATTATCAAACATAAGTCAGTTTTTTTAAACTCATTTTTTCAAAAAAAATCAATTCTTTTAACATTAATTCTTCAGAATCAATTATATCTCAATATAAAACAAGCGGACCCTAAGTAAGTTAATTAGCCTACGTACACTTATATGTAACTATAATTTTCAACGTGATGTGGTGACAACATTATTTAGGTGGAAAAATTTGTACTATATATAGCAACTAGATTCAGTTGTAATCATCAAGACTCAAAGAAACGTCCAACAATACAATCATAGATTTTCGTTGTAATATTATACTTTGCATTCGAAAAATAGAACATCATCTTGTTATAGGTTGTCGTAAGCATTTGACCCAAAAAAAAAAAGGTTGTCATAAACGTAGATAGGTTGGTGTTTTCTCCGCTATATATAGTATAAAAATTTTGTTCCCCTTTTCCTACTTAATAATTGTTGTTTTTCTATCAAATCCAGGAATTCTTGTTGGATGCACAAAATGATGAAGATTTTGTCATCTATGAGAATCTCTAAAACTATTCTCGCAATCTTGTCCTTGGTTTTGCTTTCCAATTTGCCCGCTCAAGCACAAGGTTTGAGCATTGCCTTTTGTTTTGTTTTATTGGATAATATTGCTCTTCGTCACGAAATGATTTGTAGATTACCATAGCTTGATATAACTTATACTTCATGGCCCAAAACTTCTCAAATAAAATAAATGTTTAATTCCTAACTTGTATAAAAAAAAAAAAAACCTTTATTGTAAGTTTATAGTAGTTTATAGATTAATTAGCTAGATGAAAGAGTTGAAAAAATTAAGATGCAGAAGGTGATTTGAATTTATGTGACTCATTCGTTACACGATTATTACAAGATCAGTTCATTTTTTTCTCATATAAATGCTAATTGAAAATTTTATCAAAACTAGTCCATTATATCAAAACTATTTAAGATCCGTTCATTGTCAAAAAAAAATGAAATTACTTTTAATTTAGAAGCAGTCATGAAATTATATTTCCATTACATATTGTTTTCATTTAACCAGATTGCTATTAACAATTTTAATGCAAAAGAACTCCCAGTTGCGGATTTGAGTTAGGTGTAGTCATAAAAGTATGCAGTCATGCTGTCGGCGCATCTAGACCGTCCGGTAAAGATTAGACGGTCTGTATTTCGACTACCTAAATCACACTTTAAATAAAACTTAAAATACAGACCGCCTGATCTTGATCTTTAAATACAACTCGAAATACAGATTGTCGACGGTCCAGGTGCGCCGCCTATAGTGACTGCATGCTCTTATGACAGCATCTAATCAAAATCCCCCTATTGAAAGCAAAGTATGAATTTCATAATTAATTTCCAATATGTGTGGAATTATGTTACGATTGCAGATCTACTTTCCAAGAAGCAACCATCTCGACGTGACTTTGTTTTTGATGCTGGATTATTTGCTTCGCAGGTGCTCATAATTAAGTTGTAGGCATAAACAAAATAATACTACCTCCGATCCTATTTATAAGAAACAAAGCTAAAATTTGGTTTATTGAATAACTCATGTATTTAGTCTATATAGACCAAATACATGAGTTATTTAATGAACTAAATTTTAGCTTTGTCTCTTATAAATAGGAATAAGTTAGTTTATTATATATTAACATGTTATTGTTGAATATAGATTGTACGAGAAGCTCCACCACGTGCGTCATTTCCAGTTGACTTTTTGTTTGGTGCTGGATCTTCTGCCCTGCAGGTACAATATATAGAGCTAGCACACATCATTTCACCAATAAGATGAATGTTTAAAATGCAGTTAATTTATTATTAACAAGTTATTGGTGAATTTAGATTGAAGGAGCATCTCATGAAGGAGGAAGAGGATTAGGTATTTGGGATGATAGAGTTGAACATAATAAAGGTTTGCAAGATATGCTTATAGCATCGATATCTTCGAAGATATAGTATTGTCTTATATACATTTATCATCTAATTTTTTCTGTCTACACTGTTTTTTATTTTTTGCTTTCTTCCTTAACAAGCAGAAATATATGTTGATCTTGATAAGTTTCAGTCAAAGATTGAACATTACAAGCGATACAAGGTTAGTTTACCTACTACTATCAATTTCTATCCTTCTTTTTTTGTGTTTTATTTCTGAATTGCTTTTGTATGGTCTTGTAGGAGGACGTGCAACATTTGAAGAAACTTGGAGTAAATTCTTACAGAATGTCCATCTCATGGAGTAGAGTTTTGCCCGGTAAAATTGTTGAACTAAATTAATCTTTTTTTTATAAGCGAAAATTTTATTAAAATAGAGAGTATAAGAGGTACTCTAACCCGTTACATCAAATAGCAAATTACAGTGGGTAGAGGCAAGTCATCGGGCTGGAGCACCAATCCGAAAAATGAAGATTCAATTTCCTACCACTCCTATTAATGAACCAACTCCATGACACTATTTTAGCTTGAGCTACGACCTCCATACAGCTAGCTACACCATTTGGAAAAAGAATTCTATTTCTTAGATTCCACAAACACCAGACCACTGCCAACCATATATAGCCTATTTGTTTATGATTTTTTTCAACGAAAAATGAAAAAACACGAGTTATGAGGCGCTGTTTCTCCTTTTTTCTGAAGCTTGCCTTGTGTTACTTTTATCCACTGGTGTTTTCCACCGGCATTTTAGTGCTCCAAAAGCTTAAACAAAAGGCTGATAATATATCTTACTCCCCTTCTTTTCTTCCCTTTACACAGCCCCCATGTTGTAGGAGGTGCTCAACTCCTTCATGCGAATTATATGCACCCACCAGCCCCATCCAAGCATAAATTTGGGTCCATACATTATAAGAAAATGTTTATCATGGTAATTAAAACAATTAAATATTTAACATGTGATTAGCGTCTAATTAATTTGTCTTTTTTAGTTTTTCTAGGTAAATTCTAGCACGTACACCAGTATTAGACCATAAAAAGTTACTATAATTATTTAATTACATGAATGAGATTGACTAACAAGTTATGTAATTTATAATTTGGTCCTTCTTCTTCATCAACTACTTCGTCTTTCCGTTTCTTTCTCTACTTTCTCTTCTTCCTCCTCGATCTATAAATAAATATCACATATTATATATATATATATATATATATATATATAGCTAGCCTTTTATATATTTCATATGCATAACAAATAATATTAATTCCTTCCTTGCCAGATTAATTTAACATTGATATTTCTCTTCATTTCAATGACCGAATTAATATAGATGGAACCTTGAAAGGAGGTGTAAACCAAGAAGGTGTCGACTTCTACAACAATTTGATCAATGAATTACTTGCAAATGGTATGAAATGAAGCAACGAGTATTCCTTGCAATAATTAGATTCGAATTGAGCTTTGTTTAATTAAAATAAACACAACAATTTCTAATTAATTCTCATGATCCACTTGAATGTAGGGATTGAACCTTTTGTGACAATCCTACACTTTGACTATCCACTAGCCCTTCAACAAAAGCTTGGTGGCTTCTCCAATCGCTCCATTGTGTAATTAACCTACCTTCTATATTTTCTCTTCTAGATATTTCATTTTCAAGAAATTGATTGATTTAACTCGAAAAGTTATTAGTCTACATAAGATCGATGTTGTGGAATTAATTTCAATGCTTATATAATCTTTGTTTATATATTTAAAATCATCAAATTTCAGGAAACATTACAAGGATTATAGTGAACTACTATTCAAAACATATGGAGATCGAGTGAAGCATTGGACTACAATCAATGAGGCAGAAGTGACAGCTATATTTCAATACATGCACAGCTTTGATAATATGCCTCCTGAGCCATGCCAAACTACCAGGAAATGTAAACAAACATATACTGTATTACATAACTTCCTCATTGCCCATGCTACAGCATCAAAGTTATACAGAGAGAAATTCCAAGTATGGTATATTTTGGCAGGCAATTGTGTGTTACATTAATTTTGGCAGACTTCAATTTTTGAAGTTTTTTTATGATATATAGTATAACAAATCTCGATATGTATATAAGTTATTGTCAAAATCAAATTCTTCTAATTAATAATGTATAGTAATGATGAAACGTTCCACACATAATTAATTAAGTGAAATAAACAAAATTGACATTAACAATTATCAGAATTAATTAAACTAGTTTATATATTATAAGGAGAATTTTGAAGAACAAAAAAAATATCATTAATTAATTTCCATTCAACATTTGATACGATGCAGGAAAAACAAGGGGGAGAAATTGGACTCGTTCTTTCATCTCAAAGTTTTGTTCCCTACAGTTCAAAAAGAGAGGATGTGGCTGCTGCTCAAAGACTTACGGATTTCTATTTGGGATGGTTAGTGCAATTAATTAAATAACCCTCCACACCATACCTCTTATAATTACGTCTTTAATTTGTTACATAGTTCGATGTTAATTATCTTCAGGTTAATTAATTAATTGATCTCCTAATTAAACATAACAAATTTTTGCTTTGGTACTTTTAATTTCGACAAACAAACAGGGTTTTAGAGCCAGTGTTCCATGGGGAATATCCAAAAATCATGAGAAAACTAGTGGGGCATAGGCTACCCAAATTCACTGAAAAGGAGAGAAAAATGATCAAAGGAAGCACAGACTTTATTGGAATCAATTATTATACTTCTCACTTTGCTAGACACGAACCTAATAGAACAAAGATTGCTGGTGCTGACAATTATGATACCTTAGCTTCATCAGAAGGTAAGTTAATTTTTGCTCAAACTATCTACATTCTAGCTATTTACTTATTTGATACTACGTACGTGAGACAAAAATAAAATACAATTATCACGACTTCACTATCTTGTTGATTAATTCTTTCATAATTATTGTAGAATTTAACGCAGAAGGAAAAACCCTTGGTTACAAGGTGAGAAAATAATTAATGATTAGAAGACTAGTGTCCTATATATGTTAATGGCATACCTTAATTAAATGTTTTTTTCTTGACATTTTGTTCAATGTGAATTTGTAGGATAAGTACGGTTGGAACTATGTCTATCCCGAAGGATTATACAATATCTTACTATACATTAAGAAAAAGTACCATAATCCCAAAATCTACATCACTGAAAATGGTTGGTGAAACCATGTTGTATTTGTTTTCACATTTTTAATTATTAGTAACTAATTAATATCTATAATTTTTGCGAAAATTAGATTAATAATTAAATCTAATTTTTTTTCCTGGAACGTACCCTCCTTCATATATGTAGGTCTTGCTTCTTTCAAAATCCCAGATCCGTTGATGGACGGACACCGGATCGCTTACATTGCTGCACATTTAAACGCCACCAAAGCTGCAATTGAGTAAGTCATTTATCATCCTTGTCCATAGCATTCCATTCCATGGGTACTTACACAATAAATATTAGAAAGATAGTATTTGAAACAGATGATTATTTTTAGAATTAAACCTTCCCCTTTCACTTATTAATACGTAATTAAATGCTATGATAGAAAGGCATATGCATGCATGTTTAATTTATTATTTTATGATTTTTTTAGTCATGAAAAAAATGAAAAAGTGTGCTAGCTCCTGCAAGTTGTTTTTATAATAATTAAGAAGATTTACTGATCATCTTTCATGCTTACATTGATATGATAGCAATGGCGTAAACGTTCGTGGTTACTTCGTCTGGGCAGCATTTGATACCTTTGAGTTTCAAGCTGGCTATGCTGGAAATTGGGGGCTTTATCATGTCGATTTTAATGATAATCTCAAGCGTATACCAAAGGCTACTGCTGAATGGTACAGAAAGTTCCTGACATACTGAGGGGGGCAGATCATAAAAGCACAGAGAAAGAGGAATGGGAATATTCCTTTTGAAATTTAATTAGTTGTTTGAAAAATATGTCTTAGGAATTTTTAATTGGATCCACATTGGTAATTTGAAAATTTTATCCTTATTAATTGGACATGTATAACCCAGTGGTAGTCAAATACTTAAATCATTTCATCATTTAATATTTCATAAGTATCGTGACCCCTTTCTCGTTAAGAAAGAAACTTTCTCTTCATTTGTGATTTTTGCATTGATCTATTATCGTAATGGAAATGATATTCCGTTAGATCGGGATATTTACAGCCGTTGAATTCACGTAAGGAAATAAATTTAAACCCAAATTTAGGGAACGCTTTGCAAGGATTGTGTGGCGTAATTAATGCGGTACCGTCTAAAATATATAGCTATTTTTGTATGGAGGCTATTTCAAAATCGGTTACCAACTAGAGAAGCATTGGGTTATAGGGGTGTGGTTAATTCAGATCATGGCAATTCTTGTGTGTTTTGTTTCTAACATATAGAAGATATAAACCATTTGTTCTTCACTTGCTCCTTCCAGGGTCAGCCCAAGGATAAGGCTATTAAAGCCCTTGCTTTAGGTCTACCAATAAAAAATTACTTGTCATTATTTTTTATAAAACAAAAAGGCCACATATCCTGACAAAAAGACTCAACTTTAAGCTTTCTCACTTTAAAAAAAAATACTTTTATTAAAGTTTGTTTTAAGTCTCACTCACTATAGGACATTATTAGGCCAGCCCCGGTTCCTTCTCTTATAATGTATGGCTAGGTGTGCATGTTTGGTTGGGTCATGTTGGTGTATTTCACAATAATAAGAGGTAAAATATATAAGAAGGCGAGTCATATATTTTTGATGTGATGTTACGTGGACGCTATGGTTGCTTAGGAATAGGATAATTTTCTAAGGAGGAAGGGAAAATTATATTTATGCCTTACTGTTGTCTTGAATATCAATTAGTCGCAGATCGGCTAACTTCTAAAACGGTGATTCCCTTTTCTTCAAGCGATTACGCCAAGGAAGGAACTATGTTTCTTAGCTATGGGTCCCTTAACTCACTCCAAAAAGGTTTAAGTCGATGAACTAAGATAAAAACTGGGACATAAAGGTAAACGTAAATGCGAATAAAAGCTTGAGCGAAAAATATAAGTTGTTTGATTGATTGATCGTTTTTAAATTATTTACAACTTGGGTATTTATAGTAACAACTAAGAGCTACCCCTATATGCCACGTTCAGCTGGCTAACGTTGATAAACTCTTAGTTGATAGTTATTCGGCTGAGTAGTGCCATATTCCACTAACCACAATCCTAAAATCTAGGCGCCATTTCACATCATGGCCACGTCTCAGCCGGCGTCAGTTTCAGCGTGGATCTTATCCTTCTGTCCCCTTGCTCAGCTCCTAAAAACTTGGAGATAATTCTGAATTTGATTAATTTTGAATTTAAATTAATTCAAAATTAATCTCCATAACTTTCGACTCATGGAGCAATTCAAGAATCTGACCCAGTGAATGACTTCATGCTAGCCCAATAGGCCCAATATCTTCATATTAATCCAATAAGCCTAAGGCCCTTGCCTAGCTCTTAGTTTCCTGCTTTTGTCTTTATTAGCTGCAAATTCGGTTGTGTGCAATTCGGCTAACACCCAATTGGCTATTTGATCCACTCGGCTGTGGCTGGCTTCGGCTAATTCTAAAGAACATTTTTTTGGTGTAAACACATGCCCCCCTACGCTGTCTTTAGCCGGTAACTTTAAATTTAGGCTGAGGCGGCGTAATGATTCAAGTCAAATCACTCCTTTTTATCATAAATGCAAGGTAATCCATTTGCAACAAACTTTTAAACAGTGCAACGGTCCGCCTTATCCATCCAATATAAGTGCCTTTAAATCCCACTATCAGTGATTCTTCCATCTCTTTAAATACTCACTAGCCGAATTACCTCTCACGCTTACTACCAGCCCTAAATCCTGTAGCTTTCACCGCCCTCCAACCTTCGTCTTTCACCTACAAACCAGGCCCACCATGTCTTCTGCTTCTGATTCTCAAAACCAATCTTATGCACACGATAGCAAACAGTCTTCTTCCTCCTCTGTGAACCTTGACCGCAATATTAGGTGCTCAGAGGACGTGTCTAGAACAAGATCTTGAAACTAGCAGCACTGGGTTAGCTGAGGCCACTCAAGCCTGGAGCTCCTTTAAGCATCAGCTGGATGAGGCTAGGAGACAGGAAGCTGTTGTGGCAGCCGATCCTCCAGCCACCCAACAAGGTGATTCTGAAGATGCTATTGTCCCGCCATTGGAGGCATTGGTTGACGCACCAACATCTGAGCCCACCCTGGATGTAGCTGCAGCTTCGGCTACGACTGATGCTCCTGCATCGTCAGCCGATCCAGATCCTGCCCCAATTGGAGAAAAATCAAGTGATGATCCTGAGGCTGCAGCTTCCTAGCTTTAATATCTTGTGCTAATTTCTTGTAATTTTTTGGCTAGGTGGCCAGCCTGTGGTCACCGAAAAACAATTGCCTTTTTATGCTAATGCAGCTACTTTTAATTCTCCAATATGCCTTCCCACATAGTGGGATAGTATCTCTTAAGATGTTTTCCATTTATGCTTCTATTTAGTTCTTCGCCTTGCATGTTAACTAGCCGATAAGCACCACCATGATAGGCTTTGCTAACAACAAATGGTCCTTCCCAATTTGGTGACCATTTCCCAAGTTTGGGATCTTTGATTCCAATAGGTAGTATGGTTTTCCAAACGAGGTCTCCTTCAACAAACCTTTTTGGCTTCACATGTTTGTTATAAGCCCTAGCCATTTTTTGCTTGCTATGCTCAATTTGGTCTAAAGCCATGAGTCGATCTTCGTTAACCGAATCTAACTCCATTAACATGGCCTGTTGATATTCATCTAGACTTAGCAGGTTTTGCTTTGCTACCCTTAATGAAGTCACATTTATCTCTAAGGGTAACACTGCATCTTGACCATATGTCAGCCGATACGGGGCAAAACCAGTTGCACTGCACTTGGAATTCCTCACGGCCCACAATGCTTCATTCAGTGTCTTATGCCACTTCCTTGGCTTGACCTCAATGTTCTTCCTGATTATATCAATAAGAACTTTGTTGGTTGCCTCTGCCTGCCCATTGGCTTGAGCATAATAAGGGGATGAGTGAATTAACTTAATCCCAAATTGTTGCGCGAAGGCCACCACTCTCTCCCTAGTGAACATAGTACCTTGATCTGTGGTGATGGTTTCAGATATTCCAAATCTATAGATGATTTGGCATTGTATAAACCTAATCACCTCATCCTGAGTCACATTCACCATTGGCTGGGCCTCTACCCATTTGGTAAAGTAGTCAGTCGCAACTATGATAAACGCGTGCCTCTTGGACGAAGGTGGATAGATCTTGCCTATTAAATCCATGGCCCATCCCCTGAATGGCCAAGGCTTTATCACTAGGTGGAGGTTTTCGGCTGGAACCCTTTGAATTGGACCATGCAGCTGACACGCCTCACATCCCTTGGCATATTGATAACAATCAGCTGTAATGGTAGGCCAATAATATCCATGTCTGTATATTAGCCATTTCACGGTGGGTCCAGCCCTGTGAGATCCACAGATTCCTTCATGTACTTCTCCCATGACCTTCATAGACTCCTCTTTGTCAATACACTTAAGTAATACCCCGTTGATGGTTCTCCTGTAGACTTCATTGTCTACCAATACATATTTAAGTGCCTTCTGCTTGAGCTTGAAATCAGTACTGCTTGAAGGATCTTTAAGATAGTCGATTAACTCCCGCTTCCAGGAGTCGATCGTTCCTATAGTTGCACACTCCCAGGTTGGGTATTCTTCCTGTTTTACTTCGACTATTATGCCTTTGTACCCTGAGGCTTGTTGAGCTAAATCACTAGCCTCTTCATTCTCTTCCCTAGGAATGTGTTGTACTACTGCATCAGCAAACAAGCGCAATAGCCTACTAGCCGTTTCATAGCACTCTTTCAAGTTAGGGTTATTACATCTATATTCCCCAGTTAGCTGTTTTATCACCAACTGTGAATCTCCCCTGACTTGAACATAATTTTCTTTCATGGCTGCCAAGATCTTAAGCCCCAAAATCAGGGCTTCATATTCTGCCTGATTATTAGAATTCCCAAGATCCAGCTGACACACGAATTTCTAACTTTTCCCTGCTGGGTCCGTAATGGTGATGCCAGCACCTACCCCCCTTTGCGTTCTTGACCCGTCAAACGTTAGCACCCAAGGTTTCAAGTTAATACATGCAACGTGTTTGGCTAACGGGTCATTGACTTCAACACAAGGGTGTTGAGCCAAGAAATCGGCTACTGCCTGACCTTTCATTGCTCTTAATGGAACGTATTTCAACGCAAAAGCATTTAACTTAATGGCCCATTTCATTAGTAGACCCTGTAGAATAGGCCTATTAAGTAAATATCTAATGATATCAATTTTGCACAAAACCAATACTTCCTTAGGCAACAAATAATATTCAAGTTTTGTACAAGCATAGAACAATGATAAACATAATTTCTCAATCGGGGTATATCTGGTTTCGGCATCATTCAAGATGCGGCTGAGATAGTATATCTGACTCTTTCGGTCCCATCCTCAAGATCTCATGCGGCAAAGTGGCCGATTGACTCTTCTTCTGCGCCTATATACAATTTGAGTGGCCTTCCCGACACCGGAGGTGTTAGCACACAGAGGTCCGCCAACCCTTGCTTAATTTGATCAAAGGCCTGTTGTTGCTCTCTCCCCCATACCATATCCTCTGTATCCTTTAATTTCAGCAAAGGGGAAAAAGCCTTCATCTTCCCAGCCGAATTAGCTATGAACCTCCTTAGGAAATTGATCTTGCCAATCAAACTTTGTAGTTCCTTCCTGTTCCTAGGAGGTCTGGCCTCCAGGATAGCTTTCACCTTGTTCTTGTCTACTTCTATTCTTTGATGGTGGACCAAAAATCCTAGGAAATTGCCACCCCCCCCCCAAAAAGCACATTTGACAGGATTCATTTTCAGCCCATGGGCTCGCATCCTCTTTAGGGCCTGCTCTAGATCGACTAGGTGGCTTTCAAAACCCTCAGACTTGACAACCACGTCATCTATGTACACTTCCATGGTTTTGCCGATCAAGTCATGAAAAATGGAGTTCATGGCCCTTTGATAAGTGGCTCCTGCGTTCTTGAGCCCGAAAGGCATGACCACCCATTCATAGATCCCCAGTGCTCCTGGGCACCTGAAGGATGTCTTGTGAGTATCTTCTTTCGCTAGAAAGATTTGGTTATACCCCGAGTATCCATCCATAAAGGTGAGAATACCATGTGTGGCTGCCGCATCGACTAACATGTCAGCCACAGGCATAGCGTACTCATCCTTTGGAGTGGGCAAGTTCAAGTTTCTGTAGTCAATACATACTCTTATCTGGCCATTCTTCTTGACGACAGGGACTATATTAGATAGCCATTCAACATACCTGGCCGTTCTTATAAAGCCTGCCTTCAGTAGTCTTTCAATTTCAGCTTTGATTTGAGGCATCAGTTGGGGATTGAACCTGCGAGGCGCCTGCTTGAAAGGTTTGTATCCTGTTTTGATAGGCAACCTGTGTTCCACCAACTTCCTCGCCAAACCAGGCATTTCGAAGTAATTCCAGGCAAAGCAATCTTTGTACCGATGGATTAATTCGACTATCTTACCCCGTTTGTCTTCCTCAAGCAACCCACTCACCTTCACGATTCTGGGTTGTTCTGGCGTACCCTTAAAGGATCCTCTGCCTCAAAAGCAGGAGCCGTCTTGTGAAGAGGGGAGTCCAATTCCATAGGCTCGGCTGCACACGCCTTATCAGGCTCAGTTGCCGCACCTTCCTCCTTGGAGAGTAGTACCTCCTCTTCCTCTTCAGTGTCATAATCTTCCATCATGGCATCCATCGCTTTGGACTCGGCCTTAAAGATTTCTAGCCGATCCAAAAGGTCTTCGAGTACCTGAGATGCCCTATTCATTAGTTACCTGCGCATTGGGCCGTGGCTCGGCCTGAGATCTTAGCTTGAATCCCTCATTAGTAAGGTTGCATGCTTTCCAGGCGCCCTCTTCATAATCTTCTGGGATGGCAATAGGTCCTAGGTGTGGGGAATAGAACAAGGCTTCTAGCATATTCACTTTAGCCGAAAAAGGATTCTTGTCCGCCTCGACTGTCTCAACGTTGTCTCCAACCCAAAACATAAGCTTCTGATGAAGTGTGGAAGAGACACACTGACTTGTGTGAATCCAATCCCTTCCCAGGATTACGCTATAGGAAGGTTTGCCATCAACCACAAAGAAAGCTGCCTTGATGGTTTTGGGGCCTCTTTGTAACCGGCTATCAAGACTCCAAGTGCTCTGGAAGGTTCCCCCAGGAAATTGGACATTTTCATGTTGGTAGGGACTAGGTCCTCAAAACTTTTCCCAAGTTTCCTCATGGTCGTCACAGGCATGACATTTAGCACAGCCCCTCCGTCCACGAAGACTCTTCCAAAGATCTTCCCGTTGATATAGGCCTTGATATAAAGGGGCTTGAGATGTTTCACCATTTCTTCTCAGAGGTTTCTCAAACACTACCTTGGTAACCTCGTCGGTAGGTGTATTGGCTAACGCGCCCATTCTGTCTCCTCGGCAAACACGTCTCCTCCAAACCTCCTAGTTGTGAGTTGTTTGCCCAAAACTCTTCGGGAATAAGCTAATAGCCTCTATCTCGACCATTAGGCCATCGGCCTCTTCATTGAACAGGAGATCCAACAAAGAATCTTCCATGATATCGTCACGCTCCCAATACTTCTGCAGGATCGCCGAACCTCTATAGTGATCGCCTCTTCGCCACGTCGATCGAGGCGATGAGACCTACAGCCAGAGCAGGTTCTGTTCAATAATCGGCTCTATATTTTGGGCACTTCCTCTTTCCCACTTCCTCGACCTCCAAACTTTGGGAAAGCCTTATCCGATGCTTCACTCCACGGTTTCTAAGGGATCTTGCTCTTTTCATTCTTTACATCGGCTATCATCTGCAGAGTTTGTTTCATCTTCTGAACAGACCTTATTCTCTGCATCCTCCTCTTTTGGGTTCTCGTCAACACGGCTGGCACTGCCTTTTTGTCTTTGGCATACTTATTCAAGAACCAGTGCCCTTCTTTGACGTTAGCCGAGGATTTTAGCATTCTATGAGTCCTCAACTTCTCGTCATTCCTTACTGTTATCCTCAAGGAAGACATTCCCCCTTCTACAGTGAACTCGGCTACCCTTCTTTTATCCTTGGGGACAGGTTCCTCATCCACCTTGGGCAAGGATAGCCTACCACTTTCTCTGATGGTTAGCTGATCTTGCCCCCCAGTTTTAGCAATGGGTGCCTCACCCTTCTCCTTGTCAGGCTTCCTTGTTAGGGCCTGGCCATGTGTAATGTACTGTTTCACTAATTCCTGGGTGAGCCTACCCGGTTTAGGTGGCTTGCCCCCTGCCTATGTCCTGCCTCTGGTTGGGGTTTTCCCAACCTATCAAAGACAGAAATCCTGGCAGCCTGAAGTTTCAGTCGATCAATATGGGTTGAGTCGGTTGATCCCTTTTTTGGCCTCCAGACTTGTTGTACAGATATCTTGTGCTTATGGCTGGGTCCTTCGTCATCGAATCCTGAGAATGAGACCATGCTTATCCCAAGGGCAGGGAATGGATCAGTATCTACTGTCATTTCAGCGATTCCTTTGTCTGCAAGCTTGAACCTCCCCTCTTTTATCCCCTTCTGAATGGCCTTCCTGAAAACCACGCAATTTAGAGTCGCGTGATTATAAGAGTTGTGCCATTTGCAGTATTTCTTATCTTTTAACTCTTCAGCAGGTGGGATCTTGTGCCCATCCAGCAGCCGAATCTGCCTATCCTTAAGCAAGTAGTCAAAGATCTGGTCTGCCTTGGAGATATCAAAGGAGTATTCTGTCTTGCCGTCTCCCGAACTTAGTTCCTTTCCCTTGGCAGCTCTTAGGGCAGGGCAGGTATAACCTTTACCCTTCACTATTTCAGCTGCCATGATGTCTGTCGTGGAATCGGCTGAATCATAATCGGAGTCTTCGGCTTCTACAATGGACACCAACTGAGGACCTCTTCCTCTACTGGCTCGCTTCTTTTCCTTCTCCTGGATAAACTGCTCAATGCGTATAGCCCTTGAGACCAACTGGTTTAGGTCAGTGCAAGCTTGGCCTACTAGTTTTTCCTTGAGTTGAGGATGCATGCTGCTAATAGCCATGGCTGCATATTCTATCTCAGGGAATTGCACTGAACATTTCCCAGCCATTTTCCGGAACCTTTCCACAAAATCAGCAGCCGATTCATCTACCTGTTGTCTCAGGTTCATGAGATCAGCCGCAGTGACTTCGGGTTGGGGCCAGTAGAATCTATCATGAAAGCACCTCTCCATATCTGACCATGTTTGTATAGAATTAGGTGGTAAAGAGGAATACCATGTAAAAGCTGTCCCGGTAAGTGACAAGGGGAACAGCTGCAACTTGTGATATTCATTCTGGTTTCCTTCACCACATTGGGCAGTAAACCTGCCTACATGCTCCATAGTCGATTTGCCATCCTCTCCGGAGAAAGTAGCGAAATCTGGAGTCTTATACCCTCTGGGCAGAGGTACCAATCTATCCACCCACTCAGGGTATGGTTTCCTATAGATCGGACGATCCAAAGGCTTCAGCTGCACACCAAAGTATTTCTTGATGGTGTCTGCAATGATGGCTGGGTCTAGCAGCTGTGAACCCCCTGGCCTTACTTCTCCCAAGTTAGGAGCAACCGTTTGTGGTTGCTGTCTCCAAGTTGGGGGATGTGCCTGAGGATTGGGGTAGCCTAGTTGATTAAACGATGGAGGTGGGTAAACCCCCCATGGCTGCTCCATGTTCGCCTCACCAGGTGCCCTGTATTGAGTTCCAGGAACACTTGTGTTAAATGGTAGAGGTGGGATCTGTCCCCATAACTGCTCCGCCATCAACCCAGGTGCCCTTGGAGGAGTTGACCCCATTTGAATGCCTGCAGATCCTTCAGGGTAGGATGGATAGAATGGAAGGTTAGCCGATACAGGTGGAACATTGTTCCATGACTGCTGACCTGCATACACTACAAGAAAATACGGGATTACCGACGGCCTAAAGCCGTCGGTAATCCATAAAAGCCGTCGGTAATCCAGTTTTACCGACGGATAACCGACGGCCTAAAACCCGTCGGAAATATTGTCGTCGCAGCGATTACCGACGACCAGTTCTTCATCAGTCGGTATCGACGGTTATACCCGTCGGAAAATGATGGTGAATTCCGACGGGCAAAGACTTCGTTAAATTTCCGACGGTGTTGACCGTCGGTCAATCTGAAAAGTTTCCGACGGCTTAGGCCGTCGGTAATCAGAATGTTTTTTTTTCAGAAAAATAAATTGATTAATAAAATATTTACTTTAATTAATTTAATTAATAAAATTAATAATTAATAACCAAATTAATTTTATTCTTTAATTAATTAATTAATTAAATTATTTATTTGTTTAATTATAAAAATAATTTATTCTCATATTAAAAAATATTTATTTATTAATTTAATTAAATATTACTTGTAATTTAATTTAATTTAATTATTAATTGATTTCCATATATAAAAATGTGATAACGTAAACTAAAAAGTAAATTAAAAAAAGAAAACATAATAAATAAAAAAATTTGACGAATAAAAATCAGTAACTAAAATAATATCCAAAACAAAAAAAAAATGAAATTAAAAATATGAAAAATATAAGTACAAACAGAACTAATAGTCTCAGTACTCTGATCATGATCGAGATGCTCTACATCATCCGCATCATCGACATGACCATCAAGACGCTGGAGACGAAGGCGGAGGCGGAGGCGGAGGCGGAGTCGATGGAGTAGGTCACCGCGAAGCTAGCATCCGTACATCTGCTCTCGCCGCAAAGACTGAGTCAAAACCTCCTGCTGCTGGGCCACGATGCGCTTCAACTCGGCTATCTCCTGGTCATCCGCGGCAGAGCGACCAGTGGCAGCACTACTACTCGACGACGCTCCAACGTGTAGGCGGCGGGCCCCTTTTTTGTAGTTGCTGGCAAGGTCGCCAGCACCATATAGGCGACCCTTCTTCTTTCCGCCAACCACTTCCGCCCAAACCCTCAGCGGTGTAGATAGATCGTCAGGGCTCTGAGATGGAGAACATGATGAGCTCTGAGATCTAAGCTGAGACATCCTTGCCTCAAACTCCTCCTGTTAAACAAACAAATAAGTCAAGTCTTTTTTTTTAACAAAACAATATAAACATTATTAAAAAAATATTTATTATATTTTATAATTACCTGAGTCCGCCTCGAACGCTCATCAACGAAATCACTAGTACTCCTCTTCATATGAGTTGCAAGATGGAGCTCGTGCAATCAACTTCTCTCCAACCTCTTCGACTGTGATTGTATTAATAAAAAAACTTAAATAAAGAATAATAATAATAATAATAATAATAATAATAATAATAATAATAATAATAATAATAATAATAATAACAATTTTATAACACGTACAAGTCTAACTGCGTGCTGCGCCTGACTGACAGAACCTCCAGTGTGCAAGCTGCCACCCTTCTCAGAGGCCCTATTCTTCTTGGCCTTCGCGCTGGTCGCCTGGAACTCAGGGGTGTTCCAGTGCGCTACCAGCTGCTGCCAGAGCTCATCCCCTATCCAACTGGGCTGGCGATCCCTGATGCGGGCATCTCGAAGCATGTCAGAAAGGCGGTGGGAGGCCTTCATATGAAAGTTCTTCTCGATCAGCTCCTCATCTTTTTCCTCCCAAGCAACCCTCGTCAGACAATATAAGACATTATTAAACATAATTGAAATTTACGAAAATAAAATAATATGCAATAAAATAAAATTGCAGCTTACTCGAAAGAATTAAACATATGGTCCCGCTCAATATCCTTCTGCTCCCCAGGTGGGCCAAAACTCCTGGTAATTCTCCTCAATTGTTGCTGTGATAGCTAACGCAGCTGGCTTTGAGGGAAGAAACCTGAACAATAAAAACATGTTAAATAAATAAATATATATATATATACACATGAAAATTATTAATAACTCGAAAAAAGTGCAAATATTTACCCTTTACCGGATGGCACGATAACAACTCGGCCATCATACAAAGATCTCAAGAGTCTCGTGCTCTCGCCTCCCTGCTCAAGAACCTCCTCTTGTGAACCTCCTACTTCCTCCCCGTCCCGCCCAACATCGCAGTGATCACCGTATGGCCCGTGCACTATAATCATGGTCTGACCGATGAGCATCGACCACCGGATCAGGCACAACATGGGAACTCGAAGCGCCATGCAGCTGCTGGAACCCCGCGGTGGGGATCATGTCAATGTGAGGCAAAGGTGCCGAATGTGCCCGAGTCTATGTAGCTGGTGTCGAATGTGCCTGAAGTCCGTAGGTGGTGCGTAAGGTCGCCTAGGTGCAGGAGGTGTATCAGTCGTCTCGCCAGAGATGTACTAGGACGACGTGTAGATGACAACGCCGAAAACCCGCAGAGGTCACGCCTAATGATGGTCGGCCTCGACGACGAGGGGGTCGAGGGCGATGCCCTTCCTTCCATTTACCACCACCTGGGTGATGCAGGGGTCGGCTCTGAACCTCCCGATGCCATATATGTCTATAGAGCAATTGAATAATAACACTATGAAATATTATATTTAAACATAACAATATTACAAATGAATTCCATAAAAATAAACAAGTTATGAAAATAATCGACAAATTAAAATATATTGTTACACATTAATTTCTCAAATTGTAAAAAGTTAAACAATTTCAATCGCCCATTCTCGCCCACTCATTTCGCATCGTCTTCGATGTTGATGGTTCCGCCACTTCTTCATTTAATTCCTCATCCCCATCTACATCTTCATATGTAATTGGATTGTCACGTAGTCGAGTAATGGGTTCCACTTCATTTACTACATTGACATGAGACATCTCATCCACTTGATAAGCCACTTCTTCCCCGTATCATCTCGCTTCAATGTGACCCCGTGGTTTTATCTTTATTGCGACACACCAACCTTGTTTGTCCCTTCGAGTTGATGGATAAGGGACATAATACACTTGTCTTACATGTTGTGCCATGATAAACGAATCAAACATTTGGTATCTTCTACTCATGTGTATGTCAACAGTATTTTCGATCCACTCTTGTGCCTCTATTTGATGGATCAAACCAATTACAATAAAATAGCACTATTTTTTAGTATAGTCTAAAGTATTGTACGTCAATTCATATATATGTTGAATCACGCCAGAAAGTCATCTTCACCTCCATCTGTGGCACCTTTTACATAAACCCCATTGTTAATCGCTTTTTCCCTCTGCTTTTGACTGGGTTTGGAATTTGTATCCATTTACAAAGAATGTGTGCCATTCTTTTACACGTGATTTAGGACCATGAGATAAATTTCTCAAGTGTTGGATTTTAGATTCTCGCCGCTATACACCTGTGTACACACCATATGCAAACAAATTATGGTTCCTATTTTCAAACAATATTTTTGCATTTTCAAATAATAAATAATAATAATATATATATGACGACTCAAAAAACATACCTGGTTCCTAAACCACGTTGGGAAATATTCATGAATATAGGCAGAAGAGTCTTGTACGCTTGTGGGCTTAGTTAACAAGAATGCCCTGATCAAGTCATTATCAAACAAATGATCAAGAGCAATTGTGGATTAAAGAAATTGAAAGTGGTCAAAATGATACATACGTTAGATATGGTGATACTTCTGCACAGTTGATCAACATGTGAACGTGGGCTGACTTCCACACTTCGCCCGTTATCCAGTTATCCACCTCCTTTCCACCATGACTACTGGAAGGCAAAATCTGATAAGGCAAGCGGGTGTCTTTCACTTTCAATTTCTACTTCATTCCTACTATTTGTTGGTGTCAACATGAAGTTCGTAAAATAATGGGAACAGAAATGGATTGTCTCACTGTAAGTAAGTTGCACAAATAGATCCTTCAACCTGGCCTTATTTTTCACCGACCGCTTTGAGTCACCCATAAATCTACAAAATAACAACGTTGATGATAAAAATTGACACATTTAACCCTTCAAATAAATATTTATTTTAGAGAATACTTTATTATAGTACCTTTCGAATGGATACATCCATCCGTATTGAACCTGGTCCACCAAGCCTAGCTTCATGTGCAAGATGCACCGCTAGATGCTCCATAGAATCAAAGAAAGCAGGGGAAATATTCTCTCCAACTTACAAAGAATGACTGTATGTTCTGCTCCATCCTTATGAGATCATCCTCTCTCAATGTCGCAGAACACAAATCTTTAAAGAATTGGCGAGTTCACCAAGGATTTAAAACATTTGACTATAAGGAACTAAATGCAATAGGAAGTAAACACTCCATGAATACATGACAATCATGGCTTTTCATCCCAATCATGGTTCCTTTGTTCACATCGGCACATCTTGCCAAATTAGAAGAATAACCATCCGCATCCAAGTTCTTTTTATCCACCGACATCTTGACTTGGCTTCCTCAAAGCTTAAAGAGTAACAAAGCTTTGGGTTTCGTGGTCTTCCCATCCGACCGATTCACAAATGCAAGTCCTTTCGCCTATAGTAAAGTGGTAAGTCTAGTCCGCCTTCTCATTGTCTTTGTTTTTCCTTCGACGTTCATCACCGTGAGAAAACATTGTCAAAAAAGTTCTTCTCAATGTGCATAACATCAAGGTTGTGTCTCAATAAATTATCTCTCCAATATGGCAGATCCCAAAATACTTCTTTTTGTCCAATTATGCCATTGTCCATATCCTTCAAATCGATCCAATTTGCCAAAACTGTGATTTTGGGCGCTCCATAACCCTTTCCCAGATCGTGCTCGTGTCAACCTTTGGGGCGCCATCTAATTCAACTTCCCCTTCTTGAAAGCGTTCTTATTCCGCCTAAATGCATGATCATCGGGTAAAACTCGCGATGTGAGTCAAACCGAACTCTTCCCCAAATTTCAAGGTAAAGGCCTTTGTATGCTCCATGCAATGCGAACATGCCATTTTACCATGAGTACCCCAACCGCACAACATGCCATATGCAGGGAAGTCATTAATGGTCCACATCGGTAGCGCCTCATTGTAAAATTCAGACGTCACAACACCATTCCACAACCTTTTGAGATCGTCAATAAGAGGCTCTAAATAGATGTCAATACCATCTGGTTTGATTATCCGGACCTCGTATAACACAAGTCAAGAACATATAAGGCTTAGACATGCACATTTCGGGAGGAAGATTGTATGGGGTAACGATAACTGGCCAGCAAGAATAAGGTTTCGCCGTGGATTGAACATACGGGGTAAAACCATCAGAGCAAAAGCCAAGTCATACATTACGTGGATCTGCTGCAAAATCAGGATGCACACGATCAAAGTGCTTCTAAGCTTCACCATCAGAAGGGTGGCGTAACATACCTGAAGTGCTTCTATTCTCATTGTGCCATGTCATTTTGTCTGCAGTCTGTGGTGATGCAAACATTCTCTGCAGCCTTGGAATAATTAGCAAATAAAACATTGCCTTCACTGGAACTAGTTTTTGTCTACCCGTCCGATTATTAGTATGTGACATATACCTAGGCTCACCACAAAATTTGCATTCAACTAGCGCACCATCGTTTTTACCAAATTCATTGTCGTAATACAACATACACCCTCTCACACAACAATCAATCCTTTTAGATTCCAGCCCCAACTTGGACACTAAGCTTTTAGCCTCGTAATAACTTTTTGGCAAACCATCTCTGATAGGTGACGAGTCCAACATCATTTTCGTTACGAGATCCAAGCACACTTCGGTAGCACCACAGTTGGACTTAAGAGCTAAAAGCCTCACACACATTGATAACTTAGAGTCTGTAGACCCTTCAAACAACGGCTTGTTTATTTCTAACAATAGATTATAAAATTTTTGTGCTGTCTCATTTGGAAGTTCATCTGTGTCATCATATTGTTGCTCCTCAAATGACACGTTCACCCCCAAGGCATCACAAACCATATCTTGCATCAATTCAATCTGCCACCACATCCCGACCCACGTGAATCGCCAAGCACCTTCGCAATTATCACCAACCCCTAAATCAACGTGAGGCAACTTTTCACCATGTCTAGTCCAAATCCGATAATTAAGCCTAAATCCAATCAATACGGATGGTGCATGACCTCACTTGGGCTCTTAATCCTTTGCAATCGCAATTAAAGCACGGACATCTAATCCCTCCATTAGTTTTGAAATCTTTATGTGCCATTGCGACTTGGACAAAGTACGCAACCCCAATAAGAAAAATCTGGTTTCAAACCCCTCTCCCTGATACAACCTATCGTACATCCAACTACGACTCGAAAGAAAATATTCCATCTTCTCGCATGTCAAAAAAATGACAATTTCAGCAAAGACGACGTTCTTACAACCGCTCTCTTTCTTTAAATGGTATGACTTATCCCATTCGAGAAAAAACTTTTTCAGAACTCGTATAATAATCATTCCTTAATTCTCGTATCTTATACTTGACAAAATTTCGCTGACATTTCATTGGTCTCGAAAGTACACAAAATGAAGGCAGTTATGAACACCGCAATCAAGTATGCACCCAGAGAACAAAAGGAAATGAATCGAACCGAAATTTCATCAAATATAAAGATACCAGAATTAAGCAACAACTATTATACGAGTAAAGAAAAAGTATTTTCCCAAACTGTCCGACTTGGACAATTCAAGATTCAATATACAATGAGCACATGGTACCCTAAAAGAGTATATGCACTCAATAATATATTAAACCTCAAACGGGAAGCTAAGGCTTCTCTCCGATACTAATAACAAATATCAAACATCCATTCGATCAATGATTAACATAACAATTAGACAAGCAGAAGTGACAAGGGTAGAATTAGTTTTATTATTTATATATATATATATATATATATAAATAATAAAAAATATTTTATTTTCCTTTTTCATTTAATTTTTATAGGATAATTTTTAATGTTGTTATTTTTTATTTCTTTTTATTGAAATTTTTTAATTCTTCTCTTCTTGAGATCTTTTTCATTTTTGTTATATCATATTTTTAACGATTGTTTCCCTTATTTCTCTTTTTAATTCTCGCTCATCTAATTATTTTTCAATTCTGTTTTTGAATCCATCTACTTTTTAATTATGTTATTTTTCAATTCTATCTCATTTCGCTTTGTTATTCTCTTCTTTCTTTTTAAAATCGCTTTTTTATTCTATTGTTCTTAAAAATTCTGCTTTTAATTATTTTTTATTTTAAATCTATTTTTAATTCTATTATTATTTGTCCTTTCCAATTCAAATCTGCCTTGTTTCTTTGAGCAATGGTCCATTTACTGTGTGTGTAGTTTTATTAATCATTTAGTTGCCACTATGCCATCCGCCATATATAATAAAAAATATTTTATTTTTTAATAAATAATAATTATTAACAATTCAATCAATATTGCAATTTTAATTTATATATTTTATTTTCTTAAAACTAAGAGCTACTTAGTCATTCAGGTTTATTTAAACTTATTTTACATTTCATTCAGGGTTTATTTAAACTTATTTTACATCACTTAAAATAAATGCTGATATTAATATTCAAATATATCAACATAAAAAATATTCATATGCTCTCTTCATTTTATTTTAATAAGCCTCTAAAGTAATTTATGAATAAATAATCACTTAAGTTTCTAAAAATAGCTCATTAAATAAATATTTTATTATGTCATTTCAGATTTTGTGCTGAACGTTAAATATTATATGTCACTTTTTAATATATAATTTTATAATTTTATTTATTTCACCCGCTATTTAGCTTACGCTATCTACCCGCTATTTTACTCTATCCTGCCAATTTTGCGCTATTTTTCGCGATCCTACATTAACAACACTGGAATTAGAAAATCGACTTGGTCATTTAAAGAGGATAGAATTAGACAAGCGTAGTGGCAAGGAAAGAAGTATGGAGAGATGTGCAAAGCAAATTGCGGCCAAGCAACATCACCAATATCCATATCCATGAATGAAATGGCAAGCATAAATTAAAATTGCAGTCTTTACTCACAAGCATTGTGACTGATGAGTGATAGCAGAATCGCATACAATTACACAAGACATATCATTTAGACAATTACACAATACACTTCAAAATCCTCTGCAGTGGTGAGAACTATGAACGAAAACAAATAAATGTGCGGGTGTGGGGGTCACCAGACAACCCTTTTTCCACCCAATGAGTTAACCGACATTTCGTTAGAGTGCATACCTAGTGGTACAAGTGGCGAATCGTGGAGGTGGCGAACTCAGACGCCTATGAAACAGTAGATTTTTGTGTTAGCGTAAACTAATAAGATATAAACAAGAATATCAAAACCACACCTAATCTAAATAAGGATAGAATTCAAACAAGTTCGAATGCAACATACCTAAAAGCAACTCAAGGTCAAGGCTGAGAATCAAAAAATCGAGAAAGAAAAGCAAAAGTGGGAATATTAGAAAATAATTTTAATCGACTAGTTGCGTATATTGTGAAGCGTGCTATATTGTAAATATTATATTTTTTTACAAATAAAAATATTACAACTATAGAAAATAACCTATCATTTATCACCTTTCTATTATATTTTTTATGAATTTTTATATGTATGATAAAAATTATTTATCCTTATCTGTGGATTATTTAAAAGAATTTACCTTTTGGTTTATATACATTTCATTCATTAGTAATAAATTGTTTGCAATTAGGTATTCTTCAAATAAGTACTTTTATGAAAATATTCTACCAAACAACTTATAACTTAAAAGTAGCTTTTAAAATAAACAAAATATGAAACTTACCAAATGACTTTTACTTTATTTTTAAAGCTCATATTTTAAACTTTAATTTTAAAGTAGCTTTTAAGCTAAAAACTGGGCCAAGCGCTACCTAAGTATAGAACAAGAAAAAGAATCCCCACTCCACCCCACAAACAAATTAAGGCACCCAAAAATTTAATAAAACAATAAAAAAAATTCTCTAAGCCATTATTCTTATATACTATCCACCAGGGTACCAATCAAGAAATACAAGCCAAAAGTGAGAAAAAACAAAAGGGAGACTCAAACTATATATGCAGCACAAAAATCTATAGCTTGTTTTATGACTAAGAAATACTACTCCCACCACTTATGCTTAAACCTTTACAACTTCAAAAGCATACTTTAGTCAATTATGAATTTTCTGATATGAACAATTAGAAAGACTTGAGAAACTTTGAAGGGCTGTGATACACATGAAGATGGAAGAGATAGAGTAGGACCCTAAAAACTTCACCAATCATAATAACTCTAGAACCCAAAATTTTAGCATCACGGTTCAGTCCTGAATCCATTTGGCTCAGTTTTATTCAACAACCCAACATATTCATGATTAGTATAGATAAGAGGATCATATAAGCAAGACAAAGCACCTGATATGGGATCATGATCATCAACATTGTTTCACTATGATGTGGTAAAGGAAATATATACAAATCGATTACAATCATTCCAACATCAAAATTACAACTTTTTCAAAGTGCATGTTATGCACAATTAAGATCCTCAGAACGAACACAAATACACACAAAGAGGTAATAGAAGAATCGAAATACAGAGAAACTTAACAAGCAAATGTAAATAGAATTGAGACAAGCAGTCAATCTAGAAGAGATTAAAGGGAAGACTAAGAACTATTCATGTCTGTGATGGGATAGTATACACCATTCATTCGATATTGGGAAGACTAAGAACTATCCATATATGGGACGGGATAGCGTACACATTTCCTTCGAGATTGGGAAGATTAAGAACTATCCCCATATGGAACGGGATAACATCCACCTTTCCTTTGGGATTGGGATGATTGAGAACTACCCAAGCGATAAAGAATATCAAATTGTCACAACAATCACTTAACTCTTATTCAAAATAAACAAAATGGTAAACTTGGCTCAAAACGACCTTACAATCCTTTCCAAAATGAAACACAAGTGATAAAAGGGACTTCAGAAACACTAGAGCATATCTAGATAATAAAAATAAGATTCTCAATCGATGTCACATTGATTAGATCCATACAACCCAAAAAAAAAAAAAAGTAATTACAACGGTATAAAACTAAAGAAAACAGTAACAGAGAAATGAGAAATGTGTTTGTACTCCATCCTTTTGGACGAAGCATCCAATACTACTCATTGACATCCTTCTGAGGAACATTTGCATTCAAAAGCATAGGAGACAGACACACATAAAAGTAAGGGCATGAGTCTGCCTCATCCCATGTTTTCAAATGGTACAACGATCGCATTAGATCAAAAGCACACACTCAACAAACATAACATCATACAATTCAAGCACCACGATACCTCACCTTCCACACATGTCAATATAATGTTCCTTATACTCTACTCATATATCCATGTATCATACAAGACACCCAGAAATGTCCCACTTTGGATGTCAAAACATAAGTGAGAAAACCTTTGCCTCACTCCATGGCTAGGTACCTCATAACTATAGCATCATTCAAGTACCATTCTCCCTCGCTACACCACTTTGGGTGACTCGGTCTCATTGATGCCAAACCGGACATAGCATCAACCGAGTACCATTCTCACGCAACCTCATCGCAAAAGAAGTGGCTATCAAAAACTTTTATGTTCAAAAAATTAGAGAGCTGCCACAAAAGTTTATTTTAAGGGAATACATTGGAAAGACACTTTTAAGAAGATTTGGTCTTTGCAATCAGTTTTTCATTTCTATTATATGATTTTTATGTAGATCCTAATGGAGTTTGAAAAGTCCAAATTAAGGGGTTAAAACATTAATTTGATTACTATAACAGCCTATTTTTAATTATATTTTTGGAAATTATAACAAAACTGTGATAACCAAAAAGGAAGAAAATTAACATTTTATAGTAAAATAAAATTATTTTACAATTTCAAAGCAAGTCTATAGTAAAATCACCATTCATTCGATATTGGGAAGACTAAGAACTATCCATATATGGCTTGAAAATTGAATCCTGAAAATAGTAAAGAAAGCTTTCATGGTCAACAGATCTACATGCCTCTCTCTATTTGATACCTCAAAAATAGCATAAGACAAAGTACTTAAAGGAAAACGTTACGTGCCACGTGGCCTACTTAAATTGAGTAACAGAAGCGCAAGTAATGCAATATTCATTGGGAAACTTGCCTATAAATAATTAAATCTCAACATAGTGTAGGAAACTTGCCTATTTAAGAATTACTATACAGCCAGCAACAGAGACATACATGCAAAACTCTTAGTGACCGAGGGATTAGACATTGGATTTCTAATACACCAATAGTTTCTAATACATCATAAAATTCAAAACACAACCTTACCTCAATTGTCACTTGCCCAAAGAACGGAATTGTCACTCCAAGTTGAAGCTGCAACACAAGTTCCCAATCTCAAAACCAAATTTGAATATTAATTTCTATGTTTTTTGACCTAACAAATATTTGAATACATGGATACGAATATTAATTTAATTGTATATAACAACGGGACTCAAAATTCCCTATCATATACAAATAAGCTTGTTTATACTAAACCATTATATGTTTTTCCATTGAAACTCAAGATTGTGAATGCGTATATGTAAATAATAAATACATACATAAAATTGATATGTGCCCGAGAAAATGATCCAATGCAAACAATATAAGCCAAGAAAATGAACCAATGCAAACACTATAAGTTTATATATGCAACATGAGTAATGCAAACAATATAATCCCAATTAACCAATACGAACTTCAGATGCCTATGAAAATTCATCCTAGCAATAACCCATACATATGAACAAAAACAAGAGAGTAGGGAATGCGTGTGGTACATGAAAATAGCCTAGGTGACTCATATATGCCAATTAGCTATTTCTTTTAAGGATGTCACGACAAAGTATTTTGAATTTGGAGAGAAAAAGATGGAAAAACAAAAGTCGATCATGGGTCATCCCTATCTCAAACCAATTGAGTAGTTCCATTGTAAAATATACTACACCATGCAAGTGATATATCATATACAAAGATTGGATAGTATAAAGATTTCCATAAATGAATCAATTGAATGCTTTTATAGCATTAATAGGTCACGCCTATGAAATCCATCGCAATTATTTTATTACTTCATAGTATAGTATTAATTTAGTTTTATGCATGCCATACGACCTTAAAGGAATTCATCCATAGAAGCATCAAAGAAACAACAAGATATCATTTTTTCATTAGCCATTCACCAACTGATTTTATTAAATGAAGCACCAATCTTCCAGCAAGCTCTCCCTATGTAGAAATTATAAAAGAATAAAAGGTACCAAAACCTATGTGTGGGTCACATTGGGTACCTGTTATAGGGCTTCACGCATGCGTTCTAAGCAAGGAGAAAATAAGGCATATGTCGCATGGAAAGAGTTGCTATCGACTGTAGAAAAGGACAAAGTCTTTAAGATTAGTAAAATGCACAACCATTAAATCAAAATTGCTCATACTTTGTAAACATAGGCTATTGAAGAAAATGGAATGAAACACAGACAATAAGCAACCGAACCTGTCACCGTGCTTGGGTTTGGCCGGCAGTGCGGCGGAGGGAGGCGGCGATGAAGAAGCGGCTAACAACGGAGATGAAGTGGCGAACGGAGATGAAGGCGAGCGGCGAATCCGGAGATGAAGGGCGAACGAGGGAGCTGCTGCGCGAGTGAATGAAGAAGAAGGGTTCTGTTCTGGCCAAATAAAGAGGTTACCGACGGCCATTTTAAAGTTACCGACGGGTAAAGCCGTCGGGAAACGACACGGGAGTAGCGATGGGCTAACCCGCTTCGGTAAAGACGGTCAATGGGCGTCGGTATTCAAAACAAGCGGAATTTTCCAAAGTCACGGTCATCGACGGACATTTACCGACGGATTGAGTCCGTCGCTAAAAAAGCGGGATTTCCAACGGCTTAACCCGTCGGTAATATCCAGAATACGGCGGGTCGCGTTTTCCGACGGGTAACACCGTCGGAAATCCGGCTTTTTTAGCGACGGACTCATGCCGTCGGTAAATGTCCGTCGGTATCTGAACTATTTCTTGTAGTGATATCCCCCAGTTGGTCTTGCACCACCCATTCCTGGGCCAAGAGTTTGCCCCCCAGTGTGTTGTGGGTTAGTCGCCTGCACAGCAGAACCATAAAGTTGAGCACATGGCATAGCTTGCGGCATACCAATTGGTCCCACTGCATCCGGTGGCCTCCTAGCCATCTGCACCTGTCCAAAATGAAGATTAGCCTGGTTATTCGCGTCATTCGCCACCTGTTGACCTCTAGTGTTCAACGTGGCAAAAGCACCATGCTGGGAATTAATTGAATTAAAAGGTACCTGTCCTATATTCGGCTGAACCTGAGTAGGTCCGGCCTGAATGTAGGTAGGTTAAACTTACTGTGCACCTTCCTGAGTCATGTTCGGCTGAACCTGAATTGGTCCCGCCTGAGCTGCACTCGGCTGGACGACGAGTCCTGCCTAGGTAGGGTACCCCACTTGCGTTGGGATAGCAGAATTGATAGAGCCTTCACTTGCGTGAGCCCTCTTAGCCTCTATCTCCCTGGCTTGCTGCACTTCGTTATGTACCATGGGTTTTACAATATCGGCCAATTGTTGTGACACTTGGTACATGATATCATTGATTCCCAAATCGAGTTGTTGGCGTATAAACGAAGTGGTCATCACCACCGGGGTCTCATTGGGCTCGTTGGGTTGAGTTTCAGCCCCTATCTCCACTTGTATTTGCTCTGCTGGTGGAACATTGTTTCCACGGGATGGGCTTCCTTCAATCGGTTTCCTGGGATTGCTTTTTGCAGTCATATTTTTCAAATTTTTGCCCGAACGCAAGTGCATACGCCAATGGTAATCCTGACCTGGGGATTCGAACGTGTTGATTCGTTCACCTTTGGTCCCACCGGGCGTGCCAATTTTGTTGTCTTGAATATCAATTAGCCGCAGATCGGCTAACTTCCAAAACGGTGATTCCCTTTTCTTCAAGCGATTATGCCAAGGAAGGAACTCTGTTCCTTAGCTATGGGTCCCTTAACTCACTCCAGAAAGGTTTAAGTCGATGAACTAAGATAAAAACTGGGACATAAAGGTAAACATAAATGCGAATAAAAGCTTGAGCAAAAAATATAAGTTGTTTGATTGATTGATCGTTTTTAAAATTATTTACAGCTTGGGTATTTATAGTAACAACTAAGAACTACCCCTATATGCCACGTTCAGCTGGCTAACATTGATAAACTCCTAGTTGACAGTTATTCGGCTGAATAGTGCCATATTCCACTAACCACGATCCTAAAATCTAGGCGCCATTTCACATCATGGCCACGTCTCAGCCAGCGTCTGTTTCAGCGTGGATCTTATCCTTCTGTCCCCTTTCTCAGCTCCTAAAAACTTGGAGATAATTCTGAATTTGATTAATTTTGAATTTAAATTAATTCAAAATTAATCTCCATAACTTTCGACTCATGGAGCAATTCAAGAATCTGACCCAGTGAATGATTTCATGCTAGCCCAATAGGCCCAATATCTTCATATTAATCCAATAAGCCTAAGGCCCTTGCCTAGCTCTTGGTTTCCTACTTTTGGCTTTATTAGCTGCAAATTCGGCTGTGTGCAATTCGGCTAACGCCCAATCAGCTATTTGATCCACTCGGCTGTGGCTGGCTTCGGCTAATTCTAAAGAACATTTTTTAGGTGTAAACACTTACATTATATTAAAACATTATCTTGGGATGGTTTTTTTGGAAGGAGAGTTGAAAGTCAGGTTTGATGTTTTAAGATTGGTGTTGTAATCCTTTGGAATGTATCTAAAACTTATAATTTAATTGTATGTATGGGTTGGAGTACCCCTTGTGCTCTCTATTAATATATTTTACTTATCAAATAATAATAGAAATAGAAGCTCAAATCATCATTCATCATTGATTTGTATATGTCTTTATATACAAGTGTGATCACTGATGAAAGAATAACAAAGTAATTGGAGAACAAACTAAAAATTAATAGGATACAACTAATTGATTCATAGCCATATAAATCCTACAACTCTAGCTATTCCTTCTTTGTATCAACGAACAACCCTTACAAGTTGAGGCATATATGTCAATGATGCCTAGCCTGGAGATAGAAGATGAAAAGTAGAAGGATATGTCGAGGGTTGGTATTTTTTTTTATAAGCAAAGAAATATATTGCTATAGAGTACAAGGGATACTCCAATACTCACATAACAGTAAAATTTATAATGCTTTAATGCATTCCAGAGGGTTACCACACCAATCTGAATATACCCACCTTGTATGTTTACCCTCCCACCTAATAAACCAACCCCAAGATAGTGTTTTTATGTGTGACATAATGTAATGGAAATCAGCCACCCCTCCTTGAAAGATTATTTTATTTCTGAGAGTCCATAGTGACCACATTACCGCACACCAAATGAGGTACCTCGCCATCTTTGATTTTTATCCTCTGATAAACGTACCAGACTGTAGAAAGTGCTTCACTCCGTTGTTCTGTTGCGCTTCTTCGAACCCCATTCAAAGTAGAAAAGGTTCCATTGGCCAAATTTATGATGCCTTTGTGCGAAAGAGCTTCCCTTGTTAGTAAGCATTGATGCAACAGTCACTAAACAAAATATAATATTTTTGGATGCGATTGCAGTACTCCACAATCCGTTCAAAGCCTTCTCCAACTGAGGATGTAAGTTAATCTCCCTTGTTGTCCTCAATAGAAATGCATACCCAGATCTGACAGAGGACCCATTCAAACTACCATGTATCCATGCCCATGAATCATCATGTTCTTTTTTTGTAGAGAAATTTCCAATAAGGTGTTCAAGTGCTATCACTAAATCGTACTCTCTTTCAAACAGATCGCGCCTCCACTGTAGCTTCCAGGACCAATTTTCACCATGCCATTCCAAATCTGCTATGTGTGTTGTCCTGTCTTCTACCAGCCTGTATAGTCTTGGAAATAATGCTTTTAATGGTTCTGCTTCGCACCAGCTTTCTTCCCAACACTTGATCTCCTTTCTCAAACCCAATTTTCTCCTAGTAGATTTCGCAAACCACAATTGAGAGCAATTCAATCTAGTTTCCAGCAAAAGTAAATCTCTCCATCAACTAGAACTGTTATTATTCAATCTTAAATTCCTCTCTTGCAAAATATTGTCAGCCAAATATCCATATTTGTACTCAAGAAGGTTGGCCATACTGCTTTTCTCTCCATCAGAATTCTCCATTTCCACTTAGTTAGCAGTGCTATGTTGAATAGTTCAATATTTTTTACTCCCAAACCTCCCACTTCTTTGGTAAACAGACTTTCTCCCAACTTACCCACTTTGTCTTCCTATTTTCTTCCACATCGCCCCATAAAAAATCACACTGAATTCGATTGATAGCAATCACCACTTTTCTAGGGGACTTATAAAATGAAAAGAAATACAGCGGCAAACTTGACAAAACCGAATTGATTAAAGTCACCTTACCTCCCATAGTTGATGACCTCTCCATGAATTTAGTTTCCTTCTCATCTTCTCCAACACCGGATTCCATGTAGAAGCTTTCCTTGGATTAGCTCTGACCAATATTCCCAAGAATGTGAAAGAGAATTTTCCAATGCCACAACATAAAAATTTAGAGGCAGCCTCCAAAAAGCCTTCTTCAATGTTTATCCCATAGATGTTGCTTTTATGAAAATTTACCTTTAAGCCTGAAACTAATTCAAAGCTTCTGAGGATTGTCTTGAGGCTCCATAATTTCTCCCGAAAATTTACCTTTAATCCTGAAACTAATTCAAAGCTTCTGAGGATTGTCTTGAGGCTCCATAATTTCTCCCAACATCCTTCACATGTAAAAATTGGGTCATCTGCAAACTGTGAAATTAAAAATGCTAAATCATAATTCACCGAGTACCCCCTGAAGCGTCCCAATTCTTCAGCCTTATGTACTAACCTTGTCAAGCCTTCAGGTGCTATAAAAAAGAGAAATGGTGCCAGAGGGTCACCTTGTCTAAGCCCTTTTTGTGCTACAAACTCCTCCGTTGGACTACCGTTCACCAAAATGGACGTAGAGCTAGAGAAAATGCATGCTTTCATCCAACTTCTCCATTTATTGTTAAAACCCATTCTAACCATCATATTCTAGGTAATTCCAACTAATCAAATCATACACTTTTTCAAAATCTATTTTTAGAAATAAGCACCTATCTTTCCTTCTTTTTGCCAATGAGCTCATTGACAGTGACCACCCTGTCGAGAATCTATCTCCCCAGAAGGAATGTTGTTTGTCATGAAGATACCACCTTCATTAACACTCTCTTTAATCTTCCCGCCAACAAATTAGCGAGTATTTTGTATAAGCTTCCAATTAAGAAAATGGGCCTATATTAGGAAAGGCCTTGTGGATGATCTTTCTTTGGTATTCAAGCAAGGAATGATGTCATTAATGCCTCGGGTAGCCTTGCGTTGGCATGAAATTCTTCTACGAATGTAACACAATCATCTTTCAACAATCCCCAACAAGATTTAATGAAGTTAAAATTATATCCATCGGGCCCCGAGCTCTTGTTCCTGTTGCAACTCCACACAGCCTTTTCAATTTCTTCAATGGTGAAAGGGGTTGTAATAATCTCGTTATCTTCAGTTAAAAGTTAATTGAAATAGATGTCATCTAAAATCGGCCTTTCAAAATCAGTTTCTCCAAAAAATTTCTCAAAATGACACTTCACCTCGAACTTAATTTCATTTATCCATTGATCTTCTCTCACCTTTAGAGCTACCAAATTATTTCTTCTCTGATTAGACTTTATGCACGAATGGAAAAATCTCGTATTGGCATTTCCCACAAGCGCCCATTTTGCTCTAGATTTTTGCAACAATAAACTTTCCTTATATCTCACTTGCTGCCAGAAGTGGGTTGTAAGCATTTTCCTTCGATTCAAGTCGATACAACCACTATCAGCTACCATATCTTCCAGCTCGTTTAACTCTTCAACAGTTCTTTCAATGTTTAAATCCATAATACTAAAAACCTCCTTATTTCACCACTTTATTTTCTCTTTCAGCATTTTCAACTTCTCCTTGATGATGAATGCTTTCCAACCTTCAACTTGGAGAGACTTCCATTGTTCCTCCACAAAAGTCTTGAAACCCTCATTTTCCAGCCAACAGTTGTTAAAGCAGAACGGTTTGGGTCCCCAATTGCCATTGGATTTCTCCAACCACACCAGTCAATGATCAGATATATCCTTATTTCCTATTCGTTGAAAAGATATCTCCAACCAACCATTACACCTTCAGAAAGAAGAAATCGAGCCAGTCTACTCAGTTTTTTTTCCATTGCTCCACCAAGTGAATTTTTTTTCCACAATTTACAATTGGTGGATCTACCAACTCCATTTTCTCAATTAATGCTCTAAATTCCACTATTTCAGCATTGTTGTATCCTGGGGACCCTTTCCTTTCACTCCTCAATGCCACCGCATTAAAGTCTCCAGCAATACACTATTCACCATCCTCCAATGTTCCTTTCAGTGTAGAATTAGGGATGTCAACGGGGCAAGGGGTGAGGAGTACTCCCTTGTTCCCATCCTCGCGAATTCATGTGGGGACCCCAAAAATTCATACAAAAGTAGAAATAATAAACTAGAATCCAATAAAATTGAAAAAAAAAAAATTAAACTAAAAAGTTCTTAAATTTAAAGTTAAAGCACAACAATTACTGAAATGCAAACGAATGGTGGAGTGAGGTAGAGACATAATGAGCTGAGGCACGAACAACAGAGGAACGATGAGCAGAGATGTGAATAAGCGACGGAGTAAGGCGGCTGATGAAGGCAGTAATGAGGTTGGTGGGGTCTGGGGTTGCTGCCTTGCTGGGTGCTGAGTAGGGGTGTTCAAGTCCAAACCAATTCAAAGAAAAATCGCAAACTGATCCAAAAAAATCAAAAACCGCAAAAAATTGATATTTTTTTAGATTTGTTTGGGCCATTTTTTCCGTCAATTGCACGGTTCGGTTCGGTTTGCAGTTGGCTTACTTAGAACCGAACTAATCCAAACCGAACCGCATGTCGTTAAAAAAATAAATTCAAAGAGAATTTGAAGTAAATCCACTCTTTAAATATTTAACAAACTGAAACCTAACCAAACCAAAGTAAATCTACTCTTTATATATTTACCAAAAAATATAATTCTTGAAAAAATTATCTCTAAATATGTTATTTGAAGTAATATAAATAATTAATATGTAACGCTCGACAAAAGTAAAAACTGAATCATTCGATCCAATCCAAACTGCATTTAATCGGATCAAATTAGTTCGGATTTTTCTAAGGAAGCCATCCAAACCAAACCGAACCACATGTTGTTATAATCTTTGGATCGGATGACTTTTTGCTTCAAAACCGAACCAAACCACACCACGAACACTCCTAGTGCTGACACTACAAGAAAACGCAGACGTTAGTAATGCAATAAAGCCGTCGCAAACATATGTTTACCGACGGCCACAAACCTGTTGGTAAAACGGTCATCGTAAACGATTACCGACGGGTTTTTTTTACGCGGGCCAACCCGTCTGTCAACAACCAGCGGTAATTTTCGTCGGACACGGCTGTCGGTATTTTTCGACGGACGAGACGGTGATTACATGCCCGTTGGTAATGTTATTTTTTTAAACGAATTAATTAATTAAATTAATTGATTAATTTTTTTATTTAATTTCATTAATTACTTTATTTATTTATTTGATTATTAATTTTTTAAATTAATTAATTTCTTTAATTAAATTATTTATATAATTATTAATTTAATTAAATTGATTTAATAACTATTAATTTAATTAAATTAATAATTAATCTGACCTTTTCTAGCTACGCTTTGACTAAAGGTCCAAGTCTTGGTTTATATCATAATTTTAATGATATAAAAAGGCAAATTACAAATTTTGAAAACCCTATTTTCAATGGTTTTTACAATTATAATCATGTTTTAAATCATTTAATACAAAAGGTTAGATCTAATTTCTTTATTGATCCACAATTTCAACAAAAGAATTTTTCAAAATCTCAAACTCAAGGATAAGGTCATTAACCCTCTTGAGGAAAATATAAACTCTTCAAAATATGTGAATTATTTGAGTGATAAGAGTTCCAAGAGAATTCAAACACTTGAAACCATCAATCAAACACTGTCCAGAGAGAATGAGTGTTTAACTAAAAAATATTCAATTTTGCTTAAAGACTTCAACAAATTGAGGAATTTTAGCAACAATCATGAAGACTTGAAGAAGAAGTTTATCCTACAGACTTCTTTAATCATAAGACAATTAACAAATCACGTGGATTTTGAAGTTAATTTTTTAATCCAGAAAAAACTACAGGACTCAATTTTCCAAGATTTTAATGATGCCCAAAATTGTCTTTGGGATATCTTTGAAGGAAATACTCAGGCCTAAGGAATCTATGTTTGCTAACCCATAGGACATGTCAAACTTCCTTCCAATCAACCAGAAGATGGTGAAGAAACACAGCATGCCTTTACTAGAATTCTAAAAGCCAGAATCAGTCTTCCGCCTTATTCTCCAATTCAATATCAGTGAAAAGATTATAATGTTTGGACTTGGTTAGATTTAGGAATGTTAGATCAGTTTTGGACTAACGATTCTGATCATCTAGTTTTTGGTCCAGAAAAACTCTATTTGTTTACATCAACAATCATCCAAAGAGCTGGAAGGGTTACTTTCATAGTTAAGTCATCACTTCCATCCAATAATGGTCTTTTCCCAATACAAGCAAATCGTCATTTTATTGCTAGTACTGCCCCCTTTCATTCCACATCTCAATTGGCCAGTACAAAGCATAGCATTTACTAATTCTTTCTGGTTAAGAAAAGAATTAATTGAAAAAGAATTTCTCCCACCCATAGGATGGACCAATCTGAAGCAAATAGAAGAATCTCTGATTTACAAGTTATGGACATTTAATCAATGTTTTCCGACAAAGATTACTATGCCTTTCCCAAATACCCATTCTTCATTATTTGAAGATCTCAAATATCAAGAATATTTTGAAGAAGACCCAGTGGAAGAAAATGACTTCGTTGACGTTGAACTTCACAATCTCCAAAACAGGATGGAGCCATAAAAAATGGCAACACACTATTTTAGCATCAATCTTTCCATCAATCCAGCTACCAAACAATAGACTGACGATCAGACTAGTTGCAATTGTCCAAACTTTATAGTAATGTTACGTTGCTCAAAAAAAAAGTCTGATAGTTACTGTAGCACTTTTACGGTAGCAGAATAGTAAAAATGCTTTTACTATAGTAGAATAGTGTTTTTTCTTTTCTTATAAATAAGATACGTAGGTTTCATTGTTAGGTACCGTTTAAAATTGCAGTTTTATTTTTTCATGTTCTCGAGAGAGGTTATTGAGAGACACACTGTGCTTTCCTCTGTTCGACAATCTTTTTACTTTCAATCTTTCAATTTAAGTTTCAATTTCTTTTCCTGTCTTTTATTTTTCAGTTCATTCATGCATCTTTAAGTTTCTGTACAGAAGAGTGCGGATTCCCCCTCTTTGCATGCATATTTAGTTTCCGTCATTTACTTTCAGTTTTTTACTTTTCTGCAAACACACACACACTTATGCATATTTAATTTCTGCAAGAAAGAGTGCGCCTACCCTTGGCTCATGCATTTTTAATTTCTATCTTTAAGTTTCCTGCATTTTATTTCTGTCCATACTCCTGTTTATGTTTTGAGCAGTCCGTCTGCTTCCTACTTTCCATTTAGTTTTTCCATTTAATTTTCTCCTTCTGCTTCCGACCCCCTCTTGGTATCAGAGCCTGACGGGAAAATAGGAATGTGATATTGATATTGAATTATGTGTTATTTATCTGAGTTACTGGTTACATATAATCATATTAAAGTACAGATCTTCTTTTGCAATGAATATTTGTGTTTATTGTTTTATAAAAGGAAAATTATCTCTTTCTAGATCTGTTGTTAAGTACTCATTTATTGTTCTAAACTTAAAAATTGTTTATTAAAATTATTATTAAAAGTGATTAAAATTATTTATGATTTGTAGGTAGTGCTCATGTTAATATTATTTTTCTTTACCAAGATGACAAAAAAGAAATCTTTCAGAACTAAGTGAAACTGTACGACGCAAGGCGGTTAGTCCCGACGGATAGGGCAGTCAGGCCTAATTATTGTGCAGTACTTTGTAGATCTGAAAGGGTTTCACTAGACCTTGGTGAAAAATAAGTATTTTTTGAGTGGCTTTTGGCAGATCTAAATAATGGTAAATGTCCTTGGTTTATAAACAATATGATCTAAGATGACTTTGAATTAGATCTAAAAGAATTTAATAAGTCCTTATTTTATAGAAGAAGATTATTGAGGTAGCTTTTGTTAGATCTGGTACAAATATGTATGATTAAAACTATATGAGTAATTTAGAGAATAATTATAAATTGAAGGTTAATATTTATATTTCTAACGAACCAGGTGATGGTGATGATACTAATGGGTGAGGAAGACTTGTTTATCTTAGCGAGCTTGTTTATTTATTTTACCATGTTGCGTTCACTTTCTTCTCGCCTTTCTTTCAAGTCTTTTCAACCCTCATCCTCCTCTCTTTCTGATTATCAATCTCACAATTTTTCCAAAAAAGTCTTCGAAGAAGAAATTCGTTTTGAAGATATCAATCAAGATTTAGACGATTGGGATATTCCTAAAATTAAAGATGAAGATCTTTACAAAACAAAAGGTAGTTTTTGGCATAAACAATCTGATTATGTTTTTAAAACTATTGAACAAAAATACAAAATTCAACAAGATGATGAAGAAATTCATCTGCTTTCTGATAAAAACATCAAAGAACACCAAGTCAAAAATTACAATTATTTACACATAGGAAGTGTAGAAGTTGGTATGAAACCCCTGACTAGAGAATCTCTAGATGTCACAGTTCTTTTCTGCTTAAGGGATAAAAGACATAATTGTTTTCAAGACTCTCTCTTAGGTACAGTTGAATATAGCCTAAGTCATGGTCTAATATTCTTCAATTGCTTTACGGATTTAATAGTAAGTCTGGATGACAAAAATATTCTCGATGTTTTGTATTTAAATGTCAAACTACATGGGTATGATATGAAGGAAGGATCTATACCCATTACCCTGATCTTTAGAGTTCAATATAAGGTTATGAGCTCCATTAGGTCCAATTTCCTTAAAACCAATTGTGACAAACACAGAGAAACAACTTTGTTTCTGACCGACAATAGTAAGGCCAATATTATTGTGCCCAAGACTATTCAGTGGAGTGATATCACACTCCCAGACAAATGGATCTTAGAAAAGGCAACTCTAGCCTTACCTAGGATAACCCCAGAGTTTCAAGATTTAATCCAACATCAAACAGGTCAAGTAGACTTAGTCTTCGATAGGAGAAATTCTTTCTCTCTTTCTAGGTCTGTTAGTTCTGCTAATGATTTCCAATCATCCAGGTCGAGGAGATCTCTTTCAGCCTTTAGATCTATCCCTAGATTAATCCATATAAATCAATCTGAACCTTCCCATGAAGGATCAACAATTCACTTACAAGGATTTGAAACCACAACCCCTGTAAGAACTTCATACCAAAAGGATGAAGAAGACCAAAGAACCATCCAATCTCCAACCTATTCCTCCCTTAATGAACCTTATGATATTAATGTAATATCATATGAGTTTGTTATTGATAAAGAATCTCTTAGAAAAGAGATGAAATCTGAAGAGTGGTCTTCTCAAAGAAAATGGTTCTTCAAGCGTTATCAAGGAACCAAAAGAAAGGAAATTCAAGAAAAATTTTAATTTTTCCTAGAGCAAGTCCAATTCAACGTCCCTTTCTTTGATTGGTTCAACGCCTATGCTATTAGGAAGAAAATCAAATACCCTTACAAAAATCAATTGATAGGTAGTAAGACCTTAGATGTCATCACGACATGGCATTTAAAAGAAGGACAAGTAGCCCATTCTGATCTTCCTCCTAAAGGAACTTTTACTCTTAAGAGTAAAGATCAAAATAATCCTGTTATGGCCTCTCCTTTGAAAATCAGAAATGATGAAGGTCCTGTTTATGCCAGAGATATCAAAGATCTCATGGAACAATCCAATTACACCAATAAGTATCTCCAAACTTTAGGAGAAACCTTAGGAGAAATAAAAGGAAAAGAGAAGCAGAAGGGTAAAGACCCTCTAGACTCCTCCAAAGATGATAAGCCATCATCTTTCAACCAAATAGAAAAACCTTTGTTTAATCCCTATAGGATTTCAAAATAGCTCAAGAAAAACTTACAAACTTCTAATCCAAGGAAACAAATCAAGAAGAAAATTGAAGAAGCTAGTGATTAGCTTCTTACCAAAATCAATCAGCAATTAAAACTCTACAAGTTAGTTATTCCTGAATCACCTAAAACTCCACCCTCTATAACTTCATCCAATAAAGCTGTCAATATGATAAGACAATCTCTGTCTATTGGTTCTGAAGAAATCAATTCCGATGATGATCAAAAGATTAACATCAACCCAGTTATAACTGGTCCCAAACTCAATTGGAAAAACCCAACCAAAATCTACTATCCTAGAGCCACTGCTCCTGATCTCCTCTTAGAAGAAGAAAAAGAGTCCAATTTTAAGAGTTTTAGTGCCAACAACGTCTATGAATGGAACATAGATGGTGAAAATGAGTATGGCATAACCAAAATCCTCCAACATATGACCATGGTAGCCACGACATATGAAACTTCAAATTATTGTCCAGAAACTATGATAGTAGAAATACTTATCGCAGGTTTCTGTGGTCAAATCCCTTGGCGACAAAGTTAGAGAAAAACCTAGGAGCCAAAACCCCAATTCAGAAATTCCCTATGAGCAATTAAGTTATGGACAACTAATTGCCATAATCCAAAAGGTCGCACTCAAGATCTATCAAGATGACAAAATCCAACAGCAACTAGCAAAAGAGAAAGCCCAGACCCGTAGAGACTTAGGTAATTTCTGTGAACAATTTGGCTTACCCTGTGCTAAGAAGCCCAGACCCAAGCCCAAACCAAAACACCATTATGGTCCTCCCAAACCTCAATATTATAAGAAAGAGCGTTTTGTTAAAACAAAACCAAATTCTCATGACCCATTTGTCAAGAACAATTACGAGAAAAACAATTCTCATACCAAACCTAAAAATAAAATTATTTGTTACAAATGTGGCAAACCAGATCACATTAGTAGATATTGTAGGTTAGAGAGAAAAATTAAATCCTTAAACCTTGACCAAGATATTGAGGATAAAATTAATAATTTATTAATTGGATCCTCTCAAGAAGATTATTCCGCTGAAGAATCTTCTGATCAATTCTCTGAAAACCTCAATCAAATTCAAGATGATGATTTATATGAATCATCTAGTCAGGTTAATGTCTTAACTAAAGAGCAAGATCTCCTTTTCGAAGCCATTAATGCTATCCCTGACTCTCAAGAAAAATGAAGTATCATGAAAAATTAAAATCTTCTTTAGTGACTAAACCTTCCAAGAATCCTTTGGTCACTAATAAGTTCAATCTCAAAGATACTTTTAAGAGACTAGAAAAATCTAGTGCTAAACCGGTTAATATCCAAGACCTTCAATTGGATATCGATAATTTAAATTTTGATATCAAAGAATTGAAACAAAAGCAATCTGAGCATCAATTAGTCTTAGATCACTGGAAAAACAGTTGGTTTGAGTCTGATAACGATGATCAAAATACTGCCAAGTCTTCTTCTGTGGAAGCCCAATCTGAAGCTTATGTTTCCAATTCTCAAAAAAATGAAAATCCTTTTCAATTTGATGTAGTTGATAATTTTTTAGGAATAATCAACTATGTTAAAGTTCAAAAAATTTATATTAACTTTAAATTCTTATTGGAGAATTTGTTCTTAAGACCACAGCTCTATTTGATACCGAAGCTGACTCAAATTGTATCTTAGAAGGGTTAATTTTCACTAAGTATTTTGAAAAAACCTCTGAACAACTCAGTACTGCTAATGGCTCTAAGTTAAAAATCAATTACAAATTATCTTTTATTATAATTGAAAACCAGGGTCTTAAGATTGAAACCTCTTTCTTACTGGTTAAAAATTTAAATAATAAAGTAATTTTGGGAATACCATTCATTAGATCACTTTTCCCTTATCAAACCACTGAGGATGGGATTATTACCCAGCACATGGGACAGTCTGTTATTTTCAAATTTTTGAAAACTTCCATTATCAAAAATTTTGATATCAATCCTATCAGTTATACTAACCCAACAAAAGAAGATTTGAGTTCTGATTTGCAGGTTATCAATTCAAGAATGAAGTTTGGAAGATATGAACTTCCAATACTTCCAGGAGATTCTAATAAAGGTTTTATTCCTCCAAAAGGAATAAATCTTGACCAGATCCAAAAATGTATTCTAGATAACCTTTGTATATCAAGAGATACAGAAGGTAAACTTGACAGCCTAAACTCTCTTCCAGTTTACTTTTCAAAAATTGAGCAAAAACCTTTAGGAAAAGCATTTTCTTGCTACGCTTTGACTAAAGGTCCAAGTCCTGGTTTATATCATAATTTTAATGATATAAAAAGGCAAATTACAAATTTTGAAAACCCTATTTTCAAAGGTTTTTACAATTATAATCATGCTTTAAATCATTTAATACAAAAGGTTGGATCTAATTTCTTTATTGATCCACAATTTCAACAAAAGAATTTTCAAAATCTCAAACTCAAGGATAAGGTCGTTAACCCTCCTGAGAAAAATATAAACTCTTCAAAATATGTGAATTATTTGAGTGATAAGAGTTCTGAGAGAATTCAAACACTTGAAACCATCAGTCAAATATTGTCCAGAGAGAATGAGTGTTTAACTAAAAAATATTCAATTTTGCTTAAAGACTTCAACAAATTGAGGAATTTTAGCAACAATCATGAAGACTTGTAGAAGATGGTTATCCTACAGACTCTTTTAATCATCAGACAATTAACAAATCATGTGGATTTTGAAGTTAATTTTTTAAGCCAGAAAAAACTACAGGACTCAATTTTCTAAGATTTTGTTGATGCCCAAAATTATCTTTGGGATATCTTTGAAGAAAATACTCAGGCCCAAGGAATCTATGTTTACCAACCCATAGGACATGTCAAACTTCCTTCCAATCAACCAGAAGAGGGTGAAGAAAGACAGCATGCCTTTACTGAAATTCTAAAAGCCAGAATCAGTCTTCCGTCTTATTCTCCAATTCAATATCAGAGAAAAGATTATACAATTTGGACTTGGTTAGATTTAGGAATGTTAGATCAGTTTTGGACTAACGATTCTGATCATCTAGTTTTTGGTCCAGAAAAACTCTATTTGTTTGCATCAACAATCATCCAAAGAGCTGGAAGGGTTACTTTCATAGTTAAGTCATCACTTCCATCCAACAATGGTTTTTTCCCAATACAAGCAAATCGTCATTTTATTGGTAGTACTGCCCCTTCATTCCACATCTCAATTGGCCAGTACAAAGCAGCGCATTTATTAATTCTTTCTGGTTAAGAAAAGAATTAATTGAAAAAGAATTTCTCCCACCCATAGGATGGACCAATCTGAAGCAAATAGGAGAATCTCCGATTTACAAGTTATGGGCATTTAATCAATGTTTTCCGACAGAGATTACTATGCCTTTCCCAAATACCCATTCTTCATTATTTGAAGATCTCAAATATCAAGAATATTTTGAAGAAGACTCAGTGGAAGAAAATGACTTCGATGACGTTGAACTTCACAATCTCCAAAACAGGATGGAGCCATAAAAAATGGCAACACACTATTTTGGAATCAATCTTTCCATCAATCCAGCTACCAAACAATAGACTGACGATCAGACTATTTGCAATTGTCCAAACTTTGCAGTAATGTTACGTTGCTCAAAAAATAAAAAGTCTGACGGTACTGTAGCACTTTTACTGTAGCGGAATAGTAAAAATGCTTTTACTGTAGCGGAATAGTGTTTTTTCTTTTCCTATAAATAAGGTACGTAGGTTTCATTGTTAGGTACCGTTTAAAATTCCAGTTTTATTTTCTCATGTTCTCGAGAGAGGTTAGTGAGAGACACTCTGTGCTTTCCTCTGTTCTTCAATCTTTGTACTTTCAATCTTTCAATTTAAGTTTCAAGTTTCAATTTCTTTTCCTGTCTTTTATTTTTCAGTTCATTCATGCATCTTTAAGTTTTTGTACAGAAGAGTGCGGATTCCCCCTCTTTGCATGCATATTTAATTTCTGTCATTTACTTTTAGTTTTTTACTTTTCTGCAAACACACACACACACACTTACGTATATCTAATTTCTGCAAGAAAAAGTGCGCCTGCCCTTGGCTCATGCATTTTTAATTTTAGTCTTTAAGTTTCCTGCATTTTATTTCTATCCATATTCTTGTTTATGTTTTGAGCAGTCCATCAGCTTCCTACTTTCCATTTAGTTTTTCCTTTTAATTTTCCCTTCTGCTTCTGACCCCCTCTTGGTATCAGAGCCTGATGGGGAAGTAGGAATGTGATATTGATCTTGAATTATGTGTTATTTATCTGAGTTACTGGTTACGTATAATCATACTAAAGTACAGATCTGCTTGTAGTACTCATAATATTCTTCTAAAATGAATATTTGTGTTTATTGATTTATAAAAGGAAAATTATCTCTTTCTAGATCTGTTGTTAAGTATTCATTTATTGTTCTAAACTAAAAAATTGTTTATTAAAATTATTATTAAAAAGGATTAAAATTAATTATGATATGTAGGTAGTGCTCATGTTAATATTATTTTTCTTTACCAAGATGAAAAAAAAGAAATCTTTCAGAACTAAGTGAGACTGTACGACACAAGGCGGTAAGTCCCGACCGATAGGGCAGTCAGGCCTAATTACTGTGCAGTGCTTTGTAGATCTGAAAGGGTTTCACTAGACCTTGGTGAAAAATAAGTATTGTTTGAGTGGCTTTTGACAGATCTAAATAATGGTAAATATCTTTGGTTTATGAACAATATGATCTGAGATGACTTTGAATTATATCTAAAATAATTTAATAAGTCATTATTTTATAGAAGAAGATTAATGAGGTAGCTTTTATTAGATCTGGTACAAATATGTATGATTAAACCTATATGAGTAATTTAGAGAATAATTATTAATTCAAGGTTAATATTTATATTTCTAACGAACCATGTGATGGTGATGATACTCATGGGTGACGAAGGCTTGTTTATTTATTTTACCATGTTGCGTTCACTTTCTTCTCGCCTTTCTTTCAAGTCTTCTTAACCCTTATTCTCCTCTCTTTCTGATTATCAATTCTCAATTATTCCAAAAAAGTCTTCAAAGAAGAAATTCGTTTTGAAGATATCAATCAAGATTTAGACGATTGGGATATTCCTAAAATTAAAGATGAAGATCTTTACAAAACAAAAGGTAGTTTTTGGCATAAACAATCTGATTATGTTATTAAAACTGTTGAACAAAAATACAAAATTCAACAAGATGATGAGGAAGCTCATATGCTTTCTTATAAAAGCATCAAAGAACACCAAGCCAAAAATTACAATTATTTACACATAGGAAGTGTACATGTGGAGATTGGTGTGCCTTAAAATCATGTTGGAGATCATTGGAAGTCATTTTTTCAACAGGTGTGAATCGAATCATGGATCTCTGGAATCGATTCATGATGTGTCTTGGAGCCTTGGAGAAGTTTTGGACTTACTGTGAATCGAATTGAAGGAGTGGGAATCGATTCACTCACTTAGGATCACAAAACGCGTAGGAATTGTACGTGTGAATCGATTCACACTTACTGGTGAATCGATTCACCACTGCTGGTTTTTAAACCAGAATGCTGTTTTTCGTTCTGTGGCGCGAGCAGTTTTCTAGGGTTTTGTGCAGCCGTTCTTGAGTGTCCTTTGTGAGGTTTTAGGGGCTGGGAAACACATTCAAACACCTGGGGATCTTAGGGAATCATAGAGGGAGGATTGAAGGCTTTCTCTATTGTTGTTCTTGAGAGTTTATCATAGAGGGAAAGAGAGAGGGGTTGTAAGAACTCTTGGGCTTGTTCATCTTGAACAATTGGAAGGGGTTCAGAACATTTGTATTCTCTTGTAAAGACTCTTTGATAGTGAAACGGAGGGCTGCTCTCTCCCGCAGACGTAGGTCATTTTTTTGGGGTCGAACTGCGTAATCAAATTACGGTGTTTTCTTCTCTACCCTCTACTCCTTTGTTTGTTAGTTCTTTGCACCTTGTTGATTGGTTGGTTGCTGTTTATTTTAGTTATTGGTTGCCGTTGAAGTTTGTTCCATTATTTTCTTGTTCAAATCTCAACAAGTGGCACCGTCTGTGGGAAGGAACAAATCATTCAAGTGTGCACCATGGGTACTAAGTGGGACATCGAGAAATTTTCCGGTAACAACGACTTCGGTCTATGGAAAGTGAAGATGGAAGCAATCCTAATTCAACAAAAATGTGTGGATGCTCTAAAGGGTGAGGCTAGAATGTCGGCCACCCTATCACAAGCGGAGAAGAAAGAAATGATAGATAAGGCAAGAAGCGCCATTATCTTGTGCCTTGGTGATAAGGCATTGAGAGAAGTCGCAAGGGAGAAGACCGCGGCGGAGATGTGGGCCAAGTTAGAGTCATTATACATGACCAAGTCATTGGCTCACCGGTTATGTCTGAAACAACATCTCTACTCATTCAAAATGGTAGAGACCAAATCTATTGTGGAGCAACTAATGGAATTCAACAAGATTATTGATGACCTACAGAATATTGATGTGAAGCTCGATGATGAGGATAAGGCTCTGCTCTTATTGAATTCACTGCCTAGGTCCTTTGAACACTTTAAGGATGCACTCCTCTATGGCAAGGAGTCCACTATCACTTTGGAGGAGGTCCAACAATCAATTAGGACCAAAGAGCTAACCAAACTTCAAGACTTGAAGGTGGAAGATAGTGGTGAAGGCTTAAGTGTGTCAAGGGGAAGAAGTGAGAGTAGAGGAAACCATAACAAAGGGAAGAAGCCTAAGTCGAAATCCAAGTCAAAGGGGGACAATAAGGCAAAGTACAAATGCTTTAATTGTCACAAGACCGGTCACTTTAAGAAGGATTGTCCCGAGAAAGGGGCAATGGAAATTCCGTGGAGGTTGCAATTGCTATAGAGGATGGTTATGAGAGTGTAGGGGCTCTAGTGGTGTCGAGTTTGGAAACAGAAATGAACTGGGTCATGGACTCGGGATGTTCTTATCACATGTGTCCTAGGAAGGAATACTTTGAGACTTTGAAGCTTAAAGAAGGTGGAGTCGTTCGCCTGGGTGACAACCGAGCTTGTAAGGTGCAAGGTATGGGTTCAATTCGTCTTAAGATGTATGACAACCGCGAATTCCTTTTACAAGATGTGAGGTATGTTCCTGAACTCAAACGAAATCTTTTATCTATAAGCATGTTTGATGGATTAGGCTATAGTACTAGAATTGAGCATGGCATGATGAAGATTTCGAATGGTGCATTAATAATTGCTAAAGGGACTAAAATGTGTGGCTTATACATATTAGATGGTTCTACTGTTATTGGACATGCATCATTAGCTAGCTAAACTCCGCATGATAAAACTAAATTATGGCATTTAAGGTTAGGGCATGTTAGTGAAAAGGGTTTAGTTGAACTAGCTAAACAAGTTTTGCTAGGTAGTGATAAATTGGATAAGCTAGAATTTTGTGATAATTGCATACTAGGCAAACAACATAAGGTTAAGTTTAGAAGTGGCATGCATCATTCTAGTAAGCCCTTTGAGTATGTTCACTCAGAGTGACAACTCATGGAGGGGGTTCCTATTTTCTCACCATGATTGATGATTTCTCTAGGAGAGTATGGGTTCACATTTTGAAAAATAAAAGTGACACATTTGAAAAATTCAAGGAATGGCATACTCTCATAGGAAATCAAATAGGAACTAAACTGAAAGTTTTAAGGACTGACAATGGCCTGGAGTTTGTTTCAGAGCAGTTTAATGAGTTTTGCAGGAAACAGGGAATTAAGAGGCATAGAACCGTGGCAGGCACACCGCAACAAAATGGCCTAGCGGAACGCATGAACAGGACCATTTTGGAGCGGGTCAGATGCATGCTTTTGGGAGCTGGGTTGCCTAAAAGTTTCTGGGGTGAAGCTGTGAGTACAGCAGCTTATTTGATCAACAGATGTCCATCAACGGCGTTAGACTTCAAGACACCTATGGAGGTTTGGAGTGGGAAACCAGCAGAATACTCAAATTTGAAAGTTTTTGGGGCTTTGGCATTTGCTTATGTCAGACAAGACAAACATGAAGCTAGGGCTGTGAGATGTGTCTTTATTGGCTATCCAGAAGGTGTGAAGGGATATAAGCTGTGGAAGATGGAGTCTGGAGGATCAAAATTCATAATAAGCAGGAATGTTACTTTTGATTAGACCCGCATGGGGATGAAGTGCAAAGACCTGGAGAATAGTAGCTCAAAAACAGAGGTGGAGAAGACTCAGTTTGAGGTGGAGCCTTCCACTAGTGAGACCATGGATGACAGGGAGGACAGTCCTCCACCATCAGGTTCTAGAGAAAGACAACCAACAGTGGATCCTGGCTATCAGTTGGCAAGAGATAGGGAAAGAAGGGAAACTGTGGCACCTAAGAGGTACGGCTATGAAGACTTAATTTGTTATGCTCTAAATGCGGCTAAAGAGATGCAAGGCTCAGAACCAAAGACATTCAGGGAAGCTGTTGAGAGCAAAGAAGGTCAGAAGTGGTTAGAGGCAGTGAATGAGGAAATGAATTCATTGGAGAAGAACCAGGCCTAGAAACTTGTGAAGCTACCTAAGAAACAGAGGGTGGTTGGATGCAAGTGGATCTTCAAGAAAAAGGAAGGCATTCCGGGAATTGAAGAACCAAGGTATAAAGCAAGACTTGTGGCCAAGGGTTTTACATAGGTTGAGGGAATTGATTACAACGAGATTTTCTCACCTGTGGTGAAACATTGTTCCATAAGGGTTCTTATGGCAATCGTGAATCAATACGATCTTGAGTTGGAGCAAATGGACGTGAAGACCGCATTCTTACATGGAGACCTAGAAGGGACAATCTACATGCAACAACCGAAAGGTTTTGTAGAGGACAAGTCTAAGGTGTGTCTTTTGAAGAAATCTTTGTATGGGTTGAAACAAAGCCCTAGGCAATGGTATCTTCGTTTTGACGATTTTCTTCTGAAGACGGGATTTCTGAGAAGTAGGTACAACAGTTGTGTTTATATTTGAAGAGGGGTGAGGAAGTTGTTCTCTACCTACTTCTCTATGTTGATGATATCCTGACGGTAAGTTCTAGCAAAGAGGAGGTAAGTAAGATCAAGGAGAAACTAAATTCGGAATTTGAGATGAAGGATCTTGGGGCTGCAAAGGGGATACTTGGGATGGATATCGTGAGGGACCGGAATAAGGGTTAATTGTTCTTATCACAGCATGGGTACTTGAAGAAAGTGGTGGAGCAGTTTAGGATGCACGAAGCTAAGCCGGTTAGCACTCCTTTGGGTCATCACACAAAGCTCTCGGTGACACAAGCTCCTAAGTCCGAAGAGGAGGTGAGGAAGATGGATACTACTCCATATGCTAGTGGGTAGGAAGCATCATGTACGGCATGGTTTGTAGTAGACCGGACTTAGCATATGCAGTTAGCATAGTTAGTCGGTTTATGGCAAATCTGGGTCAAGCACATTAGGAAGCTCTGAAGTAGGTTTTGAGATATTTGAACGGGTCACTCAAAGGTGGTTTGAGGTACACAAGAGCAACTCAAGGAGAAGACGCCTTGGAGGGTTATGTAGATGTGGATTATGCGGGAAATGTGGATACAAGGAAATCATTGTCTGGTTTTGTGTTTACATTGTTTGAAACGACAATAAGTTGGAAGGCAAATCAACAGTCCGTTGTGGCGCTATCTACTACTCAGGCAGAGTATATCGCCCTAGTTGAAGGGGTGAAGGAGGCCATATGGTTGAAAGGTATGATTGGGGAGCTAGGAATTACACAAGGATGTGTGAAGGTACATTGTGATAGCCAAAGTGCTATCCACTTGGAAAATCACCAAGTGTATCATGAAAGGACAAAGCACATCGACATCCGCTTGCATTTCATTAGAGACGTCGTTGAATCTAAGGAAATTGTGGTTGAGAAGGTTGCATCGGAGGACAACTGGGCGGATGTTTTCACCAAGTCACTACCTAGGTCAAGGTTCAAGCATCGCTTGGACTTGATGAATTTCTCTGAAATGTAATTCCAGTAATGGAGAGAGCAGCAAGTGGTTGATGGTTAAATGTTGAACATCACCACTGATTTGAAGTCAAGGTGGAGAATTGTGGAGATCGGTGCGCCTTAAAATCATGTTGGAGATCATTGAAAGTCATAGAAATGAGTTTTCAACAGGTGTGAATCGAATCATGGATCTCTGGAATCGATTCATGATGTGTCTTGGAGCCTTGGAGAAATTTTGGACTTACTGTGAATCGAATTGAAGGAGTGGGAATCGATTCACTCACTTAGGATCACAAAACACGTAGGAATTGTACGTGTGAATCGATTCACACTTGGTGAATCGATTCACCACTGCTAGTTTTTAAACCAGAATGCTATTTTTCGTTCAGTAGCGCGAGCAGTTTTCTAGGGTTTTATGCAGCCATTCTTGAGTGTCCTTTGTGATGTTTTAGGGGCTGGGAAACACATTCAAACACCTGGGGATCTTAGGGAATCATAAAGGGAGGATTGAAGGCTTTCTCTATTGTTGTTCTTGAGAGTTTATCATAGAGGGAAAGAGAGAGGGGTTGTAAGAACTCTTGGGCTTGTTCATCTTGAACAATTGGAAGGGGTTCAGAACATTTGTATTCTCTTGTAAAGACTCTTTGATAGTGAAACGGAGGGCTGCTCTCTCCCGCAGACGTAGGTCATCTTTTTGGGGCCGAACTGCATAATCAAATTACGGTATTTTCTTCTCTACCCTCTACTCCTTTGTTTGTTAGTTCTTTGCACCTTGTTGATTGGTTGGTTGCTGTTTATTTTAGTTATTGGTTGCCGTTAAATTTTGTTCCATTATTTTCTTGTTCAAATCTCAATAGTACAAGTTGGTATGAAACCCCTTACTAGAGAATCTCTAGATGTTGCAGTTCTTTTCTGTTTAAGGGACAAAAGACACAATCATTTTCAAGACTCTCTCTTAGGTACAGTAGAATCTAGCCTTAGCCACGGTCCAATATTCTTCAATTGCTTTCCAGATTTAACTGTTAGTCTGGATGATAAAAATATTCTTGATATTTTATATTTAAATGTCAAATTCCATAGGTATGATATGAAGGAAGGATCCTTACCCATTACCCTGATCTATAGAGTTCAATACAAGGTTATGAACTCTATTAGGTCCAATTTTCTCAAAACCAATTGTAACAAACGTGGAGAAACAACTTTGTTTCTGATCGACAATAGTAAGGCTAATATTATTGTGCCTAAAACAATTCAGTGGAGTGATATTACACTCCCAGACAAATGGATCTTAGAAAAGGTAACCCTAGTCTTACCCAGAATTACCCCATAATTTCAAGATTTAATCCAACATCAAACAGGGCAAGTAGACTTAGTCTTTGATAGAAGAAATTCTTTCTCTCTTTCTAGGTCTGTTAGAAGCACTAATGATTTTCAATCAGCCTTATCTATGAGATCTTTTTCAGCCTCTAGATCTATTCCTAGATCCATCCATATGAATCAATCTGAACCTTCGCATGAAGGATCAACAATTCACTTACAAGGATTTGAAACCACAACCCCTGTGAGAACTTCATACCAAAAGGATGAAGAAGACCAAAGAACCATTCAATCTCCAACCTATTCCTCCCTTAATGAACCTTATGATATTAATGTAATATCATCTGACTTTGTTATTGATAAAGAATCTCTTAGAAAAGAGATGAAATCTGAAGAATGGTCTTCAAACATTATCAAGGATCCAAAAGGAAGGAAATCCAAGAAAAATTCTATCAATTCCTTGAACGTGTCCAATCCAATATTCCTTTCGTTGACTGGTTCAATGCCTATGCCATTAAACATAAGATCAAATACCCTTTCAAAGACAAGCTTATAGGACATAAATTTTTAAGTGTCATTACGAAATGGTAATTAAGAGATAGACAAGTTATTCAATCTGACCTTCCACCCAAAGCACCCTTTGCTCTCACGAGTAAAGAAAAAGAGAAGGATGTAGAAGGAATTCATGGTGAATTCCTTGAAAATATCAATAGACAATTAGATCTCTATAAGGTAATTGTTTCTGATACTCCTAAAACACCACCTTCTAGAAATCAATCTATCAATATGATAGGGCAATTATCTTTACCTAGTGTTAAGAAACTCAGACCCAAACTAAAACACTATTATGGTCCTCCTAAGCCTCATTATAGGAAAATTTGCAATTCCAATGATCAATTAGCTAATAAAACTCTTGAGAATTATGACTCTCATAAAAAACCTAAAACTAAAATTATTTGCTACACTTGTGGTAAACCTAGTCATAAGTATAGATTTTGTAGGATAGAAAGAAAAATTTAAACCTTTTACCTCAATCAAATTCAAAAGGATATTAACAATTTGTTAATAAATTCTTTTCAAGAAAATATAACTATCAATGAATCTTCTCAAAACAACAATCAGATCCATGATGATAATCTATCTGAATCTTCTAATCAGGTTAATGTGTTAACTAAGGAACAAGATCTCATTTTTAAAGCCATTAATGTCATACCTGATCCTCAAGAGAAAATAAAATATCTTGAAAAATTAAATTTTTCTAAGAATTCTTTAGTTTCTAACAAGTTCAGTCTCAAAGAGAAATCTAGCACCAAGTCTGTTACCATTCAAGATCTCCAATTTGAAATCAATAATTTAAAAATGAGATTAAAAATTTGAAACAAAACCAATCTGATGTTGCGGCTTCAACCTCCAAAAAAGATGATAACTCCTTTCAATTAAACATGGTTGACGACTTTTTAGGATTAATCAATTATGTTAAAATTCAAAAGTTTTATATTAATATTAGAATTCTAGTAGGAGAATTTGTCCTTGAAACTACAGCTCTCTTTGACACTGGAGCTTACTCAAACGGTATCTTAGCAGGTTAATTCCCACTAAGTATTTTGAGAAAACTTCAGAACAACTTAGTACTGCTAATGGTTCTAAGTTAAAAGTCAATTACAAATTGTCTTCTGCTATAATTGAAAACCATAGTCTTAGGATAGAAACATCTTTCCTCTTGGTTAGAATCTTAGGAACAAAGTGATTTTAGGAACACCATTTATCAGATTGCTTTTTCCTTTTCAGGTAACTGAAGATGGGATTATTACTCAACATTTGGGTCAATCTATTATTTTCAAATTCTTGAAAAAACTCATCATCAGAGATTTAAATCCAATTTCCTATAAAAAAAATCAAATCCATTTTCTTAAAGAAGAAATTTCTTTTAGAAATATAGAAAACCAATTACAACAATCTGATACTCAACAAAAAATCAAATATCTTTTGGAACAAATTCAAACTTCCATTTGTTCTGATTTACCTAATGCTTTTTGGGAAAGGAAACAACACATTGTTGAACTTCCTTATGAAAAAGATCTTCAAGAAAAACAAATCCCAACCAAAGCTAGGCCAATTCAAATGAATGAAGAACTCCTTCAATTTTGCCAGAAAGAAATCAAGGATTTATTGGAAAAAGATTTAATTCGCAAAAGTAAAAGTTCTTGGTCTTGTTCTGCTTTTTATGTCAATAAACAAGCTGAAATTAAACGTGGAACACGTCGCCTTATTATCAATAACAAACCGCTTAATCAAGCAATTTGCTGGATTAGGTATCTAATCCCCAATAAAAAAGACCTTTTAAATAGGTTACACAATGCTAAGATTTTCTCAAAATTTGACATGAAAACTGGATTTTGGCAAATCCAAGTCAAAGAAGACTGCCTTTACTGTTCCCTTTGGCCAGCATGAATGGAAAGTTATGCCATTCGGTTTAAAAAACGCTCCTTCTGAATTCCAAAGAATAATGAATGGGATTTTCAATCCTTATTCTAAATTTGCCATTGTTTATATTGATGATGTTTTAATATATTCCCAATCTGTTGATCAGCACTTCAAACATATCAGTATCTTTATCTCAGTGATAAAAAGAAATGGACTTGCTGTTTCTAAAACAAAAATTAATTTGTTTCAGACAAAAATCAGGTTTCTTGGTCATAACATTGATGAAGGGACCATTGTTCCTATCAATCGGGCTATTGAGTTTTCGGACAAGTTTCCTAATCAAATCATTGATAAAACTCAGTTACAAAGATTTCTAGGGTGTTTAAATTATGTCTCAGATTTCTTTCCATAACTTGGCAATCTTATCAAACCTCTCCATGATCGTTTTAAAAAGGATCCCCTTCTTTGGATAGATGTTCATACTGATGTTGTCAAACAAATTAAAACTCAGGTCAAGAATCTTCCATGTCTTTATTTGCCTAATCCTCAAGCCTTTAAAATTGTTGAAACTGATGCCTCTGACATAGGTTATGGTGGCATTCTTAAACAAATAATTTCTGACAAAGATCAAGTGATTGCCTTTACTTCTAAACATTGGAATCCGACACAACAAAAATATTCTACTGTTATAAAAGAAGTTTTAGCAATTGTTTTATCTATTTCAAAATTCCAATCTGATTTATTAAATCAAAAAATTTTAGTTCGTGTTGATTGCAAATCTGCAAAAGACATTTTACAAAAAGATGTTAAAAATCTTGCATCAAAACAGATTTTTTCTAGATGGCAAGCAATTTTGAGCATTTTTGATTTTGATATTGAATATCTTAAAGGCTCAGCAAATGCTCTCCCTGACTATCTCATTCGTGAATACTTACAAGGAAAAGAATAACATGTCCTCCAGGGTTTCTTCCTCTCAGGGAAGAGGTGGCAGAGGTAGAGGTAAGAATGAATTAAATGCTTTAGCTCCATCTTCTATTTCTAACCAAACTGGGTCTCCTACCCAAAATCAATCTGGATCTTCGATCCAAGCTCAATTAATTGGGTCATCAACCCAAAACCAAGCAACCCAGAAAAGTTCAAACCAATCCTCAAAACAAACTGCCAAGCAAACCAAAGAAGACTATGCCTTCCCAATTCAAACTCTCCTAGCCTTTCAAGAACAAGGCTTCACCAATTTACCAAAAAAGACTTGGGCCAGTATGGCTGAAGCAAACATTGACCAAGATCTTCTATCTTTAGATCTCATGATCCAAAACCAAAAAACCCAAATTGTCCAAGCTAATCCAAAACCAATTCAGTTTAAATCTGCCAGTACTTCCAAAACTCAATACATTCCAAAACCCAAATTCTATCCAGTAATAAGATTAGAACCTGAATACTGGGATGAAAACCCAAACAAAATTCCATCCAAAATATTTCCTCCCGGATTCCATTTTATTCCTATGGTTCATAATAAAACACAATTATTCTTTGAAAAAATTCTCGTGGATTCTGACTCGATAGCCATCAAACACTACAAAGATCGTAGAGATGAATCAATTACCACTCATTCTACCCTTCAAATCCTGAAAGTTCTTACACCTTCAGCTTGGGGACAGAATCCTAATAAACCTAAAAAAAATTCAGATTTTTATGATCCAATTGGTTACACCCTGGGATTTCATGATTCTAGGTTTACAAAATAATTCATTCAAACATTCCTGGTTAATCTACTTTAAGACAGGAAATAAGTACTCTTTTCCGAATTGGTTCCTCCAATGGTGAGATTTCTTTGGCCCAATACCTGATATCCTTCCTACTGAAGTTCAAGAAGGATTCCAATTATTTGACAAAAAAATTACCAATGACTGTGATAATCTGCCAATTTTATTAAACTTTTTCCTCAAATTCACTTTGTCATGGGTATTTTCCTGGCAATACAAGTTGGGGAATAGTTCAATCCCTGAAACTATGGCACTACTCCAGAAGCAAGCCTTCGTCAAATGGTGGTCCAACTTTGATGGATCAAAAGTATCTCAAGACAATGTAAAATTTTGGTTTAAAAATAATCCAAAATTTTGGAAGTTTGCAGAACTAAGCACATGTCTTCTTCTCAATCAAAAGGCACATATTGCGGCTGCACTTTCCGCCTCATCATCGGAAGAAGATGTTTTACACAACCTTCAAAACATTATTCAACTTTTACAAAAGCAATCCTCAGACCAAGAAAAGGGTAAGCAAGACTTACCATCATCTTCATCCAATCAACCAAAAAAGAAGGGAAAGAAAAAGAAACAAGTCCTTCTCTCTTCTTATGAATTATCTACAGAAGACCCATTTTACAAGAATGAAGACGACTGTCTTGGAATCCATTCTCCGGTTAATTCTAATGAATAGCAGCCTGTCGAAAATCAATCATAACGTCAGAAGACTCAAATTCTCAATTATTGTAACTTTACTATTTGATACTGCAGCATTTTTACTATTTACTGTAGCCAATAGTTCAATTTGATTCTGGTAACTTACCGGAACTGTTCAAACCATTCAATTTTGAATTCCATAAATAGGGTGCGTAGGTTTCATTGTCAGGCACCGTTTTAAAAATTGCAGTTTTATTTTCTCATGTTCTAGAGAGAGGTTAGTGAGAGACACTTTGTGCTTTCCTCTGTTCTTCAATCTTTATACTTTCAATCTTTCAATTTAAGTTTCAAGTTTCAATTTCTTTTCCTGTCTTTTATTTTTCAGTTCACTCATGCATCTTTATGTTTCTGTACAGAAGAATGCGGATTCCCCCTCTTTGCATGCATATTTTTATTTTCCGTCATTTACTTTCAGTTTTTTACTTTTCTGCAAACACACACACACTTATGCATATTTAATTTCTGCAAGAAAGAGCGCACCTACAGTAACCGTCAGACTTTTTTTTTTACCAGTAAAGGTGCTTTTACTATTCTGCTACAGTAAAAGTGCTACAATAACCGTCAGACTTTTTTTTTTTGAGCAACGTAACATTACTGCAAAGTTTAGACAATTGCAAATAGCCTGATCGTCAGTCTATTGTTGGGTAGCTGGATTGATGGAAAGATTGATTCCAAAATAGTGTGTTGTCATTTTTTATGGCTCTATCCTGTTTTGGAGATTGTGAAGTTCAACGTCATCGAAGTCATTTTCTTCCACTGAGTCTTCTTCAAAATATTCTTGATATGTGAGATCTTTAAATAATGAAGAATGGGTATTTGGGAAAGGCATAGTAATCTCTGTCGGAAAACATTGATTAAATGCCCATAACTTGTAAATCAGAGATTCTCCTATTTGCTTCAGATTGGTCCATCTTATGGGTGGGAGAAATTCTTTTTCAATTAATTCTTTTCTTAACCAGAAAGAATTAATAAATGCTCTGCTTTGTACTAGCCAATTGAGATGTGAAATGAAGGGGGCAGTACTAGCAATAAAATGATGATTTTCTTGTATTTGGAAAAGACCATTGTTGGATGGATAAGACGGAAGACTGATTCTGGCTTTTAGAATTCCAGTAAAGGCATGCTATCTTTCTTCACCATCTTCTGGTTGATTGGAAGGAAGTTTGACATGTCCCATGGGTTGGCAAACATAGATTCCTTGGTCCTGAGTATTTCCTTCAAAGATATCCCAAAGACAATTTTGGGCATCATTAAATCTTGGAAAATTGAGTCCTATAGTTTTTTCTGGATTAAAAAATTAACTTCAAAATCCACATGATTTGTTAATTGTCTGATGATTAAAGAAGTCTGTAGGATAAACTTCTTCTTCAAGTCTTCATGATTGTTGCTAAAATTCCTCAATTTGTTGAAGTCTTTAAGCAAAATTGAATATTTTTTAGTTAAACACTCATTCTCTCTGGACAGTGTTTGATTGATGGTTTCAAGTGTTTGAATTCTCTTGGAACTCTTATCACTCAAATAATTCACATATTTTGAAGAGTTTATATTTTCCTCAGGAGGGTTAATGACCTTATCCTTGAGTTTGAGATTTTGAAAATTCTTTTGTTGAAATTGTGGATCAATAAAGAAATTAGATCCAACCTTTTGTATTAAATGATTTAAAGCATGATTATAATTGTAAAAAACCTTTGAAAATAGGGTTTTCAAAATTTGTAATTTGCCTTTTTATATCATTAAAATTATGATATAAACCAGGACTTAGACTTTTAGTCAAAGCGTAGCAAGAAAATGCTTTTCCTAAAGGTTTTTGCTCAATTTTTGAAAAGTAAACTGCAAGAGAGTTTAGGCTGTCGAGTTTACCTTCTGTATCTCTAGATATCCAAAGGTTATCTAGAATACATTTTTGGATCTGGTCAAGATTTATTCCTTTGCGAGGAATAAAACCTTTATTAGAATCTGATGAAAGTATTGGAAGTTCATATCTTCCAAACTTCATTCTTGAATTGATAAGCTGCAAATCAGAACTCAAATCTTCTTTTGCTGGGTTAGTATAACTGATAAGATTGATATCAAAATTTCTGATAATGGGATTTTTCAAAAATTTGAAAATAACATATTGTCCCTTGTGCTGAGTAATAATCCCATCCTCAGTGGTTTGATAAGGAAAAAGTGATCTAATGAACGGTGTTCCCAAAATTACTTTATTATTTAAATTTTTTACCAGCAAGAAAGAGGTTTCAATCTTAAGACCCTGGTCTTCATTTATAACAGAAGATAATTTGTAATTGATTTTTAACTTAGAGCTATTAGCAATACTGAGTTGTTCAGAGGTTTTTTCAAAATACTTAGTGGGAATTAACCCTTCTAAGATACTATTTGAGTCAGCTTCGGTATCAAATAGAGTTGTAGTCTTAAGAATAAATTCTCCAATAAGAATTTTAATGTTAATATAAAATTTTTGAACTTTAACATAGTTGATTATTCCTAAAAAATCATCAACTATGTCAAATTGAAAAGGATTTTCATTTTTTTGAGATTTGGAAACAGAAGCTTCAGATTGGGCTTCCACTGAAGAAGACTTGGCAGTATTTTGATCATCATTATCAGACTCAAACCAACTATTTTTCCAGTGATCTAAGACTAATTGATGTTCAGATTGATTTTGTTTCAATTCTTTGATTTCAAATTTTAAATTATCGATATCAAATTGAAGGTCTTGGATAGTAACCGGTTTAACACTAGATTTTTCTAGTCTCTTAAAAGTATCTTTGAGATTGAACTTATTAGTGACCAAAGGATTCTTGGAAGGTTTAGTCACTAAAGAATATTTTAATTTTTCAAGATACTTCATTTTTTCTTGAGGGTCAGTGATAGCATTAATTGCTTCGAAAAGGAGATCTTGCTATTTAGTTAAGACATTAACCTGACTAGATGATTCATATAAATCATCATCTTGAATTTGATTGAGGTTTTTAGAGAATTGATCAGAAGATTCTTCAGTGGAATAATCTTCTTGAGAGGATCCAATTAATAAATTATTAATCTTATCCTCAATATCTTAGTCAAGGTTTAAGGCTTTGATTTTTCCCTCTAACCTACAATATCTACTAATGTGACCTGGTTTGCCACATTTGTAACAAACAATTTTATTTTTAGGTTTGGTATGAGAATTGTTTTTCTCGTAATTGTTCTTGACAAATGGGTTATGAGATTTTGGTTTTGTTTTAACAAAACGCTCTTTCTTATAATATTGAGAATTGGAAGGACCATAATGGTGTTTTGGTTTGGGCTTGGGTCTAGGCTTCTTAGCACAGGGTAATCCAAATTGTTCACAGAAAGTACATAAGTCCCTACGGGTCTGGGCTTTCTCTTTTGCTAGTTGTTGTTGGATTTTTTCATCAGTGCGACCTTTTAGATTATGGCAATTAGTTGTCCATAACTTAATTACTCGTAGGGAATTTCTGAATTGGGGTTTTGGCTCCTAAGTTTTTCTCTAACTTTGTCGCCAAGGGATTTGGGAAGACCAGCTACTAAGAATTTTTCCTTCTAGAAAGCTTGATGGCTGTCTTCTCTAGTGTAAACTCTGGTTAAGAAAGTATCTTTATACCATCTAAAATCTCCTAAAGATTTACACCTAAGATTGGATAATAGCTCTGCAGATCGATCTTTAATTAAAGAGGGATCTCCAATGAAATGTTAAGCTATTGTAAAGATTAAAGTAATGACAGCATCTGGGATAGTTGCTTCATTTTCTAAAATTGGAGTACCATCAGAATCTACTTGATAGCACTAAGAATTAAATGTTTTTCATTTTTAGTGAGATAATTATCCCACCATCCTTTGAGTTGGCCACAGAAACCTGCGACAAGTATTTCTACTATCATAGTTTCTGGACAATCATTTGAAGTTTCATATGTCGTGGCTACCATGGTCATATGTTGGAGGATTTTGATTATGCCATACTCATTTTCACCATCTATGTTCCATTCATAGACTTTGTTGGCACTAAAACTCTTAAAATTGGAATTTTCTTTCTTCTAAGAAGAGATCGGGAGCAGTGGCTATAGGATAGTAGAGTTTGGTTGGGTTTTTCCAATTGAGTTTGGGACCAGTTATAACTGGGTTGATGTTAATCTTTTGATCATCATCGGAATTGATTTCTTCAGAACCAATAGACGGAGATTGTCTTATCATATTGACAGCTTTATTGGATGAAGTTATAGAGGGTGGAGTTTTAGGTGATACAGGAATAACTAACTTGTAGAGCTTTAATTGCTGATTGATTTTGGTAAGAAGCCCATCACTGGCTTCTTCAATTTCCTTCTTGATTTGTTTCCTAGGATTGGAAGCTTGTAGGTTTTTCTTGAGCTATTTTGAAATCCTATAGGGATTAAACAAAGGTTTTTCTATTTGGTTGGAAGATGATGTCTAATCATCTTTGGAGGAGTCTAGAGGGGATTTACCCTTCTGCTTCTCTTTTCCTTTGATTTCTCCTAAGGTTTCTCCTAAAGTTTGGAGATACTTATTGGTGTAATTGGATTGTTCCATAAGATCTTTGATATCTCTGGCATAAACAGGACCTTCATCATTTCTGGTTTTGAAAGGAGAGGCCGTAACAGGATTATTTTGATCTTTACTCTTAAGAGTAAAAGTTCCTTTAGGAGGAAGATCAGAATAGACTACTTGTCTTTCTTTTAAATGTCATGTTGTGATGACATCTAAGGTCTTACAACCTATCAATTGATTTTTGAAAGGGTATTTGATTTTCTTTCTAATAGCATAGGCATTGAACCAATCAAAGAAAGGGACGTTGAACTGGACTTGCTCTAGGAAAAAATAAAATTTTTCTTGAATTTCCTTTCTTTTGGTTCCTTGATAATGCTTGAAGAACCATTTTCTAAGAGAAGACCACTCTTCAGATTTCATCTCTTTTCTAAGAGATTCTTTATCAATAACAAACTCAGATGATATTACATTAATATCATAAGGCTCATTAAGGGAGGAGTAGGTTGGATATTGATGGTTCTTTGGTCTTCTTCATCCTTTTGGTATGAAGTTCTTACAGGGGTTGTGGTTTCAAATCCTGGTAATTGAATTGTTGATCCTTCATGGGAAGGTTCAGATTGATTTATATGGATTGATCTAGGGATAGATCTAAAGGCTGAAAGAGATCTCCTAGCTGGCTAATTGGAAATCATTAGCAGAACTAACAGACCTAGAAAGAGAGAAAGAATTTCTCCTATCGAAGACTAAGTCTACTTGACCTGTTTGATGTTGGATTAAATCTTGAAATTCTGGGGTTAGATCTAAAGGCTGAAAGAGATCTCCTAGCTGGCTAATTGGAAATCATTAGCAGAACTAACAGACCTAGAAAGAGAGAAAGAATTTCTCCTATCGAAGACTAAGTCTACTTGACCTATTTGATATTGGATTAAGTCTTGAAATTCTGGGGTTATCCTAGGTAAGGCTGGAGTTGCCTTTTCTAAGATCCATTTGTCTGGGAGTGTGATATCACTCCACTGAATAGTCTTGGGCACAATAATATTGGCCTTACTATTGTCGGTCAGAAACAAAGTTGTTTCTCCGTGTTTGTCACAATTGGTTTTAAGGAAATTGGACCTAATGGAGTTCATAACCTTATATTGAACTCTATAGATTAGGGTAATGGGTATAGATCCTTCCTTCATATCATACCCATGTAGTTTGACATTTAAATACAAAACATCGAGAATATTTTTGTCATCCAGACTTACTGTTAAATCCGGAAAGCAATTGAAGAACATTGGACCACGACTTAGGCTAGATTCAACTGTACCTAAGAGAGAGTCTCGAAAACGATTATGTCTTTTATCCCTTAAGCAGAAAAGAACTGCGACATCTAGAGATTCTCTAGTAAGGGGTTTCATACCAACTTGTACACATTCTATGCGTAAATAATTCTAATTTTTGGTTTTGTGTTCTTTGCTGCTTTTATCAGAAAGCAGATGAATTTCTTCATCATCTTGTTGAATTTTGTATTTTTGTTCAACAGTTTTAATAACATAATCAGATTGTTTATGCCAAAAACTACCTTTTGTTTTGTAAAGATCTTCATCTTTAGTTTTAGGAATATCCCAATCGTCTAAATCTTGATTGACATCTTCAAAACAAATTTCTTCTTTGAAGACTTTTTTGGAAAAATTATTAGATTGATAATCAGAAAGAGAGGACGATGAGGGTTGAGAAGACTTGAAAGAAAGGCGAGAAGAAAGTGAACGCAATGTGGTAAAATAAATAAACAAGCTTGCAAAGATAAACAAGCCTTCCTTACCCATTAGTATCATCACCATCACCTGGTTCGTTAGAAATATAAATATTAAACTTGAATTAATAATTATTCTCTAAATTACTCATATAGGTTTAATTGTACATATTTGTACTAGATCTAACAAAAGCTACCTCAATAATACTCTTCTATAAAAAAAGGACTTATTAAATTCTTTTAGATCTAATTCAAAGTCATCTCAGATCATATTGTTCATAAACCAAGAACATTTACCATTATTTAGATCTGTCAAAAGCCACTCAAAAAATACTTATTTTTTTCCAAAGTCTAGTGAAACCTTTTCAGATCTACAAAGCATTGCATAGTAATTAGGCCGAACTGTCCTATCCGTCAGGACTCACCACCTTGCGTCGTACAGTCTCACTTAGTTCTGAAAGATTTCTTTTTTGTCATCTAGGTAAAGAAAAATAATATTAACATGAGCACTACCTACAGATCATAAATAATTTTAATCCATTTTAATAATAATTTTAATAAACAATTTTTTAGTTTAGAACAATAAATGAGTACTTAACAACAGATCTAGAAATAGGTAATTTTCCTTTTATAAAACAATAAACACAAATATTTATTTCAGAAGAATATTATGAGTACTACCAGCAGATCTATACTTTAGGATGATTATACGTAACCAGTAACTCAGATAAATAACACATAATTCAAGATCAATATCACATTCCTACTTCTCCATCAGGCTCTGGTACCAAGAGGGGGTCGAAAGCAGAAGGGGAAAATTAAATGAAAAAACTAAATGGAAAGTAGGAAGCAGACGAACTGCTCAAAACATAAACAAGAGTATGGACAGAAATAAAATGCAGGAAACTTAAAGACAGAAATTAAAAATGCATGAGCCAAGGGTAGGCGCGCTCTTTCTTGCAGAAATTAAACATGCATAAGTGTGTGTGTGTGTTTGCAGAAAAGTAAAAAACTGAAAGTAAATAACGAAAAATAAAAATATGCATGCAAAGAGGGGAAATCCGCATTCTTCTGTACAAAAACATAAAGATGCATGAATGAACTGAAAAATAAAAGACAGGAAAAGAAATTGAAACTTGAAACTTAAATTGAAAGATTGAAAGTATAAAGATTGAAGAACAGAGGAAAGCACAGAGTGTCTTTCACTAACCTCTCTCTAGAACATGAGAAAATAAAACTGCAATTTTTAAACGGTGCCTGACAATGAAACCTACGCACCCTATTTATAGAATTGAAAATTGAACGGTTTGAACAGTTCCGGTAAGTTACCGAAATCAAATTGAACTATTGGCTACAGTAAAAAGTAAAAATGCTGCAGTACCAAATAGTAAAGTTACAATAATTAAGAATTTGAGTCTTCTGACATTATGATTGATTTCCGACAGGCTGCTATTCATCATAATTAACCGGAGAATGGATTCCAAAATAGTCGTCTTCATTCTTATAAAATGGGTCTTCTGTAGATGATTCAAAAGAAGAGGGAAGGACTTGTTTCTTTTTCTTTCCCTTCTTTTTTGGTTGATTGGACGAAGATGATGGTAAGTCTTGCTTACCCTTTTCTTGGTCTGAGGATTGCTTTTGTAAAAGTTGAACAATGTTTTGAAGGTTGTGTAAAACATCTTCTTCCGATGATGAGGCGGCAAGTGCAGCCGCAATATGTGCCTTTTGATTGAGAAGAAGACATGTGCTTGGTTCTGCAAACTTCAAAAAATTTGGATTATTTTTAAACCAAATTTTTACATTGTCTTGAGATGCTTTTGATCCATCAAAGCTGGACCACCATTTGACGAAGGCTTGCTTCTGGAGTAGTGCCATAGTTTCAGGGATTGAACTATTCACCAACTTGTATTGCCAGGAAAATACCCATGACAAAGAGAATTTGAGGAAAAAGTTTAATAAAATTGGCAGATTATCACACTCATTGGTAATTTTTTTGTCAAATAATTGGAATCCTTCTTGAACTTCAGTAGGAAGGATATCAGGTATTGGGCCAAAGAAATCCCACACAATTCGGAAAAGAGTACTTGTTTCCTGTCTTAAAGTAGATTAACCAGGAATGTTTGAATGAATTATTTTGTAAACCTAGAATCATGAAATCCCAGGCCTTGACATAATCCTAGTAGGTGTAACCAATTGGATGATAAAAATCTGAAATTTTTTTGGGTTTATTAGGATTCTGTCCCCAAGCTGAAGGTGTAAGAACTTTCAAGATTTGAAGGGTAGAATGGGTGGTAATTGATTCATCTCTAGGATCTTTGTAGTGTTTGATGGCTATCGAGTCAGAATCCACGAGAATTTTTTCAAAGAATAATTGTGTTTTATTATGAACCATAGGAATAAAATGGAATCCGGGAAGAAATATTTTGGATGGAATTTTGTTTGGGTTTTCATCCCAGTATTCAGGTTCTAATCTTATAACTGGATAGAATTTAGGTTTTTTGGTTTTGGATCATGAGATACAAAGATAGAAGATCTTGGTCACTGTTTGCTTCAGCCATACTGGCCCAAGTCTTTTTAGGTAAATTGGTCAGGCCTTGTTCTTGGAAGGCTAGAAGTGTTTGAATTGGGAAGGCATAGTCTTCTTTGGTTTGCTTGGCAGTTTGTTTTGAGAATTGGTTTGAACTTTTCTGGGTTGCTTAGTTTTGGGTTGATGACCCAATTAATTGAGCTTGGATCGAAGATCCAGATTAATTTTGGGTAGGAGACCCAGGTTGGTTAGAAACAGAAGATGGAGCTAAAGTATTTAATTCATTCTTACCTCTACCTCTGCCACCTCTTCCCTGAGAGGAAGAAACGCTGGAGGACATGTTATTCTTTTCCCTGTAAGTATTCACGAGTGAGATAATCAGGGAGAGCATTTGCTGAGCCTTTAAGATATTCAATATCAAAATAAAAAATGCTCAAAATTACTTGCCATCTGGCAAAAATCTATTTTGATGCAAGATTTTTAACACCTTTTTGTAAAATGTTTTTTGCAGATTTGCAATCAACACGAACTAAAAAATTTTGATTTAATAAATCAGATTGGAATTTTGAAATAGATAAAACAATTGCTAAAACTTCTTTTATAACAGTAGAATATTTTTGTTGTGCCGGATTCCAATGTATAGAAGTAAAGGCAATCACTTGATCTTTGTCAGAAATTCTTGGTTAAGAATGCCACCATAACCTATGTCAGAGGCATCAGTTTCAACAATTTTAAAGGCTTGAAGATTAGGCAAATAAAGATATGGAAGATTCTTGACCTGAGTGTTAATTTGTTTGACAACATCAGTATGAACATCTGTCCAAAGAAGAGGATCCTTTTTAAGACGATCATGGAGAGGTTTGATAAGATTGCCAAGTTATGGAAAGAAATCTGAGACATAATTTAAACACCCTAGAAATCTTTGTAACTGAGTTTTATCAATGATTTGATTAGGAAACTTGTCCGAAAACTCAATAGCCCGATTGATAGGAACAATGGTCCCTTCATCAATGTTATGACCAAGAAACCTGATTTTTGTCTAAAACAAATTAATTTTTGTTTTAGAAACAGCAAGTCCATTTCTTTTTATCACTGAGATAAAGATACTGATATGTTTGAAGTGCTGATCAACAGATTGGGAATATATTAAAACATCATCAATATAAACAATGGCAAATTTAGAATAAGGATTGAAAATCCCATTCATTATTCTTTTGAATTCAGAAGGAGCGTTTTTTAAACCGAATGGCATAACTTTCCATTCATGCTGACCAAAGGGAACAGTAAAGGCAGTCTTATACCTATCTTCTTCTTTGACTTGGATTTGCCAAAATCCAGTTTTCATGTCAAATTTTAAGAAAATCTTAGCATTGTGTAACCTATTTAAAAGGTCTTTTTCATTGGGGATTGGATACCTAATCCAGCAAAGTGCTTGATTAAGCGGTTTGTTATTGATAACAAGGCGAGATGTTCCACGTTTAATTTCAGCTTGTTTATTGACATAAAAAGCAGAACACGACCAAGAACTTTTACTTTTGCGAATTAAATCTTTTTCCAATAAATCCTTGATTTCTTTATGGCAAAATTGAAGGAGTTCTTCATTCATTTGAATTGGCCTAGCTTCGGTTGGGATTTGTTTTTTGTGAAAATCTTTTTCATAAGGAAGTTCAACAATGTGTTGTTTCATTTTCCAAAAAGCATTAGGTAAATCTGAACAAATGGAAGTTTGAATTTGTTCCAAAAGATATTTGATTTTTTGTTGAGTACCCGATTGTTGTAATTGGTTTTCTATATTTCTAAAAGAAATTTCTTCTTTAAGAAAATGGATTTGATTTTTTTTATAGGAAATTGGATTTAAATCTCTGATGATGCGTTTTTTCAAGAATTTGAAAATAATAGATTGACCCAAATGTTGAGTAATAATCCCATCTTCAATTACCTGAAAAGGAAAAAGCAATCTGATAAATGGTGTTCCTAAAATCACTTTGTTCCTAAGATTTCTAACCAAGAGGAAAGATGTTTCTATCCTAAGACTATGGTTTTCAATTATAGCAGAAGACAATTTGTAATTGATTTTTAACTTAGAACCATTAGCAGTACTAAGTTGTTCTGAAGTTTTCTCAAAATACTTAGTTGGAATTAACCTACTAAGATACCGTTTGAGTAAGCTCCGGTGTCAAAGAGAGTTGTAGTTTAAAGGACAAATTATCCTACTAGAATTCTAATATTAATATAAAACTTTTGAATTTTAACATAATTGATTAATCCTAAAAAGTCGTCAACTACGTTTAATTGAAAGGAGTTATCATCTTTTTTGGAGGTTGAAGCCGCAGCATCAGATTGGTTTTGTTTCAAATTTTTAATCACATTTTTCAAATTATTGATTTCAAATTGGAGATCTTGAATGGTAATAAACTTGGTACTAGATTTCTCTTTGAGACTGAACTTGTTAGAAACTAAAGAATTCTTAGAAAAATTTAATTTTTCAAGATATTTCATTTTTCTCTTGAGGATCAAGTATGGCATTAATGGCTTTAAAAAGGAGATCTTATTCCTTAGTTAAAACATTAACCTGATTAGAAGATTCAGATAGATTATCATCATGTATCTGATTGTTATTTTGAGAAGATTCATTGATAGTTATATTTTCTTGAAAAGAATTTATTAACAAATTGTTAATATCCTTTTGAATTTGATTGAGGTAAAAGGTTTTAATTTTTCTTTCTATCCTACAAAATCTATACTTATGACCAGGTTTACCACAAGTGTAGCAAATAATTTTAGTTTTAGGTTTTTTATGAGAGTCATAATTCTCAAGAGTTTTATTAGCTAATTGATCATTGGAATTGCAAATTTTCCTATAATGAGGCTTAGGAGAACCATAATAGTGTTTTGGTTTAGGTCTGAGTTTCTTAACACTAGGTAAAGATAATTGCCGTATCATATTGATACATTGATTTCTAGAAGGTGGTGTTTCAGAAACAAATACCTTATAGAGATCAAATTGTCTATTGATATTTTCAAGGAATTCACCATGAATTCCTTCTACATCCTTCTCTTTTTCTTTACTCGTGAGAGCAAAGGGTGCTTTGGGTGGAAGGTCAGATTGGATAACTTGTCTATCTCTTAATTTCCATTTCGTAATGACACTTAAAAATTTTCGTCCTATAAGTTTGTCTTTGAAAGGGTATTTGATCTTATGTTTAATGGCATAGGCATTGAACCAATCAAAGAAAGAAATATTGGATTGGACACGTTCAAGGAATTGATAGAATTTTTCTTGGATTTCCTTCTTTTTGGATTCTTGATAATGTTTGAAGAACCATTCTCTGTGAGAAGACCATTCTTCAGATTTCATCTCTTTTCTAAGAGATTCTTTATCTATAACAAACTCAGATGATATTACATTAATATCATAAGGTTCATTAAGGGAGGAATAGGTTGGAGATTGAATTGTTCTTTGGTCTTCTTCATCCTTTTGGTATGAAGTTCTTATAGGGGATGTGGTTTCAAATCTTTGTAAGTGAATTGTTTATCCTTTATGGGAAGGTTTAGATTGATTCATCTGGATGTGTAGTACCCAAATTTTGTCCGGCCTTTATTTTTTTTTTATTTTTATTTTTTTATTTTTTTTTAAATTAGTAGTAGTGGTAATAATAAGTAAAATAATATTTTTGGCTAAGGATAAAAGGGATTAAAAAAAAGAGAACAAAAAGAAAAGAGGATTTTTTTTTATTATTTGAGAAAGGGCGTGCAAAAAATAAATATGGGTGGTGCATATAGCAGCACAACCCAATTCCAGCCCACCAGCCCATCACTTCCTTTTCGTTACTCGCACCCCCTTTTATTTTCACACCCTGCACTCCTTGCATCTCCCTTTGTTTGCTCCTTGCACCCCGTGCCTCATTCTCCACGCACCCCCTACTTGGCCCAACCATCTCACCACGCCCACGCAGCCCAGCCCATTTTTTTAACCTAAAAATCAACAACCCTAAAAACTCACACGCATAGCCTTCCCTCATCCTTCCCTTCTCTCCCTTTCTTCTCCTCCCGCGGCGCAGCTCCACCTCCCCCGTTTCTCCTCCTTCTCTCTAACCTAATCTCCCCACCATTCTCGGCCTTTCTCCCTCTTTTTCTTCATTTCTATTCCTCTCTTTTCTCCCACAAATCTGTAACCCCCTTTTTCTCTTCACTCTCTTATCTCTTCTTCTCCTCACTCCTTTCAAACCCTACCCCTAAAAAATGATCTAGCAGCGGCGCCCCTCAGTCTCTCTCATCCTCTCCCTATCTTCTCCGTAAATCACGAATCTGGAAATAAAAAGGAGGTTTTTTCGTTCCTATCCTTTTGATTATTTTTATCTGTTATTGATTTGATTTCGTACTAATGTGATTCTGAATTTTCGCAGGAACGTGGGGCTATAAAAGCAAAGGCCAAGACCCTGGAAAGGGGGACCCAAAAAACAGAGAGGCAGAGCATGGAGGGAGAAGGACCCAGAGGTGGCCGAACCCTAGTGGAAACAGAGGGAGGGTCTTAATTTTTTTTCTTTCTTTTCTTCAAACACTGTTAGATTTTAGGGTTTTGGATTTTGATCTTTGTGGATTAGGAGCTGTGAAGTCCAGGTTTTGTTTTTTTTTCTTTTCTTTTCTTCTTCCTCTTCTCTGTAAATTTTCAATATTCTGTTATACATTTTTATTTTGTTTGATCATATTATGGGCTCTGGTCTGAATCTATAATATGCAAACATGACCCTCCCCCCTCGTTTTGTATACTGATTGTGGTTCAATTGATTCAATTCTGTCTCTGCCTTCTCTACCATACATATCCTGTGTTCTGTAAACTAGGGTTACGGGATTTGGCCTTCCAAAGGGGCCAAATCCAAATTAGGGATTAAGTTGCAAATAATCTAAGTGCCATAATTATAATAAGGTATAAATTTAGGTATAAGAACAAAAAATGCATGTCTTGTAAAAAACGGTTTTTACGAAGTAAAACCAGATTTTTTTTTTGTCACTAAAGTAATCAAGGTTTCATTTTTATTTGCTAATTGTTAATAAAAAGGACTATATCTTTTAGAAGGAAATACGTGAGGTAGGTTTAGTTACTTCAAATTGATTTCTTAAAAGTCAAAATTAGAGCTTTAGGATTTTTATTTTTTTTCCTAACTTTCTAAATAAAAAGGCAAATAAACTCAAATATTGATTAGAGCCAAACGTGTTACTATCTCAATCAAGTAAGTACGTCATCAATCAATATTTTATATTTACGTGTATAGAAAATATCATTAGCATGCCTATATTTTTGTGATTTTCTTTTTAAAACATTTTGGGAAATTATTTATTGGCAAACAATATTTTTCAAACAATTAACAGGTGCCATTTTTTTTAATGGGCGTGTATGGGTGCTAGTCCTTCCTTGCGCAAATATTCAAAAATATTCAAAAATTAGGTTTTCCAATGTTTCCTATAAAAATAAAATATTGGTGGCGGCTCCATTTAAATTTTGGTGTGGTTGCTACAGGATGGATCTAGGAATAAATCTAAAGGCTGAAAAAAATCTCCTAGATAAGGCTGATTGAAAATCATTAGTGGATCTAACAGACCTAGAAAAAGAGAAAGAATTTCTTCTATCAAAGACTAAGTCTACTTGACCTGTTTGATGTTGGATTAAATCTTGAAATTCTGGGATAATTCTGGGTAAGGCTGGGATTGCCTTTTCTAAGATCCATTTGTCTGGGAGTGTAATATCACTCCACTGAATTGTTTTAGGCACAATAATATTGGTCTTACTATTGTCGGTCAGAAACAAAGTTGTTTCTCCGCATTTGTTACAATTGGTTTTGAGAAAATTGGACCTAACAGAGTTCATAACCTTGTGTTGAACTCTATAGATTAGGGTAATGGGTATGGATCCTTCCTTCATATCATACCCATGGAGTTTGACATTTAAATATAAAATATAAAGAATATTTTCATCATCCAGACTAACAGTTAAATCTGGAAAGCAATTGAAGAATATTGGACCATGGCTTAGGCTAGCTTCAACTGTACCTAAGAGAGAGTCTTGAAAATAATTGTGTCTTTTGTCCCTTAAACAGAAAAGAACTGCAACATCTAGAGATTCTCTAGTAAGGGGTTTCATACCAACTTTTACACTTCCTATGTGTAAATAATTGTAATTTTTGGCTTGGTGTTCTTTGATACTTTTATCAGAAAGCAAATGAATTTCTTCATCATCTTGTTGAATTTTGTATTTTTGTTCAACAGTTTTAATAACATAATCAGATTGTTTATGCCAAAAACTACTTTTTGTTTTGTAAAGATCTTCATCTTTAATTTTAGGAATATCCCAATCGTCTAAATCTTGATTGATATCTTCAAAACGAATTTCTTCTTTGAAGACTTTTTTGGAAAAATTGTGAGATTGATAATCAGAAAGAGAGGAGGATGAGGGTTGAGAAGACTTGAAAGAACGGCGAGAAGAAAGTGAACGCAACATGGTAAAATAAATAAACAAGCTCGCAAAGATAAACAAGCCTTCCTCACCCATTAGTATCATCACCATCACCTGGTTCGTTAGAAATATAAATATTAACCTTGAATTAATAATTATTCTCTAAATTACTCATATAGGTTTAATCATACATATTTGTACCAGATCTAACAAAAGCTACCTCAATAATCTTCTTCTATAAAATAATGACTTGTTAAATTCTTTTAGATCTAATTCAAATTCATCTCAGATCATATTGTTCATAAACCAAGAACATTTACCATTATTTAGATCTGTCAAAAAGCCACTCAAAAAATACTTATTTTTCACCAAGGTCTAGTGAAACCCTTTCAGATCTACAAAGCACTGCACAGTAATTAGGCCTGACTGCCCTATCCGTCGGGACTTACCGCCTTGCGTCGTACAGTCTCACTTAGTTCTGAAAGATTTCTTTTTTGTCATCTTGGTAAAGAAAAATAATATTAACATGAGCACTACCTACAGATAATAAATAATTTTAATCCCTTTTAATAATAATTTTAATAAACAATTTTTTAGTTTAGAACAATAAATGAGTACTTAACAACAGATCTAGAAAGAGATAATTTTCCTTTTATTAAACAATAAACACAAATATTCATTTTAAAAGAATATTATGAGTACTACTAGCAGGTCTGTACTTTAGTATGATTATACTAACCAATAACTCAGATAAATAATACATAATTTAAGATCAATATCACATTCCTACTTTTCAATCAGGCTCTGAATTTAATTATTAATTTAATTATTTAATTAATTTTATTATTTATTTAGTTATTTAATTTTTAATTTATTCCATATTAAGAAACATGATAACGTAAACTAAAAAAACAAAGTAAAAAAGAAACATAATATAAATTAAAAAAAATATCCGAAGAATATCAAAATATAAAAAAAAAGTACAAACACTACTAATAATCCTGATAGTCTTGATCATGCGCGAGATGCTCTAAACCATCCGAGTCATCGACATTGTCAGTACCAAGAGGCAGCGGCGGAGGCGGCTGATGATGAGCTGAGGCTGAGGCTGCTGGCGAGCTAGCATCTGGTACATCTATTCCTGTCGCTCCAGCACTTGAGCCAAAATTGCATTCGTCCGACAAGTCTCCTCCTCGGAAGCGACCAGTCTCCACTTCATCTCAGCTAACTCCTACTCATCCGCGGTAGAGTGAAGACTGGCTCCACCACTACTCGATGATTCTCCAATGTGGAGGCAACTGGTCCCCTTTTTGTAGTTACTGGCAAGGTCTCCAGCATCGTATAGGCGACTCTTCTTCTTACCGCCAACAACATCTGCCCAAATCTTGAGCGGTGCAAATGGATCCTCAGGGCTCTAAGACGGGGAACTGTATCATGTCTTACATCTAATCTGAGACATCCTCGCCTCAAACTCCTCCTGTCATGCATAAGCAAATAAGTCAAAAAAAATTGTAAGAAAACAACATAAACATTATTAAAAAACTATTCATTATATTTTATAATTACATGGGTCTGCGTCGACCGATCATAAACAAAATCACTAGTACTCCTCCAATATGAGTTGCACGATGGAGCTCGTGCAACTGTACCTCTCTACCCAACCTCTTCGACTGTAATTAATTAATAAAAAACATAAATAAATAATAAATAAAATAATAATAATAATAATATAACATGTACAAGTCGAGCTGCATGTTGTGCCTGGCTGACAGAACCTCCAGTGTGCAAGCTCCCACCCTTCTCAGAGGTTCTGTTCTTCTTGGCCTTCTCGCAGATCGCCTTGAACTCAAGGGAGTTCCAGTGTGCTACTAGCCTCTGCCAGATATGATCCCTTATCCAATGGGGATGTCCCTCGAGGCAGGCATCTCTAAACATATCAGAAAGGTAGTGGGAGGCATTCATATGAAAGTTCTTCTCTATCCACTTCTCATCCTCTTCCCTCCAAGCAACCCTCTCTTGTATCAATATATAAGATATTATTAAACATAATTGAAATTTATAAAATAAAAAAATAATATTCAATAAAATAAAAATTGCAACTTACCCGAAAGATTTGAACATATGATCCTACTCCTTCTCCTTCAGTGTCCCCCAATTGGGCCAATACGCCGAATAATTCTCCTTAATTGTTGCTATGATAGCCTTCGCAGCTGGCTTTGAGAGAAGGAACATGAACAATAAAAACATGTCAATATATATATACATGTAAATTATTAATAACTCGACAAAAAAATGTAAGTACTTACCCTTTACCAGTCGGGCTAATAATAACTCGACCATTATGCAGCATCTCAAGATCCTCAACCTTCTGCTGCTCAACCTCGTCCTGCTCAACCTCAGTCTGATCAGGTGTATGGCCCGTACTATATTCATGCTCGGACTGAGGAGCATTGGGCACCGTCTTAGGCACAACATGGGAACTAGAAGTGCCATGTGTCTACTGGAACCCCGGGTTGGAGATCATTAAATGGGAGGCAAACGGGGTGTAGGTGCGGAATGTGCCGGAGGCTGTGTAGATGTTGAACGTGCTGGAGGCTGCGTATGTGTAGATGTACGCGAGGCCTAAATCAACCCGAGGCAACTCTTCACCATGTCTAGTCCAAATCCAGTAGTTAGGCCTAAATTCAACTGAATACAGGTGATGCATGACCTCACATAGGCTCTTAATCCTTCTGCAATTGCAATTAAGGCACGGACATCTAATCCCTCCATTAGTTATGAAATCTTCATGTGTCATTGTGGCTTGGACAAAGTGATCAACCCTATCGCAAAAAGATTGTTTCAAACCGCCTCTTCCCGGATACAACCTGTCGTACTTCTAACTACGACTCGAAGGAAAAAAATTTCATCTTCTATATGTTAAAAAAAAATGACAATTTCAGCAGCACGATGTTCTTAGAATTGCTCTCTTTCTTTAAATGGTATGACCCTATCCCATTCGAGAAAAAAAAAATTTCAGAACTCGTATAATAGTCCTTCCTTAATTCTCATATCTTATACTTGACAAAATTTTGGCAGCATTTTCCATTAGCCTCTGAGTACACTAAATAATCGTAGTTATGAATAGTGCGATCAATAGAGAACAAAAAGAAATGAATCAAACCGAAATTTCATCAAATATATAGATACGAGAATTAAGCAACAACTATTATACGAGTAAAGAAAAGTTTTTTTCCCAAACTGTCTGACTTGGAGAATTCAAGGTCCAAAAAACAATGAACACGCGGTACCCTAAAAGAGTACATGCACTCAATAATATATTGAATCTCAAATAGGAAGCTAAGGCTTTTCTCTTATACTAATAACAAGCATAGATAAGGTACTTAGAAAACTATATAACTTGGGTACTCATCTTCTCTAAGGTTCCAGCATAGCAATATTACGGCTACAACAGTTTGTATCAGTCCTCAATTGTGTAAAACAAATGGGAGACCATTAAATGGGAGGCAAAGGGGGTGTAGGTGCTGAACGTGCCGGAGGCTGTGTAGATGCTGAACGTGATGGAGGCTGCGTAGGTGTAGATGTACGCAAGGCCTAAATCAACCCGAGGCAATTCTTCACCATGTCTAGTCCAAATCCAGTAGTTAGGCCTAAATTCAATTGAATACAGGTGATGCATGACCTCACCTAGGCTCTTAATCCTTCTGCAATCGCAATTAAGGCATGGACATCTAATCCCTCCATCAGTTATGAAATCTTCAAGTGTCATTGCGGCTTGGACAAAGTGATCAACCCTATCGCAAAAAGATTGTTTCAAACCGCCTCTTCTCGGATACAACCTGTCGTACTTCTAACTACGACTCGAAGTAAAAAAATTTCATCTTCTATATGTTAAAAAAAATGACAATTTCAGCAGCACGATGTTCTTAGAACTGCTCTCTTTCTTTAAATGGTATGACCCTATCCCATTCGAGAAAAAAAAATTTCAGAACTCGTATAATAGTCCTTCCTTAATTCTCATATCTTATACTTGACAAAATTTTGGCAGCATTTCCCATTAGCCTCTGAGTACACTAAATAATCGTAGTTATGAATAATGCGATCAACAGAGAACAAAAAGAAATGAATCGAACCGAAATTTCATCAAATATATAGATACGAGAATTAAGCAACAACTATTATACGAGTAAAGAAAAAGTTTTTTTCCCAAACTGTCTGACTTGGAGAATTCAAGGTTCAAAAAACAATGAACACGTGGTACCCTAAAAGAGTACATGCACTCAATAATATATTGAATCTCAAATAGGAAGCTAAGGCTTTTCTCTGATACTAACAACAAGCATAGACAAGGTACTTAGAAAACTATATAACTTGGGTACTCATCTTCTCTAAGGTTCCAGCATAGCAATATTACGGCTACAACAGTTTGTATCAGTCCTCAATTGTGTAAAACAAATGGGAGATCATTAAATGGGAGGCAAAGGGGGTGTAGGTCTGAACGTGCCGGAGGCTGTGTAGATGCTGAACGTGATGGAGGCTGCGTAGGTGTAGATGTACGCGAGGCCTAAATCAACCCGAGGCAACTCTTCACCATGTCTAGTCTAAATCCAGTAGTTAGGCCTAAATTCAACTGAATACAGGTGATGCATGACCTCACCTAGGCTCTTAATCCTTCTGCAATGGCAATTAAGGCACGGACATCTAATCCCTCCATTAGTTATAAAATCTTCATGTGTCATTGCGGCTTGGACAAAGTGATCAACCCCATCACAAAAAGATTGTTTCAAACCGCCTCTTCCTAGATACAACCTATCATACTTCTAACTACGACTCGAAGGAAAAAATTTCATCTTTTGCATGTTAAAAAAAATGACAATTTCAGCAGCACGATGTTCTTAGAACCGCTCTCTTTCTTTAAATGGTATGACCCTATCCCATTCGAGAAAAAAAATTTCAGACCTCGTATAATAGTCCTTCCTTAATTCTCATATCTTATACTTGACAAAATTTTGGCAGCATTTCCCATTAGCCTCTGAGTACACTAAATAATCGTAGTTATGAATACTGCGATCAACAGAGAACAAAAAGAAATGAATCGAACCGAAATTTCATCAAATATATAGATACGAGAATTAAGCAACAACTATTATATGAGTAAAGAAAAAGTTTTTTTCCCAAACTGTCTGACTTGGAGAATTCAAGGTTCAAAAAACAATGAACACGTGGTACCCTAAAAGAGTACATGCACTCAATAATATATTGAATCTCAAATAGGAAGCTAAGGCTTTTCTCTGATACTAATAACAAGCATAGACAAGGTACTTAGAAAACTATATAACTTGGGTACTCATCTTCTCTAAGGTTCCAGCATAGCAATATTACGGCTACAACAGTTTGTATCAGTCCTCAATTGTGTAAAACAAATGGGAGATCATTAAATGGGAGGCAAAGGGGGTGTAGGTGCTGAACGTGCCGGAGGCTGTGTAGATGCTGAACGTGATGGAGGCTGCGTAGGTGTAGATGTACGCGAGGCCTAAATCAACCCGAGGCAATTCTTCACCATGTCTAGTCCAAATCCAGTAGTTAGGCCTAAATTCAATTGAATACAGGTGATGCATGACCTCACCTAGGCTCTTAATCCTTCTGCAATCGCAATTAAGGCACGGACATCTAATCCCTCCATCAGTTATGAAATCTTCATGTGTCATTGCGGCTTGGACAAAGTGATCAACCCCATCGCAAAAAGATTGTTTCAAACCGCCTCTTCCTGGATACAACCTGTCGTACTTCTAACTACGACTCCAACGAAAAAAATTTCATCTTTTGCATGTTAAAAAAATGACAATTTCAGCAGCACGATGTTCTTAGAACCGCTCTCTTTCTTTAAATGGTATGACCCTATCCCATTCGAGAAAAAACTTTTTCAAAACTCGTATAATAGTCCTTCCTTAATTCTCATATCTTATACTTGATAAAATTTTGGCAGCATTTCCCATTAGTCTCTGAGTACACTAAATAATCGTAGATATGAATACTGCGATCAAGTATGCACCCAGAGAACAAAAGGAAACGAATCGAACCGAAATTTCATCAAATATAAAGATACGAGAATTTAGCAACAATTATTATACGAGTAAAGAAAAAGGTTTTTTCCCAAACTGTTTGACTTTGACAATTCAAGGTTCAAAAAATAATGAACATGTGGTACCCTAAAAGAGTACATGTACTCAATAATATATTGAACCTCAAATACGAAGCTAAGGCTTTTCTCCGATACTAATAACAAGCATAGACAAGGTACCTAGAAAACTATATAACTTGGGTACTCATCTTCCCTAAGGTTCCAGCACATCAATATTATGGCTACAACAGTTTATATCAGTCCTCAATTGTGCAAAACAAAAGTAATTCACATTTACCCAAAGCTCAACCAGACAAGGTATCTTATATAGTCATAACATCATTCGCATATCATTCATCAATCAATCTCAACATTTATTTTTCAATTTAACAACAATCACAGTCATACAGTCTCTAATTATAATTAGAGTCCCTAATCTTACAGTCTCTAATTACAATTACAGTCCCAAATATACAAAATTACATAATAGTCACAAGTCATACATTCTCGAATCATAATTACAATCCCTAATCATACAAAATTTCAACTAAACTACAGTATCTAATACGGTCTCTAATCATACAAAATTTCAATTAAACTACTGTTCCTAATCATACAAAATTACTCGCACTATAAAAACTTATAATGAACCAACCTCGATCGTAGAGTAGTGGTAGAGGCACAGGCAGTGGTGGCAGCTGGTGTGGCGCCGCGAAGTGGCAAAGGATGCCTTAATAGAACAAAGATCACCTCTAGATAAAAGAGAAACTAATTAACTAAAGCTATTTTTAAAAGCCTATATGTCAAGATCACTTCTATATGCACACATAAATTACTTCATTTGAAACTCAATTTTAACCAAAATCAATTTTGCAAAATCAAGCTCATCTAAAATCAAGTTTACAATCACTTATCCAACCACATACTAAATCCTCAATATACTCCATCAAATCAACCAATTGCATGAAAAATAAAAATACTTCTCAACTTACATTTTTGATGCCATATAATCATCACTAACTAAATTTTTACAGCCTAGTCCACAATATACCCCATTAAATTATTCAATCACATGATAAATCCACAATATGCTAGGCTAATCAACCAAGACAAAAGTTTCCACACATAAACCACTTCATTCAATACTCATTTTTAACCAAATTCAGTTTTGTAAAATCAAGTTCAACTAAAATCAAGCTTTCAAAAGCTCATCCAATGACATGATAAATCCACAATATGCTAGGCTCCATCAAATCAACCAATTGCATATAAAAAATCCTATAGAACTGTTCCAACAGTTTGAGTGATTCAAGAAACAATCCCCTGAATATCAATGTCTTGATTCATTAAAGAAACATTTCATCATGTGAGCCCACGGACTAAACTTCCCCAGGAATCAGATGCAGTGCTCAATCACCATAAAATTAAAAAGTAAGACTATATTTGAAACAAAACAAGCAAAAACAGAAGGGAAGCCATTTTCTATTGTCTAGGAACAATGCAAGATGAATGCATAGTAAAAACAGTAACATATATTTGTAGCATTGATTGATATAGTCTCTGTGAGTGTGTGTACATAAAAGAAAAACTCAAGCAAAAGCCTTTGGCTTTGGTCCATCCAGAGTCCACACCATATGACTCAAAACTAGCTAGCTAACCTAATACAGCCAACAATGAGGAGTTGAAAGAACTAAAAGTCGCATGCAAATTAGAAGCACTGTGAAAAACAGAAAATACCTTATTGAAACAATCTAGCGTAGATCCAAGTCCAATATTATCCAAATTCACATAACCGAAAGCTTCAAGTCAAAGTGTAGACCACATCGAACTAATACAGCAAATAGAAATTGATTTTGAAACATGAAACACTAACCTGATCTTGAAGAAGGACTCCAGCAATGGGAACACACTCTTGTATTGTATTGTATCTTTCAATGCTGAATTTCAGAATTCAAAACGATTAATATAAAATAAAATTGAATTAAAATTTTCTAAACGAAAGGGGAAACACAAAAACAGTGAGAAATGAAAAGAAAAGGATGAGAGGAGAGGACTAATGGTAAGGGAAGGAGGTGAAGAACGACGGAAACACGAGCTCAAAGGAGGCGAAAATGCGGTGGAGGGCGTGGCGACAGCGGCGACGCTGGGGAGGCAGGTGCTTTGGGGAAGATAGTGATTTGGTACTCGCTGCAAGGGGATAAGGAGGATGACGTAGTAGTGGCAGACGGGGTGGTGGTGGCAGAAGCAGATGCGGTGGTGGCAACGGCGATGCAAGGGGAAAGGGAAGAGAGAATGAACATAAAACTGGGAATAGGGAATAAGGGCTCATCCCCTGCTTGTATCTGGACGTTACCGACAGCCTCATTTAAGTTACTGACGGTCTAAACCCGTCGGTAAACTGACTCGACATTACCGGTGCCCAAGTTCAAATACCGACAGGCATTGTCGTCGGTATTTGAAAGCGGGAATCTAAAAACATTGTAAACTTACCGACGGACTAAGGCCGTCAGAAACTACAAAAGCGAGAATACTTATGGCCTAGCCGTCAGTAACATTTAGCGTACGACGGGTGTGATTTACTGACGGCTTGGCGATCGGTGGTGACCATCGATAATAGGCCGTCGGTATGCCCACTTTTTCTTGTATTGTGAGGCAATGAGGTGGCCAGCTAGTGAAACACCTCATCATCCCATTAAACATAACTCTAAATAACTAACTTTAATTGTGTACTGGTTGTTAAAGCATATAATGAAAATACAGATAAAATTTAAGCGAAATTAAAGTAAAGCACGAGCGTGGATAAAAAAATATATACGTAGACTAGGCCCCATCATACAAGATATACATAAGTGTATCAAAATATACAGTGATCCGTAGGGTAACCAACAAAATACATCATCCAAAAGCCCTCTTCACCAAAATACATCAAAAACCTCAAAAGACTAACTGACTATAACTCAAGGGACACCATATAGCTCAGAGGCAGGTAGGGATAGCAGGAACTCCCTGCATAAGGACCCTAATGCCTCTGGTAAACTCATAGAGGTGGGATCGACATAGCGGAAGGAGTAGAACTACTAAACCTCACAACTGGCCTACATCTAGTTAGTATTGGCGTATGGACACTAAAACGAGTTGTATATGTCAAAAAGGTAGCCTCCGGGCTATCCTAAAGTCTCCTACAAAAGTGGGTATAGGTGAGCCAAGCAAATAGATGTAAATGCTAACTAGTCTTGTGCAGACCACGGCATGGCGAGAGTGGTCAATCTCCCATCCCGCTCCATCCTTATCATGGTAGTGGACTTAAATATCACCCCACACCAGCCTCTGAGGGTCTTACAACATCATTGGATGAAGGTAGTACGCTATCTCTCTCATTTGTGTACTCCTCAATAAGGTCCTCCTCCACAGGGTATTCTCATGAATGAAATAAAATAAAAACAAAGAAAACTAGGAGATAATAATACACATTATTCATCATAAAGTGGGAAAGCAGATATAGAATACCACACTCAGATAGCACAAACACATACAAGCAATCTCCTATCAAAAATAGAAGAGAAAATGAGAGAGAATGGGTTGATAAGTTTTGGCCAAGTAGACAAAAGGAAAGAGGAAAATGAGCACTTGAAGCAAAAGAGGCTAGTGTAAGCTTAGGTTAAGAAAATTTGAAGGGGAAAAAACTTTCCACCAATGAGCATGAAGGACATGGATTCAAAGTTCCAAATCGGAAAGGAACAATTTCTTATATGTTTCCCCCATTAAGCCATGCAAGGTAGAAGGTGAAAAAGTAAGGTAGAAGCAATCTTTCCTTTTTGGTATAAAGTTACTTTTTCACAAAAGGCAAAAAGTACAATTGAATTGTTTTGGATAAAATTTGTGAACGTGAACACAAGAAGGGAGGGTTAAATTGTGTTGAAAACTTTTCACAAACTTTGATTTAAAAATACTTAGAACACAGGTTTTTTTCAAAACAGTTTGTTAAACGGACGCTGGAAATAAGCCGGACGCTGAAAAGCAGTTTGTGAAAACTTGTTTTTAACAAAGCAAGATAAAGATAAATAGAAAGCAGTAAAGCAAGAGACACAGAGATTTATACTAGTTCACTACCAAACTGGTAGCTACGTCTAGTCCCTTCGTTCATAAAGGATTTTCCACTATAATCAACTGATTACAAATCCTTAAGAGTATTCTACTGTCACAACCTTGACAATACTCTCAACTTCTCAAAACGACTCAGTACATTCGAGCCTTTGAGGGAACAGCCTTAACTAGGCCAAAACAACTTTTACAAGTAAGTTGAATACAAGTATAAATAACTCTCACAGAGACTCGGCTCAGTTCAGTTCTTGTAGTCCAGAGACTCGGCTCGAAACTTGATTGCTCACAGAAGCAGTGCTTTCAGAGTATTGACTCTTTGTAGTGTATAGCAACAATGCTTGTTCTCAGTAAATGAAGCAATATTCTCTTGTAGAGTTTCGGCAGTTTCTTCAATGGATACCTTGGGGTATTTATAGGAGTTATAAAGGATATTACCAATTCTGATAAAGATGGCTCCTTTCCATTGAGTGAGGTGATTTCAAAAAGCTGTCTCTTTCTTCCTTTCCAGAGAATATCTCAGTAGTACACATTACCGTTTTCGTACTACCTTGCTTTTCACAATTGCTTGTACGATTTTTGTCTTTTAGCTAAAGGTGTAACCTTTGATACCTCGTACAACAATTTTAGCGCATAAGTCAAATTTGAAATCCGTTCCAGAAACTTCTGAGAGGAAGAGCAACTATGTGACCAACACGTGATTTATAATGAGGTTCAAACGCTTGCTCAGAACGGAAGATCGGACGCTCATAGCAAATGGATAAGACTAGTGTCACAAGAAGATAATTCCAGACGCTCACGAGGACAGTATACTAGGATGAGCCGGATGCTGACACATGGAGTGTATCCTTCTCTTGAGAGCTTCTTCCTTCTTGTTTAAGTGGCTTAGAAATATATGTAATATTTGTATCTGCACACTTCAAGAATTGTTAGAACATAAATTGTTCTCTTGTGAATATTTTGTTATCATCAAAATTAATGAGGGTCTAAACTTCTCAATCGTTTAGGTTCCAACAATCTCCCCCTTTTTGATGATGACAAATATCTAATGTTGATGAACAATTTAGTTTCAAAATGACATCAAGGGTCTCCCCCTGAATTTAACAATTTTGATATATAAGATAATTCTAGTATTAAGGCGATAGTTGATAAACAAATTCAATTAAGTGATCACAAAAAAATACGTAGATGTATCAGAGTAAGATCAGATGCTGATCAAAAAGATTGATTTAATCAAATTGTACCAAATTTATTGATCATTATAAGAGCACTAGATCAATGAATATTAGCGCATTAATAAATAACCACACAAATGCTATGTATGAAATGCTATGCATGATACTTCAGTTCCAGCGTATTCATCGGAGTGTGAACATCGGACGATGAGTTAGTCAGATTTTCACGTGTTCATCATACCTTTCTTTTACTCCCCCTTTTGTCATCAGACAAAAAGAGTGTAAAAACACATCATAGTCAAAATAAGTCTTAGAAAAATTTGAATATAAGTCAGATGTAGGTATATATTAACAGATAATTAGAGCAAAATTAGTGTATATATATAAGTGTATCAACAAAACAAATAAATAGTTTATATCACACAAAAATAAATAAATTCAAGGGTTTGGAAGAGGTGGTGGAGGGATGTTGAGACGTTCATATAGTAATTTCAGAGCAGTCTCCAGCTGAGTGACTTTCATGTTTGTGGCCTTCATTTCTTCAAACTACGCTTTGGGAATAGTGACCATCTCAACTGCGAGGAGTAGAAGTAGAAGGTCCAACTTAGTGCAGTGCAGGTTTCATCTTCGATGCCTTGCTAGCACCCAGTTGGATAGCGTCAGTCTCAATTCCTTCTTCCGTTGAGCTCTTAGAAAAAATGCATCATTTGGTATAAACCATTTGATGAGATTTCCAAGTTTTCTGAGCTCAGATTCTGTTTGAATTTCCCATTTATACTTCACATCTTCTGGATATAGTAAATTCATGAAGATGATTTCTCTGTGTAGAACTACATCAGCAGTGAAAGCATCAAACCTATTTCCAGCTTCTTCTCCCCATATACTTCTGATAAAGACACTTAATGCTTCACAAGTGAAAGAAAGTGCTTCATTTTCTGCCAGGTATATTCTTCGCAGATTTTCCCTGTCATCTTCTTCTAGCACTAGGGGGACGAGGCATGGTAACATGGCTTTGTCTTTCCAAGACTCAGACCATTGACTCCAAGTAAATCCAATGTCGAAGTGCTTGGTCACAAAGTGACCCATTGGACATATATCTTGATGCGGTCAAAGGCACGACATCGAGCATCTGAACATATCATCGAAGTAGACTGTTCTAAGATTGATGTCAGTAATTCTGCTGATTGTGCCAACTGTTGGAATAGTGGCCTTCTCGGCATTGCAGCAGTTTGAGGAGCCAGTTCTCCATTCATCTTCCTTCAGAGAATTCAGGTAAAACCTTCTGGCATGATCCTCAGAGATCTTGGCAATCGGAAGCTTAGAGAATTCCTTAAGGTTGTACTTTTTAGGAGCCTTCTCATACTCCTTGAGCCCGATCTTGCTGAATGGCTGCTTGCCTGGAGCAGGTTCTTTCCTTTTCCCAGGGATAGACCAAGGTAGCCACCTTTGTCTATCTGGTACAATTTTTATTGAAACAGAAGAAGGATCCCTGTACTGTCTGATTACTTCAATCTTCTTCATCTCAAGACAGTGTGCCATGAAGGCAGCTTCTTCATCTGTGATCCACCTTTCGCATTATTCCAATGTGAGCGGTTCAGTTTGTGGTAGGGATCTAGGAAGATCAACAGAGAAGGGAATTGCTCTGCTACCAGATGCTGGTCTCAATCTTCCTTTAAATGACATCTGAAAGTGGTCTTCTCCATCGTTGAAGGTAGCACTTATTGGAGAGGCAATCTCCAATCTGGCAGCTCCAGAGGTGAAGGTTTTCAAATGCCATGTGGAGGGATGATTGTAGATGCTATGATATATCTCATACTTAACAAACTGTAGTTTGTATGAGACATTCTTCCTTCCACCAGCGTCTGTAGGTTTATGGGTAATGGTGAGTAAGGTGGGAGTGGTTTTGGTGATTTTGTAGGTTTTAGGTGTGTAGGGTTTGAAGGGATTAATGGGAGGTATTTTGAATAATAGATTAAAGGGATGAGAGTGAAGTTTGGAAATATATGTAGTAAGTGAAGTATTTGAAGAATTTTGTGGTAGGTCAAGGTTGAGTGTAGTGGATGATGGTTGGGTAGGTTTAGAGAGGGTTGAGGTTTGTTGGAGGCTCATTCTGGTTTTCCTGGTTTGTGTTTGTGTTTGTGGTTCTGAAACAGACAAAGGTGGTGCAGGAATAACATCATGAGCATCAAACACAGATACTGATTCATCAGCAGCAAAATCAAGTACCTTTGGGTTAACTTCTGATGACTTGACCAACCTTCTTTTCGACCCTCTGGTGACAACAACAACAGAAGGAGGAGGAGGGATTTGCTTCCCTTGACCGGACGCTGAAGCATCCTTTTCAAATGCTGGTCTAAACGGTTTCTCCAAGACCTTTCTGATGGGAATTCTATCCTCATCTTCTGGTTCTTCAACAGTAGGTGCAGGTGCCACCTTCTGCTTTGTTCTTCTGGTCTCCCTTGAAGGAGACTCAGCAGGTCTTTTCACACCAGTCATTGAGCCTCTGGCGGTTTTATTTTCAGCTTCTCCTTCCTTGATCATGGAGCATGTAATAAGCTGCATCCTGATCAAACTGTTGACTCCAAAAACTTCTGGACGAACAACAGCACCAACACCAAAGTATTTTTCCTTTTCCTCTGAGTTGATGGAGCCAGTCAGCTTTCTTACAATGCCGTCTTTGATCATCATAATGGAGAGAATAACTCCATATGGGATTATCTTGATGATATTCTTCTTATCAACATTCTTCCTTGAGAAGACAAGGGCATTTATCAGATTGTTGATAATCAACCTTGGCAGATTGATTTTCTTCCCATCCATGTAGTTCCTCATAATGAACTTTTGTTCGTAGTTCACTATGTCGCTTGAGCCAGCATTCAGAATCACGCTCTTGGCGATGATTTTGTGCAGTACTCGGTAGTGGCTTTTCAAGTCTTTAGCCGTGGGAGTGATGTTCTTCTTCTTCAGTTCACGGTAGTTCTCAAACAGAGCTTCATTGACTTTTTCATGTCCTCTGTAAGCATCACCAGCTTTGCATGGTAATCGATTCCTTCACGGACACTTGATTGTCTGAGCAATAGAGTTGATAGTGAAGCGTAGTTTGAATCCTCCGATGTGACCTTCTATGATTTCCTAAGTACGTATGCACTTCCCTGCACTCCTTAATAAGCGTAGCTCAGTACGTCAACTGGTTCCCAGATGAAGTAGTTTTTCCAGCCCAGTTTCTCAAGACCTTCCTCAAAGTCAAAACCGTATAGCTTGAAGTTCTCGAAATCAACCCGGTTCTCATTCAGAAGTTTTGCCTCAGAGAAGACATCGAAGGCAGCAGTGTATTGTCCAACCTTTCTGTCGGCCATTGTAGCAATTGAAGAGAAGGTGATAGAGGTTTTAGGGTTCGAAAACACACACAGAGAGAGAGAGAGAGATAGAGAGAAATAGCATGGTTTTGCAGAAAACGCAGAGTGAAGTGATGGAGCGAAAAATGTGGAGTAGTGGGAAAGTTAATAGAGAATGGTACAGTCCTTTTTTCAAAATATCGTTTCGTATTTCCACATAAAAATTAAATCAAAAAAGAAAACAAATTAAAGATTTGCCTTTTCATTAAATGCAGACGCCAAAAGAAAAGTAAAATCAAGAAAAAGATTTTATCGAAAGACATAAACAATTATGACTCAGTAGATATGATGAGACGCTTAAGTCCTTAACACGTGTGACACGTGTGGGTGTGCTCGGACGCACGCAACCGATTCACCAGACGATGAGTTATGATGCATATGACAAATAAGATGCTTATACACATACATGCTTATGTCATATCAGATGCTGAGATTTTGTTTATTTTCAGACGCTGAGATTAATCATTCTTCTATAAGATGAAAGTTTAAATTTCTTCTTATAAAATTGAATCTATCTTCAGCAAGGGGTTTTGTAAATATGTCAGCCCACTGATGATCAGTGTCTACAAATTTTATTTCTAGAATACCCTTCTGAATATAGTCTCTTATAAAATGATGCTTAATCTCAATGTGCTTGGCTCGTGAATGCAATATGGGATTTTTATGGGATTTTTAGTAAGACAGATTGCAGATGTATTATCACAAAAGATAGGAATGTTACTCTCTTTTATCAAGTAGTCTTCAAGTTGATACTTCATCCATAGAAGTTGAGAACTGCAACTTGCTGCTGAAATATACTCACACACATTGTGAGTGCAATTGTGCTTTGCCTTTTGCTTGACCAAGATACAAGATTTGCTCCAAGGAATTGGCAGCTACCACTTGTGCTTTTTCTTTCAATTCGGTCTCCAGCAAAGTCAGCATCACAGAAACCTACTAATTTGTAATCTTTTGATTTCTTATAAAGCAAACCAAGATTAGTAGTTCCTTGCAAATATCTGAATATTCTTTTGATAGCACTTAGGTGTGATTCTCTAGGATCTGATTGAAATCTAGCACACAAAGTGCAATCGAACATAATGTCAGTCTTGAAGCCGTAAGATAAAGTAGAGATCCAATCATACCTCTTTACATTTTCTCGATCTACCTTCTTACCAATTTCATCTTTACTAAGAGTGCGGTAGGATGCATAGGTGTACACATAGGCTTACAATCCAAAGATCTTGAATTTCTTTAATAATTCTTTGATATATTTGCTTTGATGTATATAGATACCATCATAGCATTGCTTGATTTGTATTCCAAGGAAAAACTTTAATTCACCCATCATGCTCATCTCAAATTCAGCCTGCATAAGCTTAGAAAATTCTTTGCAAAGGCTTTCATTAGTGGCTCCAAAAATGATATCATCAACATAGATTTGAACAAGTATGAAATGCTTGTTAGAAGATTTTCTGAAAAGAGTAGTGTCAACTAAACCTCTTGTAAATCCATTTTTCATTAAAAAGGAACTTAGTCTATCATACCATGCTCTGGGAGCTTGCTTAAGACCATATAGAGCCTTTTTAAGTTTAAAAACATGTTCTGGAAATTCAATATCTTCAAAACCAGGAGGTTGTTTAACATAAACTTCCTCAGTTATAAAACCATTTAGAAAAGCACTTTTCACATCCATTTGATATAGTGTTATCTCATGATGTGCTGCAAATGAAAGTAAAATGCGAATAGCTTCTAGTCTTGCAACAGGTGCAAAAGTTTCAGTGAAATCAATACCTTCTTCTTGTGAGTAACCTTGAGCAACTAACCTTGCTTTATTTCTCACAACTTTACCATCTTCATCAAGCTTATTTCTAAATACCCATTTAGTACCAATAACTTGCTTATCTTCTGGTAGAGTGACTACCTTCCATACATCATTTCTTTGGAACTGATTTAGCTCATCTTGCATTGCTAGAATCCACCCTTCATCTTCCAATGCTTGATTAATCGTCTTAGGTTCCATTTCAGAGAGAAGTGCAAAATCAGCATGCTCCTTGAAAGATGATCTGGTTCGTACTTTATCACCAGGTTCTCCTATGATTTGATCTTTTGGATGATTGGTTTTGTACTTCCATCTTTTTCTTGCTTCAGCCTCTGCTTGAGTAGAATTCTTCGTCTTGTCACCACTGGATGATGAAGATGCATGTTCACCGTCTGACTTGTCACCGAGGTTTAATTCTGAAAATAACTCATCTAGCTCGACATAGCAAAGGTCGGGCTTCTTATCATCAAACTTGACATGAATGGACTCTTCAATCACAAAGTTTCTTTGTTGTATATTCTAAAAGCTTTAGACCTTTCAGAGTATCCCAAAAGATTCCTTTGTCGACCTTGGAATCAAACTTACCAAGCTGATCTTTAGTATTCAAAATATAACAACTACAACCGAAAGGATGAAAGTAAGAAATGTTTGGTTTTCTACCTTTCCACAATTCATAAGGAGTCTTATTCAAAATAGGTCTTATAAAAATTCTATTTTGAATATAACAAGTCGTGTTCTTTATCGCTTCGCCAAAAATGTTTCGCAATATCAGCTTCATTGATCATGGTCCTGGCCATTTCCTGGAGGGACCTATTTTTCCTTTCTACAACACCATTTTGTTGAGGTGTTCTAGGAGAGGAGAAATTGTGGGAGATGCCATTTTCTTCACAAAATTTTTGAAAGCTTTCATTTTCAAATTCTCCCCCATGATCACTTCTAATAGAAGAAATACAGATGCCTTTTTCATTTTGAACTGATTTGCAGAAAACAGTAAATACCTTAAAAGACTCATCCTTGTGGGCAAGGAATTTAACCCACGTCCATCTAGTAAAACCATCAACAATGACTAATCCATATTTCTTTCCAGTTAAAGAGGCTGTCCTTGTGGGACCAAAAAGATTAAGATGTAAAAGTTCAAGTAGTCTAGAGGTCGAAACAACATTTTTTAAATGAAAGGAAGTTTTAACTTGTTTTCCTCTTTGACAAGCCTCACACAGGGCATCAGATTGGAACTTAAGATTTGGTAAGCCTCTAACAAGATTGTGTTTGTTTAATTTTGAGATTAACCTCAAATTGGCATGACCCAATCTTTTGTGCCAAATCCATTGCTCATCTTCAACAGACATAAGACACTTGACATCTTGTTTTGCAAGTTCAGAAAGATCAACTTTATAAATGTTTTGTTTCCTCTTGTCAGAAAGAATATAGATCCATCATTTTGCTTTTTCTTGAACATCCATTTTCTCAGAAAGACAACATTATAACCACTGTCACATAATTGACTTATGCTCAATAGATTATTTTTCAGTCCTTCAACATATAAGACATTATCAATAGAAGGAAGAGAGCCTTTACCTATGCGACCAATTCCAACTATTTTACCTTTACGGTTTCCTCAAAACCAATCGAATCCAGCTTTCTAGGTCTTAGTTCTTGGAACATATGCTTTTCTCCGTCATGTGACGCGAGCATCCTTGTCTAAGTACCAAGATAGGTGTGTTGCCTTTGTTCATAAGCAAGTCTGCAACATAGACTATTTTATCTTTAGGTACCCATATCTTTTTTGGGTCTTTTCTTGTTAGTTCTTGAAGGATACTTGTCCTTCTTAGTTGTAAACACGACACGCACTTTTCAAATGACCAGTTATTGCGGTAAGTACAATGCAAGCATTTACTATGATTATTGGATTTATCGATCTTTGAATCATTTTCTAAAAGAGGTTCATCCGATATATAACCAAGACCATGAGTTGTCGTTTCGACACCCTAAATCATAGAAGCTTGTTTGCTTGAGTTACACTCTCTGCAAGAAACTTTTGAAATGCATGTTCATAGTCATTTGATTTGCAGTTAGGATTGCCTGTAACTCTGAGCTTTTAACTTGAGAGCTCTCACTACGGTTGCTTGTTGGCTTCCAGACGCTGGTTATCCACCGCTGATTTTTAGGTTTTCACAGTTCTCTTCATTAGTACAGAGTTTTCATTGTGTAAAGAATGAAAATCTTGTGATAGTTTTGAAAATTTCTTTTTCAAATTCTTATACTCAATAGAGAGTGGCGTAATCCTTTAACAGATCATCAAATGCAAGTTGAAGTTCGTAATAAGAATCATATATTATTACCTCTTCAACTTCTTCTTGAATCAAGATCGATTAATGCGCCATGAGGGCAATGTGAGCTTCTTCTTCTTTATCTTCCTCAGAGGAGGATAAGTCAAGATCTTCCCATGTTGCCATGAGACCTTTCTTCTTTTTCTTGAAGGAGCTTCTTGTGGACTTTTCCTTAAGATTAGGACACTCGGACTTGAAATGTCCAGGCTTCTTACATTCATAGCAAATGACTTGGCCTTTGTCCTTGTCTTTGCTTTCCTTCTTGTCCTTTGTATCTTTCTTCTGAAACCTCCTTCTGAAGTTTCTCTTCTTCCACATTCTCTGGATCTTCTTAGATATGAATGCTAGCTCATCATCTAATCCATCATAATCTCCTTCTGAAGCTTCATCATCTGATTCTTCTTCTTCAGCCTGAAAAGCTTTAGAAGTACTAGGTTTATGTTGATTAACTCTTAAAGCAATAGACTTACTCTTCTTGGTAGGTTTTTCTTCATTTAGCTCAAGTTCATGAGCTTTCAAAGAACTCATAAAATCTTCAAGCCGAAGGACATTTAGATCTTTTGCTTCTTGAATAGCAGTGACTTTGGGTCTCCACTGCTTAGTCAAACTTCTCAAGATCTTTCTCACATGGTCAAGTGTAGTATAACTTTTTCCAAGGGCCTGCAACCCATGAACAAGTGTTTGGAACCTTCCAAACATAGTTTCAATGTTTTCTCCATCTTCCATTTTGAATAGCTCATACTGGCGAACCATCATGCTAGCCTTTGTTTCTCTTACTTGGGCAGAACCCTCATAAGACAAAACAAGAGAATCCCAAATTTCTTTGGCAGTATCAAACTTACCACATTTATCATATTCTCTTTCTGTCATAGCACAGATGAGAATAAATCTAGCCTTCTGATTGGTTTGATATCTCTTTTTCTGATCATCGGTCTAGTTTTCCCTAGGTATTGCAACACCAAGGGCATTAGCGGGAGAAATGTATCCACTTTCAACTATATCCCACAAATCAAGATTTTGTGCCTCAAGGAATGCTTTCATCTTATCTTTCCAGTAATCAAAATTTTCTCCATTGAATAGAGGAGGACAGTTCATATGACCACCTTCAGCAGACATGTTCACAGTAGGATCTTTACTCTTAACACTGTTAAGTGCTCAACCAAGAGGCCGAGCTCTGATACCAACTGAACGTGAACACAAGAAGGGGGGTTGAATTGTGTTGAAAACTTTTCGCAAACTTTGATTTAAAAATACTTAGAACACAGGTTTTTTTCAAAACAGTTTGTTAAACGGACGCTTGAAATAAACCGGACGCTGAAAAGCAGTTTGTGAAAACTTGTTTTTAACAGAGCAAGATAAAGATAAATAGAAAGCAGTAAAGCAAGAGACACAGAGATTTATACTAGTTCACTACCAAACTGGTAGCTACGTCTAGTCCCTTCGTTCCTAAAGGATTTTTCACTATAATCAACTGATTACAAAACCTTAAGAGTATTCTACTGTCACAACCTTGACAATACTCTCAACTTCTCAAAACGACTCAGTACATTCGAGCCTTTGAGGGAACAACCTTAACTAGGCCAAAACAACTTTTACAAGTAAGTTGAATACAAGTATAAATAACTCTCACAGAGAGGATAAAAATTAAGCTCAATATAGAAATGCTTTCTAAAAGAAAGTGTCGGACGAGTTCGCTTCTTGTAGTCCAAAGACTTGGCTCGAAACTTGATTGCTCACGTAAGCGGTGCTTTTGAGTATTGACTCTTTGTAGTGTATAGCAACAAGTGCTTGTTCTCGATAAATGAAGCAATATTCTCTTGTAGAGTTTCTGATTTCTTCAATGGATACCTTGGGGTATTTATAGGAGTTATAAAGGATATTACCGTTACAGTAAAAATGGCTCCTTTCCATTGAGTGAGGTGATTTCAAAAAGCTGTCTCTTTCTTCCTTTCCATAGAATATCTCAGTAGTACACATTACCGTTTTCGTACTACCTTGCTTTTCACAATTGCTTGTACGATTTTTGTCTTTTAGCTAAAGGTGTCACCTTTGATACCTCGTACAACAATTTTAGCGCATAAAATCAAATTCGAAATCCGTTCCAGAAACTTCTGAGAGGAAGAGCAACTACGTGACCAACACGTGATTTATAATGAGGTTCAGACGCTTGCTCAGAACGGAAGATCGGACGCTCATAGCAAATGGATAAGACTAGTGTCACAAGAAGATAATTCCAGACGCTCACGAGGACAGTATACTAGGATGAGTCGAATGCTGACACATGGAGTGTATCCTTCTCTTGAGAGCTTCTTCCTTCTTGTTTAAGTGGCTTAGAAATATATGTAATATTTGTATCTGCACACTTCAAGAATTGTTAGAACATAAATTGTTCTCTTGTGAATATTTTGTTATCATCAAAATTAATGAGGGTATAAACTTCTCAATCGTTTAGTTTCAACAATTTGAAGTTCATGGGCTTATCCACAAGAGTCATGCGCCACCTAGCCCTAGCTCTAATTGTCTGAGGCTCTGCTCTGACTCTATCTTGAATGACATGCACTTGGATTTGAACAAAATAATAATATTTTATTTCGATGTCCCAAAATTCTCAAACTTTCTCCAACGGTTCTAAAACTTCTAAAAATGTTATTAAACCTAATATTCTTGTCTTTGGTATCGCTAGGATTTCTCTGACCGTTGTAACTCTATGCTGTCAGCCCGTACGCAAACTGAGTTTCGTCTGAATCTGAAACTTAGCTTCGAACCACCACTTCTTAATATATATTAGGTTCTAAAAGAGGTTTTAGTTTCCTAATTTTCACACACTTATTTATAGCAATTAATGGTTGTCAAGGAACAAGAAAAACAAATGTCAGGATTAGCGGCAAAGGAAAAGGAAGTCTTCTCATTTGGCAGGTATTTCTTCAGTCTCATGCCTTTCTTTGACTCCAGTTGGCGTAATCCCCCATTTGGTCTTTAGGTCGAGGATCCTTGCAATGAAATGGACGAGTGGATGCTTCCATATGGTGTTATGGAGCTCCACAAGTCTAGTGGTTCTATTGTAGTTCTTAAGAACACTCTTAAGACCTCTGTTTGTGGGGATGGGGCTCTTAAGTACATGCTTGAACTTCTCCATCAGGCCGAACAGGCAGTTTGGGACAAGTCATCCCAGAAGAGTCAATTAAGTCTAAGGCCCTTGTGGAAGAAGTGAGCAACAAGATTGCCCTACTGGAGAAGTCTTTGAAAGATGTTTGTGCCCAATGTAAGTAGGAGAAAAACAGCTTGAGAAAGACAATGCACAGCTCCAGTATAAGAAGGATGTCGTGACTGTTCAGTTCATAAAAGTTTCAGTCAGGCAAACACATTTGTCGAGAAGTTCATCCAGGCTTGCGAGGATGTCTTTGACAATGCCATGTTGGTTGTCAAATTTTATCTTTTGTAGCTCAATACTTCCAGGTGGGTAATCATCTTGGCAGTCCAAAATGGCACCTTGGTCTAGCTCGGTAGACCTATGGGAAGCACCCTTGTCAATCTTGAGGACTATTACTCAGTAATGTTTTTGCTGAGGAAGGTGGGGGTTTTAGGCGGTTCCTCTCGAAGATGATCCAAGTGCTACCACCTCCATTCAAGACATCCAACATGCTTTACCTCTGTCCCCTTTTTGCTTTAGGTTTTGAGATTTATAACTATTATTGTACCTACTTCTATTCCATATTAGGTAATTGGTGTTTCTTTTTTAATTTTTTTACAACACACACGATACTACGGTCGTACTTCTTTCCCTTCGCTAGGGACATTGGGATAGTTTCGAGGTTCTAATGACTTTGGATTCGTTTCCTTAGAGAACTTTTCATGAATGCTCTAGGAAGCTTATATTACTTTTCTCCATTGTCCCTTACTTTTAAGTTGAAGTAAATTCTTTTTGATACCTGACTGGCCTAAGCATCTTTTTTCCTCTTGCAAAACAGGGGCCATTCTTAGTCTTCACTCAGTTAGAGGATTAGCCTTCTCTGTCCTCTTTTTCTCGATCTCGGATTCGCTCTCTCCCACTTCTTGGAGTTTTGGGGCAGGATCCTTGTTTTCTCGATCTCATATCCACTCTCTCCCCCACTGCTTGGAGTTTTGGGGACGAAACCTCTTTTCCTCGATTTTGGATCCTCTCTCTCCCATTATTTGGAGTTTCAGGGAGAGATTGATCCACTATCGTACATAGGTCAAAATAATTCAAAATTGTAGTACAAGGTAATTAAACCTTGGTCGTCTCACAATGATCTTTATTCTTATTAACCAAAAGTGAAAAGAGGAAATAGGGGGTTTTCAAAATTCAAATTTAAAAGAAAAACAAATCGCAAATATCTTTTTGAAATCTATTAATAAACACGACCAATCCACTTATTGTTGGGAATTTTAATTGGATCTAACACAGATTTCGAAAGATTATTCCTATCCTTGATTTTATTCTTGTATGATCCTTGTTCTGGACAGAACTTTAGAGGATGACCGGAGAGAAGCGATACGGCAGCGTCAGGTCGGATGACGACGGCGCGTGGTGGTGGTGTACCTGCAAACACTCCAACGCTCAAGTCAGTGCGTATAAGAGGTAAGTGAAGAGGTGATGAAATGAATATTACCTCAATCGTTTGAAGTGACTCTCCTTTTATAGGAGTTGAGGACGGTGAGGGCGGTTCCCGTGGAACCCGGGGTGCCGTCAGATCGTTCTGGGCTTTGTGATGGGATGGGCGGAATGCTGAGGACCGTTGGATCGGCCACGTCGATATGGTCTCGAGGTAAGGCGGTGGGAACCGACGTTGGTAATGGGCTGGATGTGACTCTTCGGATTGGGCCTCGGCCCAGTCCGGAACAGTTGCCCCCCAAGTCGCTAGCTCGAATGTCGAGGTGGTGACTTGTTGTCGAAGTTCGTTGATGTCCTTGTCTGCAAGGAACTGCAAGCGTCGTCATGTCGTGCTTGTTCATTAGTTCGTTCGGAACCTTCGTGTTCCACGTCTGCTGAGGTAGTTCACGACACGAGGCTTGTGTCAAACGCACAAGGCTTTATTACGAGCTCGTGCACGCGGTCTCGGCACGAGGTCGATCTCTTCATCAGGTGCTTGTGCAAATGCACAAGGCTTTGTCACGAGCTCGTGCACGTGGTCTCGGCACGAGGTCGGTCAGGTGCTTGTGCAAACGCACAAGGCTTTGTCACGAGCTCGTGCACGCGGTCTCGGCGCTAGGTCGATCTCTTCATCAGGTGCTTCTGCAAACGCACAAGGCTTTGTCACGAGCTCGTGCACGCGGTCTCGGCACGAGGTCGATCTCTTCATCAGGTGCTTGTGCAAACGCACAAGGCTTTGTCACGAGCTCGTGCACGCGGTCTCGGCACGAGGTCGGTCAGGTGCTTGTGCAAACGCACAAGGCTTTATCACGAGCTCGTGCACGCGGTCTCGGCACGAAGTCGGTCAGGTGCTTGTGCAAACGCACAAGGCTTTGTCACGAGCTCGTGCACGTGGTCTCGGTACGAGGTCGGTCTCTTCATCAGGTGCTTGTGCAAACGCACAAGGCTTTGTCACGAGCTCGTGCACGCGGTCTCGGCACGAGGTCGGTCAGGTGCTTGTGCAAACGCACAAGGCTTTGTCACGAGCTCGTGCACGCGGTCTCGGCACGAGGTCGGTCTCTTCATCAGGTGCTTGTGCAAACGCACAAGGCTTTGTCACGAGCTCGTGCACGCGGTCTCGGCACGAGGTCGGTCAGGTGCTTGTGCAAACGCACAAGGCTTTGTCACGAGCTCGTGCACGCGGTCTCGGCACGAGGTCGGTCTCTTCATCAGGTGCTTGTGCAAACGCACAAGGCTTTGTCACGAGCTCGTGCACGCGGTCTCGGCACGAGGTCGATCTCTTCATCAGGTGCTTGTGCAAACGCACAAGGCTTTATCACGAGCTCGTGCACGCGGTCTCGGCACGAGGTCGGTCAGGTGCTTGTGCAAACGCACAAGGCTTTATCATGAGCTCGTGCACGCGGTCTCGGCACGAGGTCGGTCAGGTGCTTGTGCAAACGCACAAGGCTTTATCACGAGCTCGTGCACGCGGTCTCATCAGGTGCTTGTGCAAACGCACAAGGCTTGATGTGCTTGTGCAAGGCACAAGGCTTTATCACGAACTCGTGTATGCGTTCTCGGCACGAGGTCGATCACGGGTACTTGTGCAAACGCACAAGGATAACAGTGTTATGTTTTCTTCAATCATACTTTATTGCTTCACATTGTGTGTTTCGGATACAATTGTTTCAACTATAATATTTCTTCATTTTTGCCGCATTCCAAGTTCTTGGAATTTGCTGTCCTTGTAGTGTCTCGAGGGTGTAGCGCGCGTGCAGTCTTTCTGACGATTACATGCGGGCCTTCCCAATTGGCATAAGTTTCCCTTGTGGGGCATTCTTCGTGCCAACATCACTCGTCGAAGAACTAGATCTCTAGGCATGAATTCTCTGGGTACAACACTTTGGTTGTATCTTCTGCGATCTTCTGTTTCCACTGCGACCTCGCCCGAGTGCCGCGAGTTCCTGCGTGCGTCGAGGAGGTCAAGTTCTTCTCGTACACTCGGCGGTTGTCAATGCTACTCTGGGGATGTGAGGTTCTCCAACTAAGTTCCCAATCTCGGCAGAATAACTTCCTCGGTCCATAAGTGAGGCGAAAGGGATTCTCCTGTCGTTGAATGTGGAGTAGTCCGACACGCCCAAAGCACTCGGGAAGCTCTTACGCCCGGTTGCCCTGGCCTCGTCTAACCTTCGTTTGAGACCTCGTAAAATAACCACTGTTGCGGCCTCGGCTTGACCGTTAAATGCAGGGTGTTCTCTGAGGTGAAGTGTTGTTTCATGTCGAGGTCTTCCATAGTCTTTCTAATCCGCGATCTGCGAATTGTGTTCCGTTGTCGATTGACCACCCTGGAATCCGAACCTCGTCGGAATATATCTTTTGAAGAACTTAATCAAGTTCTTTGCGATTATCTTTGCCAGGGCTCTGCCTCAACCCACTTGGTAAAGTAATCTACATAGCGGCCAGGTACTTCACCGTCCGGAGCCGTTGGAAAAGGTCCAAGTATATCAATCCCCACCAGGCAAAGGGCCACGGTGAAGTCGGGGATGTTAACTCTAGGAGGAGCTAAGTGTAGATCGCCATGTCTCTGGCATTTGTCGCATTTCTTCACGAGCGATGTTGCGTCTGCATTGAGTTGGCCAATAGTATCTGTACGGAGGATTTTCTTTGCCAAGGAACGTCCTCCAAGGTGTTGCCCACATATGCCTTCATGCACTTCAGCAAGTGCATATTGCGCTCGTGTATCGTCGAGGCATTTCAACAGGGGGGTGGAGAACCCTCTTCGATATAAGATACCGTCGATCATGGAGTATGAAGATGCTCTCTTTCGGATTTTGGCAGCCTCCTTCTCATCATCAGGTAGTTGACTAAGTTGAATAAACTTTTGAATGGACGTCATCCAACTGTCGGGCTCATCGGGCAAATCCTCGACACTTGCCTGGGAAATTGTAAGCGAATTTGGCGCTTTCTCGGTGCCGTCATAAGTGGCATCAACCACTGTAGTAATGCTAGGCTTGGCCAGTGTTTCTTGTATCACCGATCTGTTGTTTCCAGAGCTTCCCGTGCTGGCGAGTTTGGACAAAATGTCAGCTCTGGTGTTTTGTTCTCTCGGGACGTGTACGATCTCAACTGAGGAGAAGTCGCTCATTTTCTTTTTTACCAGGGCGAGGTATTTTTGAGGAAGTGGATCTTTAGCCTGGTATTCTCCACCAACTGGGACACAACTAGTGAGAATCGATTACGAGTTTTACCTTTTGTAGCCGAAGTCTCGAGCGGTGTGAGGCCAACTAAACACGCCGTACTCTGCCTGGTTGTTGGAGGTGGGAAAGGAGAATCCCAATGAAAACTCGACAATCGGCCGTCGTCGTTCTCGAGCAATAAGCGGCGCCATCGCCTTTGGAATTCGGCGATCCGTCGACATGGACCGTCCATCTGGAACATGGTTACGTAACCCCGAAGTCATCTCGCAATGAAATCTGCCAAGCACTGGGCTTTGATAGTTTGTCTCGGCTCGAAAGTAACTCCGAATTCGGACAACTCGACCGACCACTTGATCATACGCCCTGCCAGGTCAGGCCTGTGTAGAATCTGTTTGATTGGTTGGTCAGTTCGAACCATAATGGGATGTGCCAAGAAGTATTGTCTTAGGCGTCGAGCTACGACTACCAGCGCGAGCGCGACTTTTTCGATCTTCTGGTATCTCAGCTCTGGGCCCTGAAGTGCTTTGTTTATAAAATAGACCGGTTTCTGGCCCTCATCTGTTTCGTGAATGAGGACGGCACTCAGAGCTTCGCTCGACACTGCTAAGTAGAGATAAAGGACCTCCCCCGGATACGGTCTCTCGTCAAGGCGGCGGTTGGGGCGATATCGTTTTACGTGTTAAGGCTTCTTCGTTTCGGGCGACCATTCGGCGAATTCCCTTTTTGAGCAAGCGAAAGAAAGGCAACGCATGTTCTGCGGACTTTGAGATAAACCTTGTCGGGGATGCGAGCATTCCAGGTGAAAGCCGGATGTTTTTCTTCGACGATGGTTGCTGCATCTCTGTGACAGCTCGACATTTGTCGGGGTTGGCCTCGATTCCCCTCTCGGTTAGATAAAAACCTAGAAATTTCCCAGCTCGTACTCCGAAAGTGTACTTTTCGGGATTGAGCCTCATATTATGTCTTCATATTTCAGCAAAGACTTCTCTAAGATCGACGATGTGGTCGATTTCCCTCGTCGTTTTTACTATCATATCATCCATATATACCTCCAGTATTCTACCGATTTGGTTGGCAAAGATTTTATTCATCATGCGCTGATATGTCGCTCCAGCGTTCTTGAGGCCAAAAGGCATCACGTTATAGCAGTAATTGCTTTTATCGGTCATGAACGCGATTTTTTCTTGATCGGCATGGTGCATCAGAATCTGGTTGTAACCAGAGTATGCATCCATGAAAGACAACAACTGAAAACCGGAGGAATTATCGACGAGTTTGTCGATATTAGGGAGGGGGTAGGCGTCTTTGGGACATGCCTTGTTAAGATCAGTGTAATCAACACACATGCGCCATTTTCCATTAGATTTTTTAACTAATACAACATTTGATAGCCAAGTAGTATATTTGACCTCCTAATGAATTCAGCCTTTATCGGGTTTTCAACGGCTTTGGTCATGCGGTTTCACTTTTTCAAGAGCTTGCCTACGGCTCGAGCCACCCAAATGAGCCTTGGGGTCGAGAGCGAGTTGGTGGCAAGCAATATCAAGAGAAATACCTGGCATGTCGCCAGAGTCCGCCGAAGAGGTCCGTATTGGACTTCGTGCACTGCTAGTTGCATTTTGACTGTTGGGAGGTCGGCACCAAGCTTGACCGTCTTCCCAGGGTCTTCTCCTAGCCGAACTCGGATGAACTCTCCATCTGCAAGCCTTTTAATTTTTTGCTGGAGCTCGCGGGCTAGGGGGTCGTTCTCCGGTATTTCATCTTCAATCTCAATCCAGGCGTCAAAATCGGTGAGATTGACCTCTGCAGCAGCTTTTGCAGGGTCGGGTTTCTTGGTCGACAGGAGTTGCTTTTCTTCTCTTGGCTCGTCGGCCTTTAAAGATAAAAGATAGCATCTCCTCGCAGCTTCTTGATCTGCTGCGATGGTGACGACTTTGTGCTCGTTATCATGGAAGCGCATTTTCAAGTGGATTGTCGAGGTTATAGCTCCGAGTTCACCCAGCGTCGGGCGTCCGACGATGCAGTTGTAAACGGACTTGCATGGTAATACAATAAACTGGACCTTCACAGTTTTGGAGATTGGTTGTTCTCCAAAGGTCACCATCAACTCCACATAGCCCAACGGCTTTGTCTTCGAACCGTTGAACCCAGTCAGATCAGACCCCGGGTATGGTACGAGATCTTTTTCCGGAAGTTTCAAGGTTTTGAATAACTCGTGGAACATGATATCCGCCGAGCTCCCCTGGTCAATCAAGATTCTTCTGACGTCAAAGTTAGCCATATAGGCTTTCACCAACAGGGGAATCAAGTAGTTCGACCTTTCATTCACCAAGTCTTCATCTGAAAAGGCTAGGGGTGGTCTTCCCTTATCTTGAAGCTTGATGAAGAGAAAGCGATAAAGCGGTCATTGCTTCTCTCAACTTAGTTTTTGCGAATTGATGCTCGCCCTCTTTAGCGGAGAATCCTCCGGCAATGACCGTGGGGGCAGGAGGAGGATGAGGTTTCTCTTCGGATGCACGAGCTGCTCCTTCGCGTTGCGTCACAGAAGTTGATTCTTTCTTTTGAGGTCGAGGTGATCTAGATCTAGACCTTCTATCCTCGGATCTTGGTTTTCCTTTCACGTATCTAGTCAACTTCCCTTTCTTGATTAGTTGTTCTATGACGTCCTTCAGGTGAAAGCATTCATCGGGCCTCGTGCCCAACACACTTGTGGAAGTGGCGATATTTTGATTTATCGGCGTTGGCATCTCTTTTCCCCTGGGAAATCGACTCGACATCGCGGAGTCGGTGTTCGCGCACTCATTCAAGATTATGCGCTTGGGTGTAGTGTTCAAAGGGGTATATTCGTCATACCACTTCGGACCACGGCGTTCGCTTCTCCTTCGCCGACTTGTCTTCGCGTTGTCCACCGCCTTTCTCCTGGGTCTTACCCTTAGTTCGATGTCATCAACTTTTCTTCATAATTCATATGTTTCTGAGCTCGCTTCAGGAACTCGTTCAGGGTCCTCGGTCGGTCGATACCAATGTCGACGCTAAATAAACTTCCTTCGATCAGGCCTTGCTCTAACAAGTACAACTTCATCTCGTCAGAGCATTTCTTTACCAGAATGGTCTCTTTGGTGAAAGCGCCCGATGTAGTCTCCGATCGACTCATCTTTCTCTCGCTTGAATTGCCGCCAGAGTCACCGCGACTTAGGTTGGACTTTAGATGCGATGAAATGCGGAGAACTCGCTAACGAGCTCACCCAGAACCAATGGAATTTTTCCTAAGAGTCCGGAACCAAGACAGCGCTTTCTTCAGAGTGAGGGGAAGATTCTCAGCATTTCACCGGCGTGGCGCCTCGATAGCTCATGGCGATATCAAAGCAACCAACATGTTCGCCGTGGTCGGTGGTGCCGTCGTATGAGTCCAAAGCGGGTGGTTTCAAGATGCTTGAATCGGGAATTTCATGACTTTGGGCGTAAAGGACCAAAAGCCTTATACGAGTCACTGTGTCATCGCTCGAGAAGGAGTTGATGAAACAGAAGCGAGCACGCGGCGGTGAGAGGTGTTCCCGTAAGATTTGACTTGCCGCCTGAATCTTTGGCGGCTCTTCTAGGAGGAGCGTCACTACTCGCGGTGGTATCTTCGCGACGGGACGCGCGCGTCGGGGAGTGGCGATGGCACGGCGGAGTACGATCCACCGAACGGTTATTTTGATGTGCTCTATCCACAGATTGATGTGGAGTCGTGCCACGGTGGTGGCGATGAACAGATCCAAGATTTGCAGACTCTTTCAACCTCTGAGTAGAACGAGAAACATGATCTTCTCTGTTTTCGACCTGTGTGGCAATGCGAACGGGGATTTCCTTCTGCTGATTCTCCATTCGATCGAGGCGTTGATTCTGAGCGTGCATTGCCAAAGATGGTTCGAATGAATTCACGGAATTCGCGGATCGGAACGGCGTCATTCTGATGGGGAGGTGGAAGGTTACTCCTCTGTCTCTCATGTTCCATGACGAAATTAACAGGTTCGTGGTGAGGTGGTTCTGCTGGAGCTATCGGAGGATTCGGTGGTTCAAGATCTGCGTTCGCACGAGTGGAGCTGCGAGTCGCGACTTGGTGCTTCGATCCAGTCATCGTCTCGGCAAGTGTCGAGCAAAGATGTCGAGCAAAGATGTCGAGCAAAGAAAAATGAAATCAGAAATGTTTCCCACAGACGGCGCCAATGTTCTGGACAGAACTTTAGAGGATGACCGGAGAGAAGCGATACGGCAGCGTCAGGTCAGATGACGACGGCGCGTGGTGGTGGTGTACCTGCAAACACTCCAACGCTCAAGTCAGTGCGTGTAAGAGGTAAGTGAAGAGGTGATGAAATGAATATTACCTCAATCGTTTGAAGTGACTCTCTTTTTATAGGAGTTGAGGACGGTGAGGGCGGTTCCCGTGGAACCCGGGGTGCCGTCAGATCGCTTCTGGACCGTGATGGGATGGGCGGAATGCCGAGGACCGTTGGATCGGCCACGTCGATATGGTCTCGAGGTAAGGCGGTGGGAACCGACGTTGGTAATGGGCTGGATGTGACTCTTCGGATTGGGCCTCGGCCCAGTCCGGAACAATCCTAAAATTAATCAATCAAGCGTAAATTAATTTTATATAATTTCCTACTGAATTAAGCATCACATAATTCGATAAATTATGATTAGAGAACAAGCATCATCTTTTATGATTAGAGAACAAGCGTCATCTAAGTCACAAAATTAACCTAAGAACCGAAATTCAACCAAACCTATAACTAAGTGTCACAGATCCTATCCAAACCTTATTCGAAACATATTAAAACAAGCGTTTAAAATGTTTTGAATATTTCAAATCATATTTTTTAAAAGGGTTAGAATGCAAAAACGAATTTTGGATAATTAAGCATCTACACAAATAAAACATAATGGAAAACAATGATCAGAAATAAAGAGTGAATGAATTAAAGGGAAAAGAAGTAAAATCAAAAACTGAAATTGACATTAAATCCAAATTTCAAGATCCTTAAAGAAATCCCTAACCAGTGAATTGATCCCAAAGGTAAATCTTGTGACTCTAAAACCACCTATTTATAATCTAAAACTAGGTTAACTTAAGTCATCTTAGGTGTATAGCCAAGGAAAAGGACCCAATAGAGTTAATTAGTCCAATAATAACTAATTACATAAGGACTTGTGGACAAGTGATCCAATTCCCATATTGGTCCGTACAGCTTGACGAATTTGTGTTTTTTTACCACTTTAACGTCTGAATTGGTTCTCATGGTCTTCATAGAAGTTGTAGCTCTATATCTTAGATTTCCAACGCCACAAATATCACTGCAATTGGGTAAGTGGAGCCCAAGTTATGGCATGCAAAAGAAGAAAAGATCAAGATGCAATAAAAGCCCAAAATTAATCAAGATTTTCATTAAAGCCCAATGAGACCCAAGAACATAACACCATGCTAAAAAGCTAATATTGGGCATAACAAACATCTAATAATCCCTAGTACAAAGCTATGATTAGTGTCTTAAAATTGGTTGATCAGGGATCCTCTTTTCCTCAATCTTAGATCCGCTCTCTCTCCCACAGCTTGGACTACAGTTGAGGAATCATCTTTTCCTCGACATCAGGTCCTTTATCTTTCCCATTGCTTAGAGATTCAGGGAGGGATCCTTGTTTGTTCCTTACGTGGTAAGCATGCTGCTCAAATCTAGCTCTTCTAAAATGATTTTTTGTTAAATTGAGAGCTTAAAAAAATATGACGTAATATAACATAAATTTTTTTTGTTACAATTAACTCTTTTTGTTACAGTCATAATATATCATAATTTAAAATCAATAGATTAAGGTAGCATTTAGTCCGACTTTTTTTAAACTTAAAAGCTACTTTAAAGGTAAAATTAAAATTATGAGCTATAGAATTAAAGTTAAAGTTGTTTGACAAAATTTACTCTTTTAACTTAAAAATTACTTTTAAGTTATTAGTAAAATATTTTCATAAAAATGTTGGTTTTAAAAATAATTACTTGTAAAATATATATTACTAATGAATGAAATATTAAAAAATAAAAAAAATAAAATCTTTAAAAAAATTCATCAGAAGATAAATAAATTTATCATTATATAAATTCACAAAAAAACTATATTAAAAAGGTAATAAAATATTTTATAAAATGGTAAAATTTAGCTCAAAAGTTAGAATTAATTTAAAATAGGACTTAATAATTTGATATAAAATGGTAACCAAAATTCTCCATTTGATTTATTTTTCTTATTTGTTCTTTTATGTTTTCTTAACGTAAGTTTGTGCGCTAGGGACAAGAGAAGGGATGATGCCAAGTGATTTTCCATAGTTCAAATAATTTTGTTTTACAAAAAAAAAATATAATATTTTAGAAATAGAATTTTTTTTTTTATGAAAAAATAGAGTGTTTGACAATATCTACAACCGATTGGAAAATTTTCTTTTATAATATTTTTTAGTCTATAAAGTTGTTCAGCAAGTTTATAAAAAAATAGAAATATGGAGAATTTAGTGAGAAATGGGATTTGAAACAGGGTTCGGTCAAAAAGCTCCGAAGAAGCTATTTAAAAAGTTGCTCCAGGTAGCCTTTTTTTTTTTAGAGCTATTTAACCCTTTTTTCCCCTTCACAACAAATAAACTCTTTTTTTATAAAAGCTTGTTTCAAAACTGTTTGGCTAATTTTTTTCTTTTAAGAATAAGATAAGATAAGCCAGGAAAAAGTTGGTTCAAATAATATTACCTAAAAAAATTTCCTTGCTTTTGGCGATCTCTTTATGCACTATCCTTCATTTTGTGAGGTCTCCTCCACTTTGCTATTTTTCTCCGGTCGCTCATCCTAAACAATTTTGATATTGTTTGTGTAGCAATGCCTAGCTACGACATGATCTCCTTGTACTGTGATGACCATATTTTTTTGGTCCATCAACTTCATGACAAGGTTCCTGATGGAAATGATTTCCTTGAATAAATTTGGCACGAACCTTCCCAATTTGGCATTATATGTAGAGAATGTGTCAACCACAAAAAGCATGGCGGACACCATCCACTCTCCTTCTTCCCTTCAAACAACAAGATTCTCATTTCTATGTATTCTAGGGGGGTCACTTTATCTCTGATGAACCTGATCAAGTCACCTACGTAAGGAAGTAGGTTCTTCTCTTCAAATTGCATTTTTAGGAAAGCCTCGAAGAAGAGGATGTGTGTCGAACTGCCCTGGTCCATAAAAACTCGTTGAACGCTTGCATTTCCAATCATTGTCATTATTACCATTGGGTCGTCCTTGGAAAAGTTGATTATCGGGGGTGACGCTGATTACTCTCTATTGGCCGTTGTGTCTCGACTTTATACATCACTTTAAGGTACTTTTTCGTGCATTAGTGGACATTCGTCTACCAGCAAACCCAGAAGCAATTGTCAGGGGTTGCAAACGTTCTCAATATTAGGCAATGTGACTTTTTTCTTTTTTAGAAGATCTCAAACATCCTCAATGTCTTCTCCATTTGTGGTCTCCTTCCCGAGTGGGGCTTCTTCCTCACTGTCTTGTGACTAGTTGGCTTCGGGAGCAGCTTGATCTACCTCTAAGGGCTTGATCCTCCTCCCTGGTTGATTTTTGATGTCCTTCCCCAAGTGTCCATTTCAGATCAGCTGCTTGATAGAGTCTTATAGATTGATACACTCGTCTATGGTGTGTTTGTGGTCATCATGGCACTCGCACCACCAATGGGTATCTTTAGGCATTTGTCTCCTTAGCAATGGAGGATTTGGCATAACTCATAATTCTGTGTGAAGCACCTCCTGGTAAACCTGCTTGGGGGGCGCTATAAGAGGTGTGTAGTGGTAGTAGCGACCTCGGGGAACTTTTTTAGGTGCTTAGTGTTGGGGAATCAAGAAATAGAATTATAAAAATTCTACTTAAAATCAATCTCAAGAGCAGAAAATCCTCTTGCCAAGATTGCTTAGGACTACAAGAATCACAGATTGTTGTGTTTACCTCTTGAAGCGTGTTTTCTCAATCACTGAGCATTGCAAGTGAGCAACACCTCTCAATCCACGCGAGCAAAATCGAAGGAGGGCATCGGTGCTAGCTGACAGCTATAGGAATGGAAGCATGATAACTTAATAGGAATAGGGAGTGCACGTCCTATTTAAGCTGGCACTTCCTTTACCCTAAATGCTCACCCTAATCCCTTATTGTGCTTGTACACTACGAGCCCAATCCTTCTTAATTTAATTAAATAGGTTCCCACTAGATTGGTAATAATATTAAATATTATATTAATATCTAATATTCAATATAATATCAAATATTATAAAAAGTGATTGGCAACTACCAATGCATCACTGCTACCCAGTCCGTGAGAATATCGGTGGTCCGATTTTAACCTTATTGTAACCATAATCACTATGAAGCCGATGTCCTTTCATCCTTATGTCTTGATTGAACACAAGGCATAAATGTATCATCCTCGTTATGTCTAATCGTACGTTCCTCGATCTCCGAGTAGACGTATAATCACAAAATGAGCCCAATATCCCATATTAGCTCATCTTGGCGTGGCCACGCATATTTTCACGTTTTACGCTATCGAGAGGCCCGAGACACTACTCCTGTTATGTAGGAGGGATGAATCTTGTCTACATCACTCACACCCCGCAACATGATTTAGTACAGGCCCAAGTACTACCTTTATGATCATTTTGTTACGAATGGCGTTTGATAGCATTAAAACCTATAACCTCTCATGTAGGAATCGTATTAACTTCAAGTCGAATGACTACTTCACTATGATCGCCATGAGGAGCACCTATGACACTTACATTACTGTTATATATGAAGCGTTCTCATAGTGGATCAATCCAGTATAAATATTACTCCTAATATTTACACCTGTGTGCCAATTTGATATCACATATCCATGACTCGTGAGATGTGATTATCAATCTACTCACACAATAGTCTTTATGTATTATTGTCATCCTATTTAACAATAATATTTCGACTACGGATACTTTAAGAATAGTGCTCTGTAGTTCAATGGGGGTCTCACGATCAAATCATATTTGATGTTCCATTGAACAAACTATCTATTCTAAGGACTCCATTATGCTATACACTAATAACATAATAAATGATGCCTTTACATATATATTAAATATAAGACTAAAGTCATCATACAAATAATAATCTATATAAAATAGATTGGCCACTAAGGCTTCTAGTGCCAACCGAGCATCAGTTCAACACTCATCGAACTAGTATGAATGTCAAGCCATTATTAAGAAAGAGACTCCTTCAGCGGATTATTTTGTATTATCATTCTGCACATCTTTGCATCTCCTTTATCATCTATCGAATGAGATTGAAATGCCTACGTATATGTTCAGATCCTTGGTGAGATCAAGTTTTCTTAACTTACACGATTACTCCATTATCACAACGATATCAACGGAGTTCGCATAGTTAGGAACTACGCCAAGTTCAAAAGAGCTTCTTAAGCCAAACAACCTTTTAATCACATTAGAGGCGGCTATATACTCTGCCTCTATAAGAGAAATAGACTTTTCCCCAGACCTGGAACTCTTGCAGCTCATTGTGCCAACATATAGGCAAAACACAAATCCAAACTGCAACCTGAAATTACTTTTATTGGTTTGGAAGTTGCAGCAATGTAACTACTTATGATGATCTCTTCCTTACCATCAACTGTCAATAATATATCCTTAGTCTTTCTTAGATACCCAAGGATATTCTTGACTATGCTCCAGCGACCTTCATTGGGATCAGATTAGTACATGTTTATCATAATCAAAGCATACAAGACATCTTGTCGAGTACATATCAATGCATACATGTACTTCAAATTTAGGCCAAGTAATATTAGCAATCGACCTATATAGATCCCGATTCCTAACAGTTAGGAAGTCTCGCCTAGGTCCTTCATTAAGAAACATTTCCTAACTATGCCTTTACGCTTTGTAGAGAAATCATTTCTGAAGAGAAGTATGTTATCCACAGGTAGGACTAGAAATCAATAATACTCCCACTAACCTTTGTGTGTACACAAGCTTGTAACACCCCAATTTTTGGAGTGCTACTTCTCTAATATAACCTTTAAATGTGAAATGCTTTTGATGAAAATACTCCTCTTGCATGGTTTTTGCAAAAATGTGGGTCTATATTTTTTTCTTTTTAAACTTTTTTCAAAATAGCAATCAGAGTATTGCAACGTTTTTCGAAGCATGATGTACAACTAACAATACAATAACCATGCAATTGAATATATAAATATATAAACATTTGCACGAAAGCAATCTGGGGTTTTTTTGAAAAATACAAAATGCCTAATACAACTCATAAAGAATACATTATAGACATGTATAGCTGGTCAGCCCTATAAAGCTTATTGTGTCCCACAGCAAGTCTCATAAACCATGACTTCAAAGAAAGTATTCGGATGGAGTCCTCTTTCGCATCGCTTGCCGACCTCAAATGACTACATCTCTTTAGCTTACACCATCGTCTGGGGTGACATCCATGAGAATGTCTGAATATATAAAGGGTCATATTCCCAAAACAATCATATAATAGCAACAACATATATGCAAATCATAATACACTAATAAAACACATTTGAACACGAAATAGCATGGCATGCCAAACACTCGACATGTAATCATCATTCAATTTCAATCAACAACATAGTGAGCAAGACTCTGGTTAGACTCCTAATTTCCACGCTTGACATTAGTTGGACTCCCGATTTCCATGCCAAAGTTGGTCGGACACCGGATTTCCAACTCACCTCCTAGTCGGGACTCCCAATTCCTATGTATACTTATGGTCGGACACCCAACACCCAGATTCACCTTCTAGTCGTGTTTGGTAAAGTTTATCTTTTACCCGTCATTTGGTATAATCAATAACATACACGAATTCACAATCATACTCAACTAGTCCAGCTATCACATCAATAATATATACACAACATAGCCTCAATAAGCATACTACGCAATCACCACTCAATAACATCCAAGCAACAAACACATAATCACATAAGTCATGCATAACTTAAGCACATAGTGAAAGATGCCCTTACTTACTCCCGTTCGATAATTCTCTCATTACCCACCATTCATCAATATACACAATCATTTTTGCATTCACAATAGTACATAAAGAATAATTCCAACAAGGCCACACAATACTACACCTCATTGGAAACATAATCAGAATCACTATCTCAAACTGTCAAGAAAGCATCATCATCAAATCAAACATCCACACAAAACATAAACACATATAAAGCAATAAATGGAAGATGCCCTTACCTTAAAAGATTTTCCTTCCAAGCTTTAAAGTGCTTCTCACAAGAGAAGTTTGGACCTAAAACTTATCAAAACGTAAACTCTTTTACTAATAACTCAATTATATAATCACTTAACAAAATAACCCTCTCATACCTCAATCTTTAAAATCACGATTTTCTTAAGGATAAAAGGATAGGATAACTTTATTTTCAAACCCATTTGTTAATCTGATTATAAATATATACAAAATTTAAACCCAAAAGTACAAGTACTTATTCCACATATACGCATTTTATTCACAACAGATATATAATCAAAGATTAAAAGTCGTCAGAGCCAACTATATCAATCATTACCGGAGACTAAATGACGATAGTGCCATATAAATCAAGTTTATTATTAACCAGAGATCGAAAGATGGTTGTGCCATCTAAATCAAATCTTCTGATTATTTAAACGGATTAGTGATATTCATTAATTAATAATAGAGATTGAAGCGAGGCAGAGCCAATTGGATCAATCGTCTAATATCTATAACTGGTGATCATTTATTCTCTTTTCTACGAGTTTTAATAGATAATACGCCGAATTGTTCATAGGTAAAAGAAGTGGAAATTATCTCTTAAATACCAAGTCTTACCTTAGTTAGAACTTTCCAAGGCATGTATTATTTATCAAACTCTAAAGTCAATTTATTTTAAACCAAAATTTTTATACATGTTAAGAATAATTATACAAGCCTATATACTAATTTTCAAAAGCATATAATCAAAACATAATTAGTTATAATTTATCTAAGAAAAAACCTACTATTTGAACAAATAATGAGTTATTTATTAACCAAATACTATCTAAGCCAAAAGCACTTATCTAATTATACTATATCATTTGCATATGTGAAATTCATTAATTAAACTAAGACTAGAATATAAAACTATTACACTAATTACTACACAAAACATATATTATAAAAGCAATAAAAACTACTAAAAAAGCTTCATAAAAAAAATCAACTTGGAAACGCTTCAAGGGAGGGATGGAAATTTATGAAAGGAAGGCCTTCTATTTATAGGAGAGCTTTCATGTTCAAGAAGAAAGGGTTAACAATGGTTAACATAAAGTAATCATGGTTAAGAATAAAATATATTATGGATTTTAAAATTATAAATTTTGATTAATAATATAAAAAGAATATTCCATTATGCTTTTGTAACTCAAATTTTCATAAAATCTAGTTTATTTTTTTTTATTAGTAATTGCCCAAATTATTAATTAGGAATTATCTTAATTATACCACTTAGATTCTCGTCACGCGATTAAATCATTACGCGATTAAACCTAGCGTTGTCAAATAATAAATCATAAAATAATTATTTTGTTGTCTCTAAAATCATAATTAATTAAAATAAAAATAAAAAATAAAGTTTCACTCGTGTGTTGAAACAAGGTTTCTCGGAGGGTAAAATACCGTCATCGCCCGGGTGGCCGAAACGTGCCTGGTTTCCATCAAAATTAAAATATTAAAATTTTACCACCTACTAAATAAAATATTTAGAACTCAAATATGAAATTCATTTTCTCAAATACGCACTTTACAAAAAGATCAAAATACCCTTTAATGTAAAACACACGTAAAACACAATAACGTGCACAAAAACATAAAACCCTAAATACTGAAAATACGGGATGTTACAAAGCTTATCTTCGCTATTGATATATCCCACTGTCCAACAGTCTCATCAAAACAAAGATTATAGTTTCTGAAAGTTTGCTCAAATTCAGAAATGGATCTTCGACAAGTAGAATCTTAATGGATTTAAGCATCGTGATTGGGAGAAGGTCTCACCATAGTCTATACTATAGATTTTCATGAAACCTTTCATGACAGACCACGCCTTAAAGATATTCACAATACTATTCATGTCAGTCTTCTATTAAAGACCCACTTGCACCCTATGAGTTTTACCTATTGGGGTGACTCCATCAAGGTCCAACCTTGTTGGTTCACATGGATTCCATCTCAGATTCTATGGCTCCAAGCCACCTCTCCGAATCTGCTCTAGGTAGGTCACAGGCTCATTTCATGAGCATCAAATCACTTCACTGAGTTAGGAATGACCCATATCTCTCAAGTTGGTGACATGACCTGTCAAACCTACACAGATCTTATGTAACTCGAATCGGTGGCACATCCACAACACTTGTGGAACCGATTCATGACCATTGTAGGTGGGCCTTGTAGTACTTGGATTTCTCTAAGCTCTACAGTTCTCCCACTAGCTCCTATGGAGATGAACTCATTTAAGGAATACCCCAGTTTTGCGACAAACTCTTTGTCCTTGGAGATATTGTAGAAAAATATCCCTTAGTTTCCTAAGGATACTCTACAAAGTACATTTATTCAGTTTTGGTTGAAATCTATGAAAATAAACTTGACAAGCTAAATTTTCATAAATGTCACACTTGGCCTTTCAACCCTTCCATATCTCATATGAAGCCCTTTTACTGCCTCAGATGGAACACGGTTAAAGGCAAGAAACAACTATAGATAAAGCTACTCCAGAAAGAGCCATAAAGTTTGGACGGACACATAATTGATCGGACCATATCTAACAAGGAGCGATTTAGAGACTCATCAAACTCCTGGCTTTAGTATTTACCATCACGATCTTATTGTATGGTCTTAATACTCTTGCCAACATGGTTCTCCACTTCGTCCTTGGACTCTTTGAACTCTTCAAAAGTTCCTGATTTGCGTTCCATAAGATACCAAATCCTTAGTTCTTGTAGTCAACAGTAAACCTAACAAAGTTTGGAGACCTACCTTTTGCAAACTTATTTAGTGGCCCACATACATCTCATGTATCACGCCAAAAGATTACTAGTCCCTTCACCATAATTGGCGATTGGAGCTTAGTCGTCTTTTTCAATAAGTAAGAGTCATAGACCTCAAATGATTCAGAATCGAATGAGTCCGAGAGTCCATCTTAATGGAACTTGGAATTATGTTTCTTACTTATATGGTCTAAACGATAATGCCAAGGTATATAAAATCAAATCATTTAATTTGACTTTATATGCATTTATGTCATAGATGGGCAGCTTAAGATCAACGACACATGGATCATGTCTTTCAAGATCTTAAACACTGAAAAACATTGGTTAAATAAAAGGAACAACAATTGTCCTTTTATTACAACATAAAATCCTTTCTTGTCCACTCAAGAAATGGAAGTGATGTTTCCATCAACAGTTGTAACTTAATAATACTTATTTAGTTCCAAGACAAACCTCTTGTCCTCTATGACAAAATACCCAAAGAGGAAGTCCAACTTCCTTTCTTCAATTTATACTCTTTATAGTTCATGTGGCAGTTCTTCTTCCAACATCTAGTCCAACCATATTGAAAGCAAGTGCCCTCCTTAGCAACCTTTGTATGTCAGCTTCAAGGTAAAAGTAATGGGCTTGAACTTGTTCTTGCCCATGTGCTACTCCTCGATAGCAAACATCAAACCTTTCCCTTCCATGACCATCAACATGGCCTATTCTTTCCGACTCTATCCATCCAGCAACTCTTGCATAATTAAGTCAATAGCCAATTCTTGGCAAAAAAGAAATCCCAGTTTTTCTATGTTCTCAGTGTACTCAATAGTATGAAGCACCTGAGGACCCACTAAGTTACCCTCTACCAGCTTGCAATTGAAAAAGGACAGAAAGCCTCAAACCTTTCATGACTTGTTTGCTCTTGGTAGAGCATCACGAGGTGAATGATCATATTATACGCCTCCATGATCGTAAGCATGAAGTATCCTACATCAAAGACATCAAATTAATGCTTGTCACAAGCATCCCTTTCGATCCTAGTAGGAGCAGGTTGCTCAGGAACATACGCTATTTTTCGTGCTTGAGGACACTCCTCAAATTCATGTACCAATCCAAAAAATTAAATTTGAATTTCTTGTCCTGCTTAAGGACAAATCGCAATAATAACTAATAGCGTTTAATGCCATGGTAATTCTATTAACAGAAATATGCAAAACATATGTATCATAAGAACTTATTTAATAAGGACTTTTATTAAATACGCTCCCACTATTTTACTCAAATCAATGACCTCAGCATTGACTCGAAAAAATTTGTTGAAAGATTTTCTAGTGAGACCAAGATCCATATTTCATCACGTCCTAAGTCAGCTTTGGCTGATCGCCCAAAACTCGGCTATTTAGGTAGGAAACTCATTTCCAACTGCATCCCCAACTCCCTGCCTCTAAGTCATTTCAATCCTATTGAATCTACTTAGTTAAGTCAAATCCAATGGTTGACAGTTGGATATTTCACCTATCGCGTCTCACCAAGATAAACTAAGGTGCCCAACCTTGGCATGACCCACACCTAATCGATCCTGACATTGATGAATGCCGCGCCTCGGAAGGCATTTATGACTTAATATTTAAATTGAGAGAATTTTGTTAAGTGATCTCACCGGCTTTTGTATGACATACAAATGCGTCTCTCAAACATGCACAACATACATGCATACACTTTATATAAAACATGCATCTCATACATCGAATCATATAAAGTATACATACATATATCTCATACATAAAAAAATGTTAAACATACATCTCATACACATCATGCATCACATATGTAAAGCATACAACATACAGTGGTACAGTTATGGCCTCCTAAACTCAAAAAAATTAAATAATTATTTATTACAATTCTTTGAACCGCGAGTTAGCTTCTCAAGCTTCTCCCATTGGCATTGTCATATAGTGTTCACCCTTTTTCGACTTAAGTAATTAAATTATTTAAATAAATAAATAAATAAAATAATTAAAAAGGCACGACAAGCAAACACATTTTAAATAACAATAAATCACGACACGCAAGTCGTATTTACCAAAATAGATAAACAACATTATCTAGGGCCATAACCATTAACCTCGTATTTAAATTTTTTAATAACAAACAATAATACTAAATCTTTTATTATTATTATTATTATTATTATTATTATTATTAAAAATATTTTACACACCTCTTTTAAAATCAATGAATTCACAAATGAAATCAAAGTAAAGTCAATCACGTACAACAGCAAAAGGGGCACACAAAATTAATTTCCAAATTGTTCAATTTGCTGGGCAACCAGGAGCCAATCGAAAGGAACAACATACTGGGCATCAAAATTCTATTGTGCAGAAATCAAATGCCCAGCTGGGAGAAAAAATATAAAAAGGAATTGGCAATTAGAGACACACCCCCAGCCGAAAACCAGACTTCTAAAATGCGCAGGTCACAAACCAATTGAAAAACTTGACATTCCTTTTTTTTTTTTTTTTAAGTGCACTGCGCAAAAAGTTTTTTTTTTTTTTTTTGTAAGTACTGCGCAAAAGAATGAACCTCTCGCTATTACTTAAAAATCGGACCAATCATATGAATGATTAATACTGGGCATCATGTAATCCTTAGAATGGAAATCACAAAGCCCAACCGAAGACCAATTTTAGCAACAATGGACCAATCAAAATTAAATTCACCAACAACGAATTCATTCAAATTCATGCACAGTCCGAAGATGCTGCGCAATGAGAAAACCATTTTCACGGAAAAGTAAAACCTTTGACAAATTATAAACCCTTTTCTCTCGGTTTTTGATTTGCGCAGACATTTGACAATGGAAACCGAAAATAAGCGTAAACTGATGCCAGCCGAACAAGGAAATTTCAGATTTCGCACTTTCCAGATTTAACAAAGAAAACGTTGTGCGAATCAAATCACACAACATATGTTCAGCGGACCAATCCAATCAGGCAAGCAAAATCAATGAAACCCAGACCGACAAGTACTGATTCAAACTAATGAAGCGATGTGTACTGGGTTCAAGGTAAACAAGAGCAAGGCTCTTTTTTTATCATTACAAGACCAAGGTTTTGATATTCCTATTGGGAATTCCTATTGGGAAATCAAGAGATAAACTTTAAAAAAAAAAAAATTTAAAATCAATCTCAAGAGTAGACATTTCCCTTACCAATATCGCTTAGAACTACAAGAATCACAGAATGTTGTGTTTACCTCTTGAAGCCTGCTTTCTCAATCACCAAACGTTGCAAGCGAGCAATACCTCTACTAAGTCCACGTGTACAAAATCGAAGCGGAGCGTCGGTACTAACTGACGGCTATAGGGATGAAGGTGTGATACACTTAATAGGAATAGGGAGTGCACAACCTATTTAAGATGTCACTTCCGTTACCCTAAATGCTTACTCTAATCCTTTATTGGGTTTGTACACTACCAGCTAAATCCTTCTTAATTTAATTAAATAATATTTAATTAAATCAACTGTCAATTAAATTAAATCATATTTAATTTAATTAACTCTTAATTAATTAAATCATATTTAATTGATTAACCACCAACTAAATTAAATCATATTTAATTTAATCTCTTGCTCCGATTAATACTCAATGCGGGTGACTTTATAGGTTCCCACTAGATTAGTAATAATGTTAAATATTATATTAATATCAAATATTCAATATAATATCAAATATTATAAAAAGTGATTAACATCTAGTAATGCATCACTGCTACCTAGTCCATGAGAATATCGGTGATCCGATTTTAACCTTACTGTAATCATACTCACTGTGAAGCCAATGTCCTTTCGTTCATATGTCTTGATTGAACACGAAACATAAATGTGTCATCCTCGTTATGTCCAATCGTATGTTCTTCGATCTCTGAGTAGACGTATAATCACGAAATGAGCCCAATGTTCCATATTGACCTATCTCGGTGTGGTCACGCATATTTTCACGTTCTACTCTATCGAGAGGCCCGAGACACTACTCATGTTATGTAAGATGGACGAATCCTATCTACATCACTCACACCCTTCAACATGATTCATTGCAGGCCCAAATACTACATTTTGATCATCCTGTTACATATGACGTTTGATAGCAATAAAGCCTATAACTCCTCATGTAGGAATCACAATGACTTCAAGTCGAAGGACTACTTCACTATGGTCGCCATAAGGAGCGCCTATGACACTTACATAACTATTATGAAGCATCCTCCTAATGGGTCAATCCAGTATAAATATTACTCATAATATTTATACCTGTGAGCCGACTTGATATCACATATCCATGACCCGTGAGATGTGGTCATCAACCTACTCACACAATAGTCTCTATGTATTATTGTCGTCCTACTTAACAATAATACTTCGATTACAGATACTTTAAGAATAGTACTTTATAGTTCAATGGGGGCCTCACGATCAAATCATATTTGATGTTCCATTGAACGAACTATCTATTCTAATGACTTTATTATGCTATACAGTAATAACATAATAAATGATGTCTTTCCATATATATTAAATATATGACTGAAGTCATGATACAAATAATAAAATATATAAAATAGATTGACTATTAGGGCTTACACCGACACTTAGAGCTTGGGGTACTGGTTTTGTCGAGGCGTTGAATTGTGAGTTCTGAGGTGAGGGCGGGGGGCTACGCCTTGTGTTTTGCGGGCTGCCAATAGTGTCAAGTCTTTCAAGTTGACATATTTTTGATCAGCTTTTGCCCCCTCATGTTTGGAAATATACCAACATTATTTCAAACATAAGTCCCTTAGTCCCTTATGTTTGGAAATGTACCAATATTAGTCTCTGTTTGGAGGCGAGTAAGGACTGGTGTTGATACATTTTCAAACATGGGGACCAAAAGCTGACAATTTTTTTTAAGGGACAAATACAAACATTAACATATTTTAAGGGACTAAAATCATATTTAAGCGTATAATAAATACGAGGGTTAAGTATGCTTTTGTCCCTATAAAATTCCTCTCATTAAAGTTTATTCTCTGTAAAAAATTTATGGTTAAACTATACTTTTGATCCCTTATCTCTGTTTTAGGTTTCAATTTGGTCTATCTTTATTTTTTATTCCAAAATGGTCTCTTATTTTGTAAAGTTATACTAATATGGTCCTTTCCGTTTAAATTGTGTTACTGAGAGGACCACATTGGTATAACTTTTACAAAATAAGGGACCATTTTAAAACAAAAAGATCATATTGGGATAACTTTTGCCAAATAAGGGATCATTCCAAAATAAAAATAAAAGAGGGACTATATTGGTATAACTTTGCAATATAAGGATCATTTCGGAACAAAAAATAAAAGAGAGACTAAATTAAAACCTAAAATAAAGATAAGAAATAAAAAATATAATTTAGCCAAAATTTATTCATTTTTATTCCTCCCATTATAAAGAACTAAAAACATGTAGCTTTGTTAAAAGTGAAAAATAAAAATGAATAAATTTTTCATAGAGAATAAACTTGAAATATCATAATTTTATAAGTAGGAAAAAAAATATATGGAATTTGAGCGTGCAAGGGACATTTAAGAGCTAACGGCACCTTATTTATCAGAACCCATCAAACGACATATTTTTGTGACAGAGGCTCTATAGCGTTTGAGTGTGGCTATAAATATGCGAGCATCAGACCCAAACTAAATCAAAATGTCAAAACCCTAGGAACGCCGTCGCCTTTCAGAGACGAAACATAAGAAAGAAATATTTGGTACTGTGATTGTGTTGCTCTCTCTTTTCCTTTTCTTCTGTCTCTCTCTCTCTCTCTTGTTTGTGCGCTGTGTGATTGTTGAAATGAATTAAAAACGAGGGAGAATGTGCTATGATGATGAGATGAAATAATCTCGTTAATCTGATGACACTTGTGAGGATAAATTTTCATATCCATTCATTATTCTTCTGAGCACCCCTCCCTCCGTTGCTATATCTCTGTATAATTTTTTTTTCGAGATTATTTCTCGAAAAATTAAAGGAATAATAGAATATTTTTATAATGGAAGAATTGAAAATTTGGGTGAAAGCATTTGAACTTGCTACTTTTTTTTTTTTAATTCAAAACTGTTTTGTTCAAAACGGATCTCTGCTTGTTGAATGGATTTTTAGTTTTATTCATTTTATTTTATTTATCGGAATCAATAGGAATATCGGCACCAGGTATATCTGCTGCTGAAAAAATGTGAATAAAATGAGCTAGAAGATTCTTTTTATTTTTTATTCTATTCTATTTTTATTTTTTTGCCGTTGATTATTGCTGTTGCTAAAGACGAGCTTTGAAATTACTATTCTATTCATTTTGATTCACTATAAATATTCTAAGCAAATCGATGGTTTGCAGTTTGGATGCAAACTCCAAACTAACAAGTTTGAAGTGGGTCGAATACCCTGTTGATCTCTCTCTCTCTCTCTCTCTCTCCCCGTCGAACTCGATTTCTCTTTCTCTTGGTTCCTGATTTTCTTCTTCAATATCATGAAAACTAGAATTATCATGTCTATACCATAGATATCTCTACAGAGATGCAAGTATGTTCTGCACTTGCCTCAGAAATAAGGATCCTGTGTATCAGAATGCATCAGACCGTTGATCCATGCTACGGTCCTCTCTATCATGAGACGACAGTTTTGATTACAAGTCTGTGCTTGAGACTTTCTAATGCCTGTGGTAGGCTTATTTGTGTCTCGCTTGGCTATGTAATCATGACTAGGTTTATGGTATGTGAGGCTCCCGGCCAGTGTGGTATGCTCTATTTGTTAGTTGAAATTGATTAATTGCTTATCTGTTTCTTTGTAAATCTATGTTAACGAAGCTTGCTTGGGTGAAGATTTGAACCAGTGTCGAGAGCTTGCAGAACAAATATAGAGTTATGTTTATGCTTCTTGTTTTACATGGTTAATTTATCTGGTTTATTAGATAGATTTAGATTTAGATTTTGGTAGATTTTAGTAGAATGTGACTGAGATTGGGTTACTATTAATGGACACGTTTAGTGTTGTTGATTTGGTGATGATATATGCCTAGCTTCAGATTGTTTTTTTTTTTTTTATCATTGAGAAAGTTTTAGATTAAAATTGATTGTTGTCAGACATGGTTTAAATTATGACATTATGGCGCTTGATCCTTTGTAGTTGATTGGGAAAAGACTTCTGTTGTTTTTGTTGTTTGCTTGGGGTAGATGATGGTCTTTGGCCAATCTATTATAATTGATTTGGTAGGTGTTCTGTCTTTTTTAGTTCATTGCTCTAAATTCGTATTAGGAGTGACGAGTAATTATCAACAATGCATATTTCATGAACTAGGATGTATATGACGCTTAGTGCCTATTTGCGTTACGATTCACAATTGTTAGTTTACGGACAAATATCCGTTGAAACTGTCAAAAGGAAAAGTAACTCGCGAGCACAGATGGAGCCATAAGTTCACTCCATCAGGCGCCAAGACAAAAAAAAACTATCTTATAGAAATTAAAAACACATTATTTTTAAAATATAAAAGTACATAAATCAATAAAATTCAAATTAAAACTTAATTTAAGAAAGTCATATTTTTTAAGAATTGAAAATATATTTAAATTTTTTAACTTGTGAGTGATTACATGATACTCACATGTTTATAGTTTTATCAGCTACTCAACAAAAGAAGTAAAGGCCCAAAATGGTTCTGATAAAAAACACGGAGACCTATTTAGTAACTGAGAAATGAAAAATATCAATTTGGTACTCAAGAAACTCAATTGTCGGTCAAATTAGTTATTTTTAAGATAATTTTTAAGGATATTGTAGTTCTTATTAGTGATTAATTTGACCGTTATTTAAGATTTTTAAGAACCAAATTAATACTTTTTATTTCTCATATGTCAAATTAGTCTTCGTGATTTTTGTCGACGACCAGTTTGAATATTTACTAAAAAAATAAGATTTACCGGTTTTATAAAAAAGGAAATACTAGTTTATGTTAGTACTAAGTCTCGCCTCGCGGTCAAAGAAGAGTCTCACCTCAGCCACTCATTCACGTAGTGTCACATTTATCTCTGCTTCAAATGGTACATCTGTGCCTAGATATTAGTATATACATGCCTAGATATTAAAGGCATGCAAAATTTGTTAAAAAACATCATCAGGGGCCCAGGTCCGTGATGGCTATGAAGTGGCTCCGTCCCTACTTGCGAGGTGCTTTTGATTTGAACGTTCGTTCTCCTGATTTGAACAGTTATCCAAACATACTGTTAGTCATTAAGATTTTGGTTTCCAAGTTTCATGTAAAAGCAGTCATTGTTAAGCATTTCGTGAAATATGTCATTTGATTGATATTAAGTTGTTGCAAATGCATTGAATTTTTTCATGAATTTGATGAATATATTTGAGTTTCTTTGTTCTACTGCTATCCCAAACGCATATCCTGATGCCTGCCCCTCCAAATTTTGAATGCTATTGTGTTTCTTACTACCTTCTAGTACCATATACCCCTGAAAAACTTTGAATTTTTTTATGTTTTGTATATATGATGCTGAAGTGTGGATTGGGGCTAGTTGGTTACTTGTTATCTTTGGAGGCTGTGTGTCTACTGTTTATGTTAAGAAGAAGCGTAAGGCCTCAATCTGCAATCTACCAAGCATTTCATTTGCAAAGTCTATTGCTGTGCAATTAATTTTGTCTGAGGAGATGTGGTTCTCCTTTTTCTTTTTCTACCTATTTGTTGGTTTGGCTTTCTATTTTATGTGTAAACAGATGTCAATATTGAAACCTTGCTTAAGATCTTAATAAAATAAAAGCGTGAAATGTATAAATTGAATTAACTTAATTTTTCTCGTTCTATCTCAAAATAACCATTCACTCGAAATCGATGTGCTTTTGTTTCTACTTTCCTTAAGCAGGCCTGAGCTTTTTCCAACGGTTCAACTGCTTCTTCTCGCAGTTCTTATGATCTTTGAATAATTCTCAAGATTCTCGGTTTTTGATTATCTAATAAATCACTTAATGAAAGTAGATTCTATTTTCATTCATTTCAAAATGTCTATGATCTCTACCTAAACCAAACATGAATCTTTCAATTCATTTGGCTCTCACACTCAATTCCTTATAGGAAACTTACCCGTCTTTATTATGGAACGAGCCTATCCTCGTTTCTCTATTTCTAGTTCTAAAAAGATTGAAAAATCTTAAAAAAGATTACCAATACAAGACCAAAATATTTGGAGGACTCTTCTGCTACCTTTTTTTTTCCCCTCTTTTCAGATAGTAAATATTTCTCAAAATATGGAGTGTGAATCAAACCCATGTTTAAATTGAAATTGAGATATTGATGCAAGTTCTTCCCTTCTGAATCAGGTAGATTCATACCTGAAAGAGGCTGACAATAAGTTCTTTCAAAATTGACTATTTCTTCCTCTGTTAGAGGTTGACAATTGAGTAAATAGTTCTACGAACAAGTGGATCGGATTGAATTTGAAAATGGTTATCCTTGGGAATTAGAATAACTTCTTGTCTATATATTAAAGCTACCTAGCTTAGTGATGAGGGGTGTCTTAATCAGCCTTTAACTTCTTACCGTAAGTTTTTTCTCTGCTAGAGTCGCAACTTTCTTGAACCACTATGTCGGCTTCCCCATGTGATCATCCATAGGATTTTTGACCAATCTTTAGGATTCCTTTTCCATTAATCAAATGCTTAAACTCATAATATTTGATAAAATTCCGAGTTTAGCTAAAACCATGGTTTGTATATAAATTTTTTATGTTCAGTATATAAACAAATTGGAAATGAAGGTTGGGAAATGATAACACAAAGGCACGTGCGTTGACTTTTGTAGCTTTTCTAAGGTTGCTTCTATACATATATATATGGCATGTATTTCATTTTTTTCATTCTTTTTTGGTTTCAGTTGTTGGGAATTTGTTAAATGGATTTATCATAGAAACCTTGACCTTTCATTGAGTAGATGGAGAGAAAGCGTCTGTATTGCCATTGTTCATGTGGTATGCCTTATAGTTTATTACTACATAATTAAAATTCATTTTCGAAGTAGGAGAATTGATCATTTGACTCTAGAAAAGGAGAGGGTTCAAGATAAGATAATGAAAGAAATTGTTACTAGTGAAGGTCGTAAGATAATAAAAATGTGTCCAAAAGCCTTTTTTTTGGCTTGTATGGTATATTACTTAAGAGATGCTAGGAGATGCTACTAATTTCTCTCTTTTTTTTTTCTTTTTCTTATTTGGTTTAAATACACTCACACACCGTTGGAGAAGGGAAAATGGGGTGGGTTTGGAGCGACGACGATAGCGACAATTCTCCTAATTAAAATTCATTTTTGAAGTAGGAGAATTGATTATTTGACTCTAGAAAAGGAGAGGGTTCAAGATAAGATGATAAATGAAATTGCTACTAGTGAAGGTCGTAAGATAATAAGAATGAGTCCTAAAGCCTTTTTTTTGACTTGTATGGTATATTACTTAAGAGATGCTACTAATTTCTCTCTTTATTTTTCTTTCCTATTTGGTTTAAATGCACTCACACATAGGCCTGGACATTGGTCGGTTTTGGGCGGAATCAGGCTCAAAACACCCAGTCCGACCCAAACCGCGGATGATTTTCGCAGGCCCAATTTCGTCCAAATATCTTGTCAGATTAGGAGGGTGCGGATCTGCGGGTTGGACGAGTGGATCGGTCGGGAAGGGGCGAGTTGGGCCAATTTTGGGCCAAGCCAGAGAAAATGCGAAAAAATGTTCTATAGACCCCTATGAAAAAATTAAAAGCAAAAAAAAAAACAAGTCAAACCTTGAACACACTGCAAAAAGGAGAGATTGAGGAACAACAACAAAACAACTTCGCGAGAGAAAGGCAGAGGAATGACTTCGCAAGACATGAGGAACGGGAGTTGTGCCGATAAGGCCACAAAACGACGACAGATTAAGAGAGGCATGAGATCAAGAGAGACCATAATAGGAAAGAGAGATTGAGTGTTGAGGCTCACTTACTCTGAAGTCTGAGAGATGAGGGGGAAGATGAATGAGCAGTGCTAGGGTTTGATTTGAGAGAGTTCAGTGAGAAGATGAATCGATGTTGCACTTTCTCTCTTTCTTGTTGTCTTTACTCCCTCTCTAAAACTCTGTTTTTATTGTATTTATCATTTTCTGTAGATAGATGAATCGATGATGGAAAGGCCTAGCTGTTAAAAAAATTAATGTAAGGCTTAGAGAGAAAAAATAAAATGATTTGCGAATTGTTAACTCACAATGATAAATGGCAGCCACCAACAATAAAGTGGAGTAAAGTCTAAAAAACTAGAGGTAAGCCAGGCTGCTGGAAGGTGGAAGCATTTCCAATGTGCCAGTGACTAGTCACATCATGTGACTTTTGAAGAATAGAGATGCAACCCATTCCCATTGCTAGTATTCCCGTTACTTTGGGGAGCAGGTATTTTTAACATGCAGCCCTTTCACATTCACGTTTACTGATCGGGTTCGGTCACCGACAAATTCATTTTGGGTGATCCAAACCTGCCCGATGCCACCTGTTTCAAGCTGTTTTTTTCCACCCGAAACCTGAGAACCCGATAAAACCCACCCAAATGCTCAGTTTTGCCTTCGGATATTTCGGGTTTGGATCGGACTGGGTTTTTTTGTCCACCCCTACTCACACACCAGTTGGAGAAGGGAAAATGGGGTGGGTTTGGAGCGATGACGATAGCAACAATACCCAACTCAACAGTTCTTCATGTGACATTAGCTCGGGCTCAGGCTTAGGATGCCCCACCAGAAAGATCGTGAGATCGCAGTGCAGGACGGAGGAGGTGGAACCTGGAAAGTTCGTCAGGAAATGTGAGAAAACCGAAGAGCTTCTCAGAAACTGCATCGGAAAGCCTGTTGAAGTGTTGCAATCAAACGAAGAGTATACAGAAGAGGATATCACATATGAGGTACTTAAAGGAAGGTCCTGTTGAGAGTAATTCAAATTTAAGTCCTTAGTGAGTTGGGCCTAAATGTGAATGGGCCCAGCAGTAGTGCATGTGTGATCCATTATGTGGATTATTAGTGTGTGTATATAAATATGTCTTTAGTTCAATAAAGTTTTTACCTTTCATATTATTCATTCTCTCTTAGTTTTCTATCTCTCTTAATCTCATTTGTGTGTGTGAGTGAAACACTATGTGTGAGAGTGCAGAAATATAATTTCTGCTCCAACAAATGGTATCAGAGCTATAACGATCTTGGGAGATTCAATGGAGGTGGAGAGCATAGCTGGAGATCTGGAAATTCCTTTACCAGTTCTTGATGGCATCAAGAACTTCCATCGTTGGAGTGTGATGATGGGTCTGTTATTCAATTTCCATGAGGTGCTGAAAATTGTACAAGAGGGGATTTCAGAAGTGGAAGGAAGTGCTTCCAAGGAGAAAGATTTGTTGGCTCTCTCCTTGATTCATCGGTGTGTGAACTGTGAAGATCTTGGAAAGATTGGTGCTGCCAAGAATGCTAAACAAGCATGGGATATGCTGAAGCATGCTTATCATGGTTCTGGAAAAGAATCGAAAGAGGGTGGTAGCAAAAAAGGAAATGAAAAAGAACAAGAAGTGAAAGATATAATCAAAATCACAGAGAATCGTGAATTTGTGGAAGCAAGTGTGGTTGGGGCAGTGGCTAACAAGAGCTGTGCCGCTAAGGTGAAGGCATAATCAAATCGTTCAGCTTTAGAAAATAAAAGTCCCTGTGTGCAAGAAGATCAAACAGACATTTTAGTTTCAAGAAAGATCGAAGAGTCAGAGAAAAGTGTATCAGAATCAAAACCCAAAATCAAGCAACACAGAATCAACACAGAAGGATCTGATAGGTTGAATGTAGAAGCAAAAACAGAGGCAGAGTCAAAGGCTACACCTTCAAAAGAGACTCCATCAGCCAGCAATCTTGAAACTCCATTGCTAAGTACAGTGAAGCAGAGAGGAAGAGTGAAGATGACCACAGATCCTTGTGTGGTACCAATTGGAGAACGCATTGGAGTAGGGTTTACTATGCCTGTGGATGCCAAGATTTCAAATTTGGGGGAATTTCCTGAAATTAGGGTTTGGGAAATTCGAGTTTCGCAGATGAGAAGAGAGAGTTCGCAAGAGGTGGAAGTTGAGGAGGTTGGAGATCAGAGAGAAGAGCGCGAGGATTCCAGTGTTGTGGCTGGTAAAGGTTCGCACGGAGATGTGGGGACAACGGAAGAAGAGCTTCGTAAAAAAAATACGCCATTTGCTGGAAACGCAAAGGAATCGTGGGTCCCAAATCTGGGTATGGTGCAAGGCAGAGACGGGGAGAAGATGTGGTTCACCAATTGAAGTGCTCGCTAGTTGATGCTATTCCAGTGAGAGAGACGGTGGTAAACAAGTTTTGACTCACGCGATCAAGAAGAGATCGCGGTGGTGAGGGAGAAGCTGATGCTTGATCGATTGGTGACTGAAATGAGGGTGGAAGCTCGCGGTAACTGGTATAGCAATCGTAGTGATGTGTGTGCCAAAGCTTCGAGAACGAAGATGCAGGAAATGGCCATGGTGTGTGCCGCGATGGAGAAGATGACAGGGAAGAGAAGAAATTGTGAAATTAGGGTTTGGTCGATTTTGAGACTCGGAAGGCAGTAGGGGAGGCACGAGAAGACCAAACTGGGTCAAGCTGTTGACCTAATGGGCCTCTCCCTGATGCTTATGATATTGGGCCGTGTGGCGAAATTAATGGGCCAAGTGGAAACTTCAATGGATCAAACCCAAATTGTGGGCTTAATGGGCTATGTGCAGCTTGCAAGAATAGAGAGGTAGCTGAAGTTTGGGCCGTACAAGGCAGTAAAAGCATGGAAAATTTGTTGGTTCTTCCAACAGTGGGACCCAGGAGGTGTTGCTCAAGTGAGAAATGTGTTGTGTACTAGTAATTGTGTACTAGTAATTGAATATGTGTTAGTTTGTGTTAATAATGTGTACTTTTTAGAAATGCAATTTAGTGTAATAAAATTTGTGTAGTTAAGATATTTGAATTACAGAGAGTGTTGAGAGTAATTCAAATATAAGTTCTTAGTGAGTTGGGCCTAAATGTGAATGGGCCCAGCAGTAGTGCATGTGTGATCCAATATGTGGATTATTAGTGTGTGTATATAAACATGTCTTTAGTTCAATAAAATTTTTACCTTTCATATTATTCATTCTCTCTTAATTTTCTATCTCTCTTAATCTCATTTGCGTGTGTGAGTGAAACACTATGTGTGAGAGTGCAGAAATATAATTTCTGCTCCAACAGGTCCGCCACATTTGGCTCATCAAACAGCTCATTATGCCGTGGTGTGTTTGACTTCCCCGGACTACGAAGTGATATTGAAGCCATCGAACATGACCTCTTCAGTGGTTTCAGCCACTGCTTTGATGTGGCAGATGAAGATTGGCTTTTTTGATATTTTTGCAAAGTCTCCACCTGTATTTGATGCAGAGTCATCATCTTCGTTCTCTATGAGGCGAGGGATACCTGTTGAAGAGTATGGCCGGCAAGATGCTTATCCTAAATCCAAGGATACGGAATCATTAGATACTGATTTCGCTGCATTGGCTAAAGATGTTTAGACAAAAGCGTCCCTGGATACAAACGAAATATATTTTTATTAGTTTTGTATTAGATCATGAATGAACATCTGGACTACGTGCTTCTCAGCATTTTTCCAGTTGTTTGATGCGTTTTTTTAAACTCTGGCTAATGTTGCATCTAACCAAAAAAGAAAAAAAATACACTTACACACACATGTTTCATGATAATATTTTATTTATACACTCAAATATATGGTTTGAGATATGCTATAGCTTATGGAGATGAGACCAAACCATGGAGGTTCATTTTCTGTTGCTCCACCAGCTGTATAAGGCATTGTGACTAATTTGGGCAACGAACATCAAATTTGGCCGCACAACATGGCAGAGAATCTATTTCAGTTGTCCTTTATTCACTGTATTTCACTTCTAGAAGCAATAATCTTGAAAGTTATTTTTCTAGAAGATTAAGGCATTAAGCTGTGAAGAGATATTTATATTAGTTGCCATCAAAGATGATACTAATATACCCCATCAAAGATGATACACGGCACATCTGTATTTTCTGCTAAATTTAATTTTTGTTTGTAAAATAAAATACACTAGATTAAACTATATTTTCTGCTAAATTTAATTTTTGTTTGTAAAATAAGATACACTAGATTAAATTATGTATTCACTACTATATTTTCTGCTAAATTTAATTTTTGTTTGTAAAATAAGATACACTAGATTAAATTATGTATTCACTACTGTATTATTATATCTGTATTATTATATCATAAATCAATCATTTTAAAAAGTTAAGTTATCAAGTGAAATTTTATAAATAAAATTTTATTACATTTTATTCACATTTTAATTGTCTATTTTTGGCCATGTTATGTAGAATCTACTTAGAGCTGAAATTGATGCATTAACGTTGTACCCAAAAAATAAAAAATAAAAAAAAGAACGAAATTGATGCATTAACGCAATGCTTTCTGAACACACAGTAAGCCACTATTTCCATTTTCAATAGCTACTACTATGTCGAGTGGCCCTGTAATTAAATGAGCTTCATTATCTTTAATTAGCATTTATTTCTGCAAATCACGGATTCAGACCGACTAATAGACCTATAGCTATTAAGCTTTAAATAGCAATACACACATATATGTACATACATATGTTTGTGATTATTTTGAACTTATACGTAGTAACAGTTCTTTATATATTCTTGAAAATAGTGCGACCTTAGAGATGATACTGTCCCAAGGACAAAGTATCTTTTATCCTGATGGAAGCTCCTCTAATTATCAAACACAATACCCAAAAAGACATTGTTTTGTTTTGATTTAACAACTTTTGTGATATATTACTTAGAAATGCATACATTGTTTTATTCTTATTGGCTGAAACATTATTTGTTCATATAGTTTATTAATCATCTCAGAGTTATTGACTTCTGTTTATTTTTAATAAATTTTCCAACTTATTTTTGATAACTTATTTGATTTGATAGGTGAAACCTGGAGTTGTAGAGTGGATGACAAATGTTCGAATGACGCATATACTAGACAGAAAATGCCACTTAGTGAGGAGTAGAGCCACATAGAATGACTAAGAAGGTTGTTGAAGATTCGAACAAGATATTGGAACAAATAACAATGGCAAACCAAATCCAAACAGTCCAGCAATCAAAGCAATTCAAACCTAGAACCAATTCTAGCAATGTGCAATAAAAGCCTTAATACAAATCAAATAAACAAAGATAGGGAGCAATTGTTGATACAGTTCGGTCCCAAAAAGTTGACCTACATCTGTGGGAGAGAGCAGCCCTCTATATCCACTAGCATCAATTGAGTCTTTACAATGAGAAATTACAATTGTTTTTCACAACCCCTTCCAATTGTTCAAGATGAACAATCCTTAGGTCTCACAATTACAAAACCTCTCAATCCCTCAATGATTCCCTCAATATCACAATAGAGAAAGATTGAATCCCCCCTCTATAAAACCCTAAGCCCCAAGGTGTATAGAATGTGTTTTCCAAACCCTAGAATATTCTCTCAAGATCGCCTCACAGCTTCTCTGTTCGCGTTCTCAGCCTCTTTCTGCGTTTTCTGCACTTTTTGCTTATATACATGCGATTTTGCCCAGCGTGAATCACACGTGAAAAATGAAATCTTGCCTTCATGAATCGATTCCAGCTTCGGCTCCCAGAGGCACAATTCGATTCACACTCATGAATTGAAGTGTGAATCGATTCCCAGCTGCTCCACTTCGATTTACAGAGAGGTTGAAAACTCTCCCACGCCTAGAACTCCTCATGAATCGATTTCCTTCATGCTTGAATCGATTCCCAAGCTGAGAAAGTCACTCCTATGAATATCAATGACCTTCAAACTGATTTTAAGGCATACAATCCCCACAAAGATGACCGTGGACATTTTACATGAGGATGACAAATGTCATGAGAGTCTGTAGGAGGTGACTTTCAGGAGAAATAACTTCATGATCATTATCGGTCTCTTGTAAACTCTCTAGATTCACCTTCTCAATCGTTTCATGTTACTTTGATTCCCCACTAAGTGGTATTTTTTGTTTAATATCTGTGTTATTCGTACCATTTACTCCATCAGCCTTATCATCTTCACATGTAGGGACAATTTCTCATAATTTTCTATTGGTTTTGTCATCCACTCGGGTTTTGCCTATCAAATCAAATAAGTTATTAAAGGTAACTTGAAAATTTTATTAAAAAAAAAAATTGAGTTGATTAATAAGTTATATGATTAAACAAAGTTTCAGCCATTAAGAATAAACAATTTATACATCTCTAAGTAATACCACATTGTTCAATTAAAACAATGCCTGTTTAAGTATTGTGTTTGACAACTATATATAGGAGTTTCCACCAGGATAAAAGCTACTTGGTCCTCGGCACTGTATCAATTTCGTGGTCGCACTATCTTCTAAAAAGGGCTTATAAATAGGAGCGGAGGGAGTACTTGCATAAGAAATAAGATATCTCATTAATATAAGTTTCATTAAAAATAAGGGTATAAATAGAAATTAGTCATTTAATGTATTTAGAAATTGGTATTGTTTCTTATAACTAAGACCAAGAAAAACAACTCTTTTGTTTCTTACCGGAGGAAGTAACTTTTAAGAGAATTGGTTCTTGAAATGAAATATTGCGAGAAGAAAGAAATTCAGTTAAAAAAATTTGTGCTTTTGGTCCCTCTAATTTGGGTAATGCGCGATTTTGATCCCTTTATTTTTTTTTTTGAGTGATTTTAGTTCCTTAGTTTTCAATTGTTACAATTAAGCCCTTTCATCCTTTTTCATTCATTTAAAACTCTCAAATTATATTATCTATTAAAAATTTGCACAAATTGAATTGATTGGATTGTTTTAAACATCATTTAGCTTAAAACTCACCAATTAAAATATCAATTTTAACTCAATCAGAAAATCTCAAATTTTCTTCTCTTAAATCGCTGATTTCAGTTCTAGTAAAATTCTCCAAATTGTATCAATTTTGTACTTTCAAACTCTTATCATTATTTTATATTTCAGAGTCATCATCAAGCCCCAAGTATTTTAATAAAAAAAATAGACTCTAAGAGGTTTAGGTGAAAAAAATTTGACGGTAAAACTGTATTTGCTTAATTTTAAAAATAAAGGGACTAAAATCGCTCGAAAAAAGTTGAGGGATCAAAATCACACATTGCACAAACTAAAAAGACTAAAAATATAATTAAGCCTTGATTAAATTAAGACATTTTCTTTTAATCTGCACATATCTGTGTATAACTAATTAACGTGCATAAACTTGAGTTCTATTGTTTGACACGTTGCGATTTCAACTATTCAAACAATGTTTAATTATATTGAGATTTATTTTATTCAACTATAATATTTATAGGGAATTGCTATAATACACCCACTAGCTTTTATGAAGGAGTATTTTATTAAGGATTAAACTTAGATACAATACTAACTATGCTAGTGTTACTGTTCTCCATTAATAACATAACATGTGGCTCATTTAATCCAAATCAGTCGCAAATAGAGTTCACATTTCCGTCTATTTCTGTTACGCAACTTCGACGACGATGAAGGTGTTAGGTACCAGAGTATCGGAATGGTGTCACACAACTAAAATAAGAGACGAAAAATAAAGAAATGAACACACAAAATTTACGTGGAAAACCCTCAACAAATAAGGGAAAAACCACTGGCAAGACTGTAAGAATTTCACTATGTGAGAAAATATTACAAGAATACCTCTCACAAAATACCTCACAAATACTCTCACTATACTCTTGTTGAGTATAAGAAATAATAAAAGATGAGAAGAGAAGAAGATTTGGGATGATATAAAAATTTCACTTGGACCTCCTTATATAGGCTCCAAATGGAGCACCCAAATTAAGTTCCCACCGATGTGGGACTTAATTCCAACAATTCTCCCACTTGAAGATTTGATTGAGTCAATCATATCTTCACACCACTCTTTCTCGCCTTGCCGCTTCCATGTCGCTTACGCTTCGATAGGCAATAGGAGGATCGACACCAAATAAACTTGTCGGCATTGATCGGCCGTCATCACATCCGCTAGGTTATCTTTGGTGTGAATCTTTGCATATCCACGGTTCCTTTCTCTACCACGTCACGAACAAAGTGATACCGGGTATCTATATGCTTTGTTCTGGAATGAAAACGTCGATTCCTTGCAATGTGCAAGGCACTCGACCGTCACAATACACAGTAATCATCTGCTGCTTATGCCCGAAGTTCCTCCATTAAACCTTTAATCCAGATAGCTTCCTTGCAAGCCTGGTAGCTGCCATGTACTCACCTGTAGTAGATAAAGCTACAACAGTCTGTAACTTAGATAACCAGCTCACCGCTCCCCCTGCAATTGTGAATACATACCCAGTAGTGGATTTCCTTTTATCAAGATCACCTGCAAAATCTGAATCAACATAACCCCTGACAATGAATTCTGATCCTCCGTAACATAATGCAACATCTGAGGTTCCTTTGATGTATCTAAGGATCCTCTTAACAGTATTCCAATGCTCTCTACCTGGATTTGCCATAAACCGACAAACCGCTCCCACTGCTTGTGCAATGTCTGGTCTTGTACATATCATGGCATACATAAGGTACGCGAGACCTTTCCATCCTCTCCGCTTCATTGCTAGGACTCATACCTGAGGATAATTTAAAATTGATAGGAAGCGGCGTAGAAATTGGCTTACAGTCTTGCATGTTGAAGCGCCGCAAGACCTTCCTTAGATAACTCTTTTGAGAAAGCCAAATCTTCCTATCATTTCTGTCTCGGTGAATTTGCATCCCTAAAATCTTGTTTGCGGGTCCCAAGTTCTTCATATCAAACTCCCTAGCCAACTGTGCCTTTAATTCCTGGATTCGATCTTTGTTGGGGCCTACCACCAACATGTCATCCACATACAACAGCAAAATGATGAAATCATTATCATCAAACTTCTTATAGTACGTACAATGGTCTGAACTCAGTCTGTTGTAACCAAGGCTAATTATGAAGGAATCAAATCTCTTGTACCAACATCTGGGCGCCTGCTTTAGACCGCAGAGATTTGGTCAACCTACAAACCAAGTTTTCTTTTCCTTGTTCTTTAAAGCCTTCTGGTTGGAGCATATAAATTTCTTCTTCAAGCTCTCCATGAAGAAAAGCAGTCTTTACATCCAACTGTTCAAGATGTAAATCAAATGCAGCACACATTGCCAACACTACCCTGATAGTAGTAAGTCTGACAACTGGAGAAAATATCTCGTCAAAATTTATCCCTTCTTTCTGTGCATAACCTCTGACTACAAGTCCGCACGATCCCGTTCCACTTGCTCATTCCCGTCTCGTTTAATTTTGAACCCCCATTTGTTCCCGATGGCTTTCCGACCCTTTGGAAGTTCAACAAGTTCCCAAGTCTTATTTCTATGTAGGGCTTCCATTTCTTCCTGCATTGCTGTCATCCATTGAGAAGCATCTGAACTGTTCAACGCTTCTTGAAGAGTCGATGGTTCACCTTCTTCACCAAAAGACAAGATGGATCATGGCGAGCCATGACATAGTCCGAGTGCCACGATGGTGCCGTTATCCGACGTGTTGATCGTCGAACTCCTTCATCATTGACCTCATTTTGTTCTATGTGCTCGTTCCGCTTCAAGCATCATCTTCGAAGTCTTTCTCTCCAACCGCACTATAGCGCCTCTTTAGAAGTCTTTGTCATTTTTCTCGCTCACTTTGTAATTCATTTTCTACAAAGACTACATCTCTGCTAACAACAAGCTTGCGAGCTGGGGTCCCACAAGCGATACCCCTTGACATTGTCAAAGATAACCCAAGAATATACATTTTCTGGATTTTGGATCCAACTTTGTTCTTTCTTGGGAGTTGTACATTACGTACGCAGGACATCCGAACACATGTAAAGAAGAATAATCTACCGGCTTTCCTTTCCACATCTCCATTGGTGACTTCAAACCAATCGCTGTTGATGGCGATCGATTTATCACATAACAGGCAGTTTTGACTGCTTCTGCCCAAAAAGATTTGGCCAATCCTGCTGTTCTCAGCATAGCTCTTGTTCTTTCTAGGAGAGTCCTGTTCATCCGTTCTGCTACACCATTCTGCTGAGGTGTATGTGCAACAGTGAATCGTCTCGTAATACCCTCTTGCTTGCAGAATGATAGAAAGTTACCATCTACATATTCTCCTCCATTGTCTGTTGTAACGACCCGTTTCCGGACCGCTACCGAGCTTGTAACGACCCGTTTCCGGACCGCTACCGAGCTCAACTTACCGAGCTCAACTAAACCTGTATGCGATGCGTTTTAAAACGGTACTCTTGTGCCTTTTAAACAATTACGGTATTTTTTTTTTTTTAGCTAGTGCACATCAGAGTAATTACAACTTTTCTAAACATGGTGTAACTAAGACACAAGACTTAAATTCTAATAAAACATACATGCATAATATACATATATACCACTCGAAATGATAATGTATACAAAATACAGAGTAGTACATGTACAAAGAAATACACCTAAGGTATGACGACTTCAAGAGAGTAATCATACCCTGGGGGTACTTCCGGAACTCCCACGCAGGGCTACTCCAAAGTAAACCGCCGCCCACCTGTAATAACAAAACATAACCGCCCAACCGGGTCACAACCACTATACACAAAAACATAGACAAAGCAAATCCACGACAAGTAGAGGTCGTCGCCGGATCCTCGCCGAGATCCTCCTCGCCATCATCTGGCCGCCGAAGTTCCTCGCGCCTCGACCTCGCCTGGGTAACCATCATGGATTGAAGGCACCACGGGAAAAGGGTCAACTTCTCAACAAATCAAGATAATCCAGGCATAAAGAAATAAGTAAACAACAAAGTATAACATTCACCAAACCTGACTCAACCATCTTACTCTAGACTCGACTCAACTCGCTATCCAATTCCTCTCGACTCGACACTTTTTCCGGAATGCACACGCCGCATCAGATCTTTGGAAAGTCCAGCTAAGCCTTGGGATCTTCGCTCTCCCTAGGATACCAACTCAGTCCCATAGCGTGGCAACGCTTAGAAGTCCCCATAAACGGAAAAAGGGGACCTAGCACCTCTCCGCTTATCCGGTCGCAACTTCAAACGCCAACGACTCGCTAAGCTCTCTCACTCAATGAACAATTAGCCGCATACGATATTCAAAGAGTTATACGCAAGATATTCAACCGCATGTCAAATAAAAGAGCAGCTCAACTCAAGAAACGCAATTCAACAAAGAATACACAATTCGTGGCATATATTCAATCATATCACAACACTTCAAGCTCGACACAAATCAAGGAATCCATACATAGGAATATAACAATAAAAATCCTAGAATGCATGAAGTGCCCTTACCGAACTCCAAGCTACGCTGCCTACGCTGTCCTCAATCGAGCTCGACAACGACCTCGACACGCATCGCCCTCAATCTGGATCCCATCAGCTCCACGCCCCTGGGTTCGCTCTCCCAGACACCTCGATTCGTAAATCACACGATCTCGGGGATCAGACTTCCTAATACAAGCACAATTTAGTTCCATCTATGGGTTCTAATAGCACTTAGCTCTCATTACCCCAATCTTAACTACAACCCAAGTAAATATTAAAACTCAAGAATTTAAACAAATGCAACAAGGAACATCATACAACAACATAGAACAAGAAATCAAAACAAGTCAAGTAGGGAGGGTTTTGGGCGCTGCCTACTGCAGAAAACAGAGGAAACAATTTATTTTTCAAGCTCAAATAAATTATTAGAAAGGTAGGTAATATCATGAAGAAGAAAACCTATCAATATGACATGATTTGGAAGCATAAAAACTAGCTAAAATGGAGGGAAGAAGTGGCGCTAAACAGTAGCATGAAGGAAGAGAAAATTCTATTTTTCATACCTCAAATGATGGTCGAGATGGTGATGTATGTCGAGAAGATGATAAGAAACAAGGTTGATGAAGAAAGTTTATGCAGAAGCTCAATGAAACTCAAGGTTCTTCGATGGAGGTTTGGAGAGGAAGAGGAAACTTAGAGAAGAGGAAAGAAGAAAAGAGAAAATGAGGGATATGGGGGGCCTGATCGTGATATCCAGCTGGTAAATAAACCATTTAAATGAATTTTTCTTTTTAAAAAAAACACAAATAAGTGACGTGTAACTCATCATATGAGATGCTAATCCCATCAATCATTCTACCCATCTAATCTCCCCTCTCTCTTGGTTCCCCTCTAGTCTATAGGTAAAAGATGTAAACACACAGCGACGAGAACTGCACACCGATAATATAAATTTATAAATATTACAAACAATATAATTATTAACGCGGAATAACGTTCGTAAAAATACGAGTGTTACAGTCTCGACACGAGGTCGATCGGGGTGCTTGCAGGCAAGCGCACAAGGCTCTAACACGAGTTCGTGCACGCGGCCTCCTCAGTTCGACATGCGACCTCCTCAGCTCGGTACGCGACTTCATCAGCTCGGCAAATGACCTCGGCACGCGATCTTGGTACGGGATCTCGACACAAGGTCTTGGTACGAGGTCTCGACACAAGGTCGATCTCATCATCAGGTGTTACAATCTCTCCTCTAAAAAATTTCGTCCTCCAAATTGCAAAGAAGATTCTTACCGCGGAAAAGTTCAGTGGTACCGAAGTCTTCATCTTCTCCTCCAGCTCCCAAGTCGCATCTCCGCCTTTCTTGATCCCACACAACTTTGACAAGTTGAATCTCTTTGTTCCGCGAATCGCTTGGCTTTCCAGGTCAACGATCCTTCTTTGGTGATGCTTGAAGGATAAGTCGTCCCTCGCTTGAATCACATCCGCTCGATGACATGAGAGGGGTCGGAAATATATCTCCGCAATTGTGAGACGTGGAAGACGTCATGAATGTTTGACAAGAAGGGTGGCAGGGCAATCTGATATGCCACTGGACCGATACGACGCAGAATCTGGTAAGGTCCAATAAATTTAGGGTTATGTTTCTTGGACTTGATCGCTCGACCAACTCCAGTAGTGGGGGTGACTCTAAGAAATACATGTTCTCCTTCTTCGAACTCTAGCGGTCGACGTCCTTGGTCGGCATAACTCTTCTGTCGGCTCTGCGACGTTCGCATCCTATCTCTGATCAAACGGATCTTCTCCGTAGTCTGCTGGATCATATCTGGTCCCACAACAGAACGCTCGCCATCCTGGTACCAACAAAGAGGCGTCTGACATTTACGTCCATACAGTGCTTCAAAAGGTGCCATTCCAATACTCGCATGGAAACTGTTATTGTAGGTGAACTCCACCAATGGTAAGACGTCGTCCCAACTTCCTCGGTGATCTAAGGTACACGCTCGCAACAAATCTTCAAGCGATTGGATCGTTCTCTCAGTCTGACCGTCAGTTTGGGGATGATATGCCGAGCTAAGCCTGAGCTCGGTTCCCATCGCTCCTTGCAATTCCCTCCAAAAATGAGACGTGAACTTCGGATCTCGGTCCGACACGATTGAAGAGGGTATACCATGAAGTCGCATTATCTCCGCGATGTAGATCTCGGTCGCCTTTTCCACGTGGTACGCCGACCACCGGCAAGAATGAGCGGATTTGGTCAATCGGTCGACGATTACCCAAATCGAATCATTCTTCTTCTACGCCTTCGCAGAAACCTACAACGAAATCCATGGAGATATCGTCCCATTTCCATACCGGTACGCTCAGCGATTGTAGCATTCCCGCTGGTCGTTGGTGCTCCACCTTCGCTTTCTGACACGTTAAACACGAAGCTACGTACTCAGCCACTTGCTTTTTCATTCCGGACCACCAAAAATGCTTCTTCAAGTCTTGATACATCTTCGTAACTCCTGGATGAATACTAAAGTTGCTCTTATGCGCTTCGTCAAGTATTAACTTTCTCAGCTCCGCTACGTTAGGTACACACACTCGGCCATTGCACCTTAAAATGTTGTCCGCTCCGACTTTGAATTCTGTCGCTTTCCCTTGCGCTATCAACTGTATCTTCTCTTGCAGAATGTTCGTCATGAACCTGCTGGTCTCTGATCTCGTCCAATAATCTGTTAGAAATGGTAAGCATACCAAATCTCAGCTTCCCCGGTGAAACTTCCACACTCAACTTCAAGTCTCGGAACTTCTCGAGCATCTCCAACTCCTTGATCATCATTGCTGAGGCTAAAACGCTCTTTCTGCTCAATGCATCTGCTACTACGTTAGCCTTACCGGGATGGTATTCCAACGTAAAGTCGTAGTCCTTGAGAAATTCTGTCCATCTTCGCTGACGCATGTTGAGCTCTTTCTGATCGAACAGGTACTTCAAGCTCTTGTGATCGCTGAAAACAGTAAGAGTGCTCCCATAAAGGTAGTGTCTCCATATCTTCAGCGCAAAAACCACCGCTGCCAACTCCAAATCGTGAGTAGGGTAGTTTCTCTCGTGAATCTTAAGCTGTCTTGAAGCATACGCTACCACTTTCCGATGTTGCATCAGCACGCATCCCAATCCCTGGTGTGACGCATCGCAATAAACCTCGTAAGGCTCTTCGGGTCGAGGCAAAATCAACACAGCGCCGCCGTCAAGAGCTCCTTCGCCTTTGAAAATCGGATTCGCACTCCTCAGTGCAGGCAAAAGGTTGATCCTTCCTCGTAAGCCGTGTAAGAGGCGCGACAATCTTCGAGAAACCTTCAATGAATCTTCGATAATAGCCTGCTAAGCCAACAAAACTCCTGATATCGCTGATCGCCTCACTGTTCTCACGCTAGCACGCCTTCAATCTTAGTTGGATCCACGGCTATTCCTTCTTTGGAAATCACATGACCAAGAAAACTTCACCTCTTCGAACCAAACTTCCCACTTCGACAGGTTGGCATAGAGTTGCTTCTCCAGTAATATCTGCAATACTGGGCGTAAGTGCCCTTCGTGCTCTCCTCTGCTCTTCGAGTAGATCAATATGTCGTCGATGAACACTACTACAAACTGATCCAAAAACGAATGGAAAATCCTGTTCATGTAATCCATAAACACTGCTGGCGCATTTGTCACTCCAAACGGCATCACCAAGTACTCGTAGTGACCGTATCTGGTCCTGAAAGCTGTTTTGGGGACATCTTCCTTCTTCACACGAATCTGATGATAACCAGACTTCAAATCTATCTTGGAAAATATTGCAGCTCCACGTAATTGATCCATCAGATCGTCAATACGGGGTAACGGATACCGGTTCTTCATAGTAACCTTGTTGAGCTCGCGGTAGTCCACGCACAGCCTTGATCGTCCATCCTTCTTCTTAACCAACAACACTGGAGCTCCCCACGGTGACACGCTCGGTCGTATGAATTGCTTTGACTCCAAGTGTTCGATCTGGGACTTCAGCTCTTTCATCTCGGCAGGAGACATCCTGTATGGCGCTTTGGAAATCGGTCCTGTTCCTGGAATCAACTCGATGGAGAACTCAACCTCTGCCGGTGGTAACCCTGGCACGTCTTCGGGAAAAACGTCCACAAAGTCACACACCACTGGTACATTCTTCACTTCGATCTGCTGGAAAACTTCTGAACTAGCCAGATACATGTATTCTCTAGTTCCTTCTTGCAAAGAAACTCCAATACGTTCAGCAGAAAGATAATTGGAGACTCCAAGGTCTGGGAAAATTACAGTTTTACGGGCACAGTCCAAGAGGACATGGTGGTGTGACAACCAATCCATCCCGAGGATGACATCTACCCCCTTAAGAGGCAAACAAACCAAATTGACCACAAACTTTCTACTCTGAATAACCACTACACAATTAAGACATGCAGTGTTTGTGACTAAGGTTTTAGCAGCTGGGGTTGTAACTACCAATTTGAGCAGTAGCGATCCGCAGTCAAGTTCAAATGGTTCACACAATCAGAGGAAATAAAGGAATGGGTTGCACCCGAATCAAAGAGAATGGATAAGGATTTACCCTCAATCTCACATTCACCTTGAATAAGATCATCACCGCTTCGCTTCCTCACCGCTCATGCGAAGACTACGCCTTTAGCTACCTGGCGCTTCCGCTTTGGCCTTTGCCGCAAGCATTGCGGTTCGACTTTAGGTGTGGGACAATCCTTGGCAAAATGCCCTGGCTTCTTACGCTTGAAACATACCTCCTCCTTCCGAGTGCGATCACTCGCATAATGTCCTGGCCTTCCACAAAGAATAGCAAGTCACCTCGGCACGGCCTGACCTCCGCTTCGCTCCTGGGTCATCGGACGATATTGTCCCCTGTTGTTGTTCCCCGAGGTCGGTTGTAAGGCTTCTTCGCAGCTTGTTTCCCCTTCGTGTAAACTTCATCCCGCACTGGGTCTCACCGGTCCGCCTCTGGCCAGCTTTCTTCTTGTGGCTTCTTACACCTCTACCTCAACACAACGATCTATCGGCTCTTGTAGATTCCTGATCCTCGGTGACACCACCGACTTGAATGTCAAATCTTAATCCCGTTGGAACCTCTCACTTAACCATCCTTGGTCACTCGATCACGAAATGGATCAAATACCTCGCCAAAGGACTCAAACTTGGTCGCATACTCGAGCAACCTTTGTCATCTTGCCTTGTTGTAGTTGAAGAAACTCTTGCTCCTTCTCGGCTCGTGCGATGTCCGGAAGTATTTGTCCAAGAACCTTCCACGAAAAAGCTCCCTGTTATCTCGCGACGTTCGCTATCGGCTTGCTTCACTCCCTTCCACCAATACTCTGCGTCTCCTAGCGGCAAGTAGGTGGCGTAGTCTACCTTCACGTTGTTTGGGCAATGGAGTGCCACGAAGATCTTCTCGATCTCTTGCATCCAAAGATCAGCTTTATCCTGGTTTGGCTCATCAGTAAAACTTCGGTGGATCATGCTTCCTAAAGTCCGCTAATCCTCTCGCCTCGGCCTCGCTCGCTCATTTGTTGTTCTTTGTAAGTTTCTTTGGAGTTAACGCCGCCTGCTGAGCCATCGCGTTAACTGTTGAGTTCTGCAGCGGTGATTGTTGAGCCATGGCTGCCGCCATCTCGGCCATAGCTTGAATTGCTCGTTCCATGTCGACGTTCTCGCATGCAATTGTCGTATCCCTACGAGGTGGCATTAGATTCCACAAAGTTCAAAACCCTGTCAGAATCTCACAACAAGGATGTGTTAAAACACACTGCTTCAATCAAGAAACAGTTCAAACAATTTTTCAAGCAATAAGTGCTTCACTTAATCAAACAGCAATCAGTATAGTACAACCATGTACCCGACACACATATCCCGACACAGTGACCAGTCCAAAATTCCTATACACAGCCCGGTCAGAACCGAACTGCTCTGATACCAACATTGTAACGACCCGTTTCCGGACCGCTACCGAGCTTGTAACGACCCGTTTCCGGACCGCTACCGAGCTCAACTTACCGAGCTCAACTAAACCTGTATGCGATGCGTTTTAAAACGGTACTCTTGTGCCTTTTAAACAATTACGGTATTTTTTTTTTTAGCTAGTGCACATCAGAGTAATTACAACTTTTCGAAACATGGTGCAACTAAGACACAAGACTTAAATTCTAATAAAACATACATGCATAATATACATATATACCACTCGAAATGATAATGTATACAAAATACAGAGTAGTACATGTACAAAGAAATACACCTAAGGTATGACGACTTCAAGAGAGTAATCATACCCTGGGGGTACTTCCGGCAGACTCCCACGCAGGGGGCTACTCCAAAATTAAACCGCCAGTCTACCCTGTAATAACAAAACATAACCGGCCCAACTGGTCACAACCACTATACACAAAAACATAGACAAAGCAAATCACGACAAGTAGAGGTCGTCGCCCGGATCCTCGTCGAGATCCTCCTCGCCATCATCTGCTGTCGAGTTCCCTGCGCCCTCGACCTCGCCTGGGTAACCATCATGGATTGAAGGCACCACGGGAAAGGGTCAACTTCTCAACAAATCAAGATAATCCAGGCATAAAGAAATAAGTAAACAACAAAGTATAACATTCACCAAACCTGACTCAACCATCTCACTCTAGACTCGACTCAACTCGCTATCCAATTCCTCTCGACTCGACACTTTTTCCTAATGCACACGCCGCATCAGTATCTTTGGAAAGTCCAGCCAGCCTTGGGATCTTCGCTCTCCGTAGGACAGTCACCTCAGGTCCCATAGCGTGGCAACGCTTAGAAGTCCCCATAAAGGGAAAAAGGGGACCTAGCACCCTCTCCGCTATCCAGGTCGCAACTTCAAACGCCAACGACTCGCTAAGCTCTCTCACTCAATGAACAATTACGCATACGATATTCAAAGAGTTATACGCAAGATATTCAACCGCATGTCAAATAAAAGAGCGGCTCAACTCAAGAAACGCAATTCAACAAAGAATACACAATTCGTGGCATATATTCAATCATATCACAACACTTCAAGCTCGACACAAATCAAGGAATCCATACATAGGAATATAACAATAAAAATCCTAGAATGTCTAGAAGTGCCCTTACCGAACTCCAAGCTACGCGTCTACGCTGTCCTCAATCGAGCTCGACAACGACCTCGACACGTACCGTCCTCAATCTGGATCCCACTGCTCCCACGTCCTCGGGTTCGCTCTCCCGTACACCTCGATTCGGAAATCACACGATCTCGGGGATCAGACTTCCTAATACAAGCACATCTTAGTTCCATCTATGGGTTCTAATAGCACTTAGCTCTCATTACCCCAATCTTAACTACAACCCAAGTAAATATTAAAACTCAAGAATTTAAACAAATGCAACAAGGAACATCATACAACAACATAGAACAAGAAATCAAAACAAGTCAAGTAGGGAGGGTTTTGGGCGCTGCCTACTGCAGAAAACAGAGGAAACAATTTGTTTTTCAAGCTCAAATAAATGGTTAGAAAGGTAGGTAATATCATGAAGAAGAAAACCTATCAATATGACATGATTTGGAAGCATAAAAACTAGCTAAAATGGAGGGAAGAAGTGGCGCTAAACAGTAGCATGAAGGAAGAGAAAATTCTGTTTTTCATACCTCAAATGATGGTCGAGATGGTGATGTATGTCGAGAAGATGATAAGAAACAAGGTTGATGAAGAAAGTTTATGCAGAAGCTCAATGAAACTCAAGGTTCTTCGATGGAGGTTTGGAGAGGAAGAGGAAACTTAGAGAAGAAGAAAGAAGAAAAGAGAAAATGAGGGTTATGAGGGGGCTGATCGTGATATACAGCTGGTAAATAAACCCTTTAAATGAATTTTTCTTTTTAAAAAAAACACAAATAAGTGACGTGTAACTACTGTTATGAGATGCTAATCCCATCAATCATTCTACCCATCTAATCTCTCCTCTCTCATGATTACCCTCTAATCTATAGGTTAAAGATCTAAAAACACAGCGACGAGAACTGCAAACCGATAATATAAATTTATAAATATTACAAACAATATAATTATTAACGCGGAATAACGTTCGTAAAAATACGAGTGTTACAGTCTCGACACGAGGTCGATCAGGGTGCTTGTGCAAGCACACAAGGCTCTAACACGAGTTCGTGCACGCAGCCTCCTCAGTTCGACATGCGACCTCCTCAGCTCGGTACGCGACTTCATCAGCTCGACATATGACCTCGGCACGCGATCTTGGTACGGGATCTCGACACGAGGTCTTGGTACGAGGTCTCGACACGAGGTCGATCTCGTCATCAGGTGTTACATCTGTCCTCAAGCACTTGATTTTCTTCCCAGTTTCAAGCTCTAATTGTGCTTTGAACTCCTTGAATACTGGAAACACAGCTGACTTCTTCTTGATCGGGTACACCCACAATCTCCTGGAGTAGTCATCAATGAATGATACAAAATACTTTGCTCCCCCCATGGATGTTTCCGGCGACTCCCACACATCAGAATGTATCAAGTCTAGTATGTGTTTGCTTCTGGTAGTTACTTTTGCAAATTTCAATCTATGCTGCTTACTTGTCACACAGTACTCACAGAAGGGTAAAGTTACCGTCTTGAGCCCGGGTAAGAGACTGCGTTCTACAAGGACTTTTAAGCCACGCTCTGACATATGGCCTAGCCTGCGATGCCACATCATCGTTGATTCTTCATGGTTCGCTGATGCAATTGATGCATCGGCCTCTTGTAACGTATCTCCCAAAAGCATGTATAGATTGCTTGTGATCTTTTCTGCTTTCATCACCACAAGATTGCACTTCACTACTTTCAAGATTCCACCTTCAATATGGATCTTGCACCCGAGGTCATCCAATTGCCCAGTGGACAATAGATTCCTTTTCAAGCCCTTCACATGTCGCACTTTGTATCTTGTGAACAGTACCATCTTGCATCTTTATTCTGACAGTACCGATTCCAACGATTTCTAAGGCGTGATGATTTCCCATAAACACGGATCCTACCGAGACAGGCTCATAAGTAGAAGACCAATCTCGGTGTGAAGTCATGTGCCATGTCGCACTGAATCCACTATCCGCACATCATTGAGCTTCCTTCCAGCTTTAGACCTTGTTGCTCCGCTATACAGCATTTCTCCATCATCTGAGGTACTTGCAACCCAACCTTGCAAGGTTGATGCTTCTGAGGTCTTCTCTCCATTCTTCTTGTTCCAACACTCCTTCTTCAAGTGCCCTCTCATGCCACAGTTGTAGCATTTGAGATTTTTTCTTCTTCGAGATTTTGATCTACCACGATCTTGGCTCCCACTGGGCCACGCTCGCTGATCCGCCTCTCGTCATCGTTAAAGCTTCGCTTGCTTGAACTTTCTCGACCTTTCCTCCTTATTCTTGCGCTGGATTCTTCTTCAAGGATTGCACCGCAACATCATCAAAGTGAAGAGTGTCGGCAACATTGTTGTTTGTAATGTTGATGATGAGTTGATCATCTGAATCTGGTAAACTCAAGTAAAAGTTACGCACGCTCATTTTACGCTATTTTGAAATCGGATGTTGTGGTGAGCCAATAAGCGTGTTCAGGGTGTTAATGTGATCCGTCATTAATGTGGATTCACTCATTCGAAGAGGGTAGTGTTTCCTCTTCAAGAATATTCTTGTGTGAAGGGACTGAACCTCGTCTAATTTGTTAAGTACATCCCAAATCTCCCTTGTAGTCTTTTTTTTTCTCGCAACACTTGACAAAATCAATCCGCCATTGCTAGGTGCAAATTGGCAACAAAGATTGTCATCCTTCTCTTTCCACTTTTCATCACCATATCTGTGGGTCTACCTTCAATTGCTTCAAAGCAATTATCCTTCCTCGAATCGCCGCTACCTTCAATTTCCACAGGATAAATTACTCCCATTGAACTTCTCTATCTCAAATTTTGCTTTGCCATGGTTGTACCACTAATCAACCGGATTACACTATTTCACCGTGAATAGCACAAAGATTATCGTGAAACGATGTTATGCATTATCCCGTATACCGAGAACAAATCCAAAGTATATGTTAACAATTCAGTAAAAGTATACAACCACCACACGTGTGAATAGTAACCGTAATGCGTGAATAGTACTATATACCGAAAAAGTGATCAGAGTGGCAGTAAAGAGTGCACTAAGTAAATTCCCAGAAAGAGAGGTGTCGCTAAGCGTACTTAAAAACCTTGTCTTTCCTTAGCCGTAACTTTACTAGACATACACTTTTATACTACCACACTATTTAGGTAACAATTCTTTTACGATGTGGCGGATCGCATAATGCTGCAACCACAGAGCATACCAAGAACCAACACCTTCCTAAAGTGACGCAGCGGAATAGTATCACCAACCTTGGTGCTCTGATACCACTGTTAGGTACCAGAGTATCGGAATAGTGTCACACAACTAAAATAAAAGACGAAAAATAAAGAAATGAACACACAAAATTTACGTGGAAAACCCTCAACAAATAAGGGAAAAACCACGGGGCAAGACCAGAAGAATTTCACTATGTGGGAAAATATTACAAGAATACCTCTCACAAAATACCTCACAAATACTCTCACAATACTCTTGTTGAGTATAAGAAATAATAAAAGATGAGAAGAGAAGAAGATTTGAGATGATATAAAAATTTCACTTGGGCCTCCTTATATAGGCTCCAAGGGAGCACCCAAATTAAGTTCCCACCGATGTGGGACTTAATTCCAACAGAAGGAGGCGGCAGAGGCGGCGAGGAGTCCATAGGATCGAATTGACTCGATGATACCATGAAAGAAATCTAACTCAGATATGAAAAAAATGATAAAACTGAATCTGTAACTGTATTGAATTGAATATTCATTGCTTACAATATGTGAAACACACTTGTGCATTTATAGGAAAACTAGAGAAGGAAGTCGATCCAGCTGTTGCTAGCTGGTGCAGCAAGCTGCCACTAAAACAATTCTAACTAACTTACCTCAACCCCAAAAGCTACTCCTCATGCCCAGGACTAGACAACCGGGGCGTGACCCGATAACGGGTGGCCCAACAAATAGATCTATAATAGACTCTGATACCATCTTAGAATTTGGGGTTGAGCCTAACTCAACTCCAAAAGCTAGCTCATAGGGTGAGGGTTGCTCCTCACTTATAACCACTAATCAAGTCATCTCATTGTTCCATGTGGGACTTCTAACAACAAACGCCCAACCTAGTGGGTACAAAACATAGGGGCATGTTGCGTATGAGCGTGGTCTTGCTCCCTCCATTGGGAGTTCACTTCTGTCGTGACACCTGAACCCGTAGAGTTGAGATGACGTGAACTACGGCTAGAGGTGGTGCGCAAACTACTGGTGCTATCTGCGATGGGCAGTGATATGTGGGACATTAATTGGGAGTGGCTACCGTGTGTGTGTGGCTTGCAGCGTTTGCGATGTGGTGGCAGTAAAACTAGAAGGTGCAACGGAAGGTGGGTGCGGCTATCTATATCCTGACCCATACATATTTTATACAACTTTAAACCTGCAAAATAAAATAGACAATAGATTTATTCCCAAGCGTTTTATTTTTTGTTCTGTTTGTATTAACTTCACTTTTTCAGTAGTAGATTTCAATTTCAATTGTAAGTCAGCTAGCTACGTGCCAAAATATGATTCCCTCACTTTGGACACTTATTTATTGAAACTTGGAACATTATGTGCATAAGAAAAAACATAACAGTCTCCCTTTAATCAGAAGAAAGAAAGAAAGAAGGAAAGAAAAGTTTATAAACTCGGTCTCTCCATTTGTAGCAGCACTCCTTTTCGATGGTAAACCCTTGCTGTAATCGGTATGGAGTTTCTTGTGAACTTTCTTTTGGTGGAATTGGCCCTGCATCACCAATTTTGGCGCTCGTACGCGTTGTGCTTGGGGATTTCGTTCCCACTCGGTTGGCCGCTGAGCGCTTGTTACTTTTTCGTCGTCGAAATTGCGTAATAGAAATAGGCGAAACGAGACGACATGAGCTCTAGTGGCGTCTGATTTGGATTAAATGAGTCACATGTTATGTTATTATTGGAGAATAGTACCAGTATCTAAGTTTAATCTTTAGTAACTTGCACCTTTTTATTTGAATAACAAACCCCACTTTTTCTTTTTCAAAACAATTTAAGGTGATGGGTAGTTATGTAATTTTCTATTTTATAGGGCAATTGAATTTGTTGATGTTGATGTAATTTGTCGAGTCTCTTGATCTCGTTTCCATCTTACCCATCTTACTTTCTCATCCTCCTCTCGGCTATGCATGTTGTAGTAAAAACTACTTGAAACAATTGGATGGACACTTTAAAAGTTACAAGTCATTTTGAGTCCTTAACTTTTTATTTTTCCCTACTGAATTTCATTCATTTATGCATTATTTTAATCTCTAATGGTGCAATAGTCGCGGTCTGCTATGTCGAAGGTGCAACCATGGCAGTGCCAAAAGTGGTCCACTGCCCTGATACGCCCTTTCTCCCTCTTCTTTAAATTATTTACATATTTTTTTACAGTAACATTTCATGGCGATGGCTAGGGTATACAAGTGAGACATCTTTTATGATGCACAAATAATTTTCACCATTAGATCAATTAACCCTACTAAATCTTACCATGATCCATCCAAACCATATTTGTCCTCCCACTCTCTTTCAGATCTCACTCACTCTCTTTGTCGTCGATTTGTGTAACATCCCAAATTCTCTAAGCCTAATTATTAGAGATCCTAAGTGAAAATGGATTTAATCCTAAGGATTAAATATAGAGCACATCCTTAATTTAGTAATTTAAAACCAATTAGGAGCTAAAGGGTAAAATAGTAATTTTACCCAATGATTTAGGAATTGAGAGACTAATTAATTAGGAGTAGTTTTAATTAACTAAAATTACTCAAGTTGTTGTTAGAAACCAAAGGTTGAATTAAGAGGTTTATTAAGGGCTTGTTTGCAAGGTTTTTAGTTACTTTTAGACCTAAGCTCCACCATACACCATGTTTCATTTAAATCCACCCTAGAACTCTCTCCAAACCTTATTACTCCCTCCCTCCATCGATTTCCAGCAGCCACAAACAAAGGGAGAAGCAAAAATCAGAAAAAGAGGAAGAAAGAAGAAGAAGGAAAGAAAGAGGAGAAGAGAGGAGAGGTGGCTCGCGATCGAGAGAGAAGATGGAGGAAGTGGTCGCGGTGGTGACCAGCTGGGGGTGGCGCGGCGGAGTGGAGGGTGGCCGCGCCACTGTTCACGCGGTGTGGAGAGAGAGAGGGACGAACCGAGAGAGAGAGAGAGAGGAGGGAAGAGGTCGCGAGAGAGAGAGAGTTTCAAGGAGAAGGAACTCGAAAATGAAGAGGAAATGGAACAAGGAAGAGGAGCCATGGAAGGAACAGCAAGATTGAAGCTTAAAGGAAGAAGATGGAAGCTTGAAACCCCCTTCCATGGAGGTTAGGACTTGCATGTGGGCTTCTTGAAGAAGAAGGAGAAGAATGGAACTCAGAATGGTGACAAATCGAGGAAACGGGATTTTTGGAGCTCAAATCACTAACTTGGGATTATTCAAGTAACATAGACTTCCCCCAAAACCTCCCTTAGGGTGTGCTAGACTTTACTATTAAATTTATTAGTTCCATAATTAGTTTATTAGTCATACTGAATGGTCTTGTATGGGGTTTGAATGAAATAGGGTTGGATGGTTGCCCCCAACCCCCCTAAACCAATATGTGATGTTTGTACTGTTGCGAGTTTCATTGAGCTCTAATCGGAATATTTAATATAGTTATCTTGTATGTTAAATATGTATGATTTCGGCCTCGTTGAGGCTCGGCATTCGAGCTAGCCCATTTGTATGATTTTGGGGCAATAAGTTATTTGAGATTGAATTCGCATGCACTAAGATATATGTATTCGCTTAGTGTAGATGATACTTTGATTAGGGTATTAATCCTCTTTACACATTTTAAGTTTCCTAATGATCTTGGTTTCTTAATATGTTTTGGATTCTTAGTAATACATGTGTATGTGGCTTTGAAATCCTTGTTGAAATCATCTTGGATTGGATTGAAAATTGTTTATGTGTGGGGATGTTTGCGTTTTAACTGCAAACCCATCATATAAGTACTTCGGGCACTTTCAATGGCGGGGACCCCTTGGTAGGACTTCAGGTCCTTGCTCATTTGATCTTTGGGCTTTGCCAAGTGGGTACATTATATGATTCTTGTGATATGTATTGATTATTAATTAGTGCTTCTTGATTGAATTGTGTGTGAAGTCCTATGAGTAACATATCTTTGATTAATCCGAGCCAGTCACCATATGTAGGCAGAGGTTGGGGGAGTATACTTGGGATGTTACAATATAAGTCGCTTGTATTCCTCTGATAGGAATTGTTTGGAATATTTGCAATTTGCTCTGCAACCCCACTGTAAGTGATTAGCTACCACCTTTGCCATTGGGGGCCCCTTGACTTTATCCTTCTATATATAGATTTTACCCATTCTGCTTTTGAGGTGGGCCTTTGGCTTTATCCTTGTATACGGGATTTTACTCATTTTGCAATTGGGCTGGGTCAAGTGGGGACATTCATTGTGGTCCTTTGGACATTTGTTTGCAATTGCTTCTCTCTTTAAAGATGTCAACTGCATTACTACGAATTGTGATTTGCTTGTAAGCATTATTGAACACGTGTGTGCAATGATTATGAATTGAGGTTGGTGAAAAGTGATCGTGTTATGTTTAGGTTATGTGTTGATATGTGTTTGGGAGTTGGAAACTTAGTTGCACTATCATGTTTGAGGTTTGATTAAGGATAGTGAACAAATTAATATGTATATATTTATGGGAAGGATTTTCCATATGTCGCACACCACGTATGGCTGGAAACAACGGTAAAAATATTTATGATTTCAAGACTATGTTATTGAGTTTTATAAACTCACCTTTGGGGCGTTGTTTTCAGGTACAACTGTTGATGAGGTTCAAAGCATTGGATTATGCTCGCCTTGCCTTCCCACGAGACCCGAAAGTTACCGGATCACGAGCGGAGTGTTGGTTTCTGAGTTGTGTCTTTGTGTAATTAAGAGATTTATGTATAATTTGTAATTATTTTAATTAGCTATTCTTTGAAAAGAAGTTGTAATAACTAAAGTTAGGTTCAGTTTTCGAGAACTCTGGTTTACGTTTACCGTGTATGCGAGAAAATTTTTACGAGATCTATTTCCTTAAATACATGTTTAATTAGTAAGTAATCCCCTAATTAGAGTTATGGTGTTACATTATGGTATCAGAGCAGTTCGATTCTATCGAACTGTGAGTTGTGTGTCTAGAGGTGATCCGGTTTAGGAAAGAGTCAGTTGTGTCTGTAAGTCTAAGGTTTCTAAGTACTTTCGATAAATTATTGAGGTAGGCCACCTCAAGGATTTATTCTAAGCACGAGGGAATTGAAGACGAGCAGAATATTGTCTTATATGCTCGCTTTGCGAGATATCTTTATATAAGTGTGTGATGTTTGGTGTGACCCTTTGTAAATTCTGCCCATATACGCATTTCTTCACTCTTGACTTGGTTAGTTAGGGGCATAAAAGTAGCATTAAAAATCTTGCACTTTAGCTATATGATTGGATGGTTTGATTGTATTGAAATGTATGTCAATTGTGGAGGTTTGAGGAAGAGATGATGCATTTATATCGATTGATTATGATACTTAACTTGGAATTACGAGTGTATGATTAAGTATGTGGTTGGTACTTGGTTGAGTTGATCTTGAACAAGGCTTTAGGAATAAAATTCTGCACTTGTATCCTTTGTTGGATTACTTGAATTGAGGTTTAAATTGCATGTCTTTATGAGTTAAAATTATGCACTATCATTGTTTGTTGGAATGCTTTGAATTGGAATAGATTTTGCATGTGAAAAGCTGTCAAAAAAAAAAAAATCTGCACATGTGTATATATTTAGCATCTTTGAATTGAAATGGAAATACATGTATGATTGTGTAAAAATCCTACACCTGAGTAGTTTGTTAGGATACTTGATTTAGAGTTAATATGCATGCCGAATTGAGATAGAAAATCCTGTACTATACTTGCTTAAGAGTATTATTTTCATGTAAATCAAGTGATAAAATGCTGCACTATGTATTTGTAGTGAATTGTTGATTTGAGATGGGACTAACATGCTCATAATTCTGCACTGTGGATACTTAAATGAATTGCATGATTAGGTTGAAAGTGTGTGGTATATGATGCTAAAACTCTGCACAATTAGTAAATATATGGGTGCTGAATTGGAAAGAAATTATATAAGTATTAATGTTATAAATTCTGCTTGATAGTGATTTTGTCTTGAATTTAGTTAAGAGGCTTGGTGTTTTAAGTTGAGCTTTAATTTGGTACCATCTCTTTTTTTTTTAACCCCCACAAAGCATTACGGCATTACATGCCTGAATTCCTGACTTAGTTGTGTGTTTTTTTTTTTAAAATCATGCAAGGGTTAGGAAAATGTAAGAACTGAATATTGTTAATAAAATTGGTGACGACAAATAGGATATGGGTTCAATGAATTCATGCTCCTTTAAATGATTATGTGATGTATTTGAAGTATGTGATTATTTGAAGTTCATAAGTTGAATGTGAGTAACACTTGATGTGGGCTTTGGCAACCGGAGGGAACCAATATGGGCTACCTGAGGACCGAGCCGGGGTGTTACAACAAAAGGCATTGAATGTGATTGAGATTGAGGATGTTTGCATAAATATTGCAAACCCGTCTTTGGTTATTTTTGGATTTTTCCACTGACGGGGACTCCTTGGTGGAGCCAATTGAGGTTCCCACTCTCACTACAAGAAATCGCGGGATTACCGACGGCCAAAAGCCGTCGGTAATCCACAAATGCCGTCGGTAATAAAAAAATTCCGACGGATTACCGACGGGCTAATATCCGTCGGTAAAATGCGCGTCGCAAATACGTGCCGACGGCTTCGGCCCGTCGGTATAATCGTTAGGTCACTTCCGACGGCTTTAACCCGTCGGTAAATTTCCGACGGCTTTCTCCGACGGTTTTAACCCGTCGATAATTCCGATGACATTTCCGACGGCCATGACCGTCGGTAAAGCCGAACTTTAATTTTTTTTTTAATTGAAAATTGTTTAAATTTTTATTAAAAAATTATTTAATTTTTTAAATTATTTAATTTTAATTTCTGTAATCAATTTAATTTATTTATCAATTTAATTAACGATTACTAGTTATCACATTTAATTATTAATTTATTCCTGTATTTAAAAATGCAATGCGATAACATAACTATAACACAAATTAAAAAAAAAGAAACGTAACAAATAAATAAAAATTCGACTTAACAAAACAAGAATAAAAATATCCGAAAATATAAAAATATCGATACAAACATACTTAATTATTAATTTATTCCTGTATTTAAAAATGCAATGCTATAACATAACTATAAAACAAATTAAAAAAGAAACGTAACAAATAAATAAAAAATTCGATTTAACAAAACAAGAATAAAAATATCCGAAAATATAAAAATATCGATACAAACATAACTAATAGTCCCGATAATCATGATCATGATCACCATCCGCATCATCGACATGATCACCGCATTACTATGAGGCGAGGCGAGGCGGTGGAGGAAGCGGTGGCGAGCTAGCAAATGGTACAGATCCTCCTGCCGCAGCGACTGAGCCAACATGGCAGCCGTCCGGCGGCCTCCTCTTCTTGGGCCGCGATCCGCTCGCTTTCGACCGCCAATTGCTACTGCTCGGCCATGGCCCGCTTCAACTCTGCTATCTCCCACTCATCCGCGGCAAAGACGATCGGCCGATTTACTCTCCGTAAGAGAGGCAATGAGCCCTTTCTTGTAGTTCTTGGCAAAGTCGCCAAGACCGTATAAGCGACCCTTCTTCTTGCCGCCAACAACATTCGCCCAAACCATCGGGCCGATGCAATGGATCCTCCGGGCTCGAGACGGGGAACATGAGGATGTCTAAGATCTAACCTGAGACATCCTCGCCTCAAACTCCTCCTGTCAAACATAAACAAATTAGTCAATTTTTATTGTAATAAATCAATATAAACATTGTTAAAAACTATTCATTATGTTTCATAATTACCTGGTCCGCTTCGACCGCTCATCGACAAAATCACCGGTACCTTTCTAATATGAGTTGCACGATGGAGCTCGTGCAATCAACCTCCTTTTCAATCACGAGACTGTAATTATTTAATAAAAAAAGCTTAACTAAATAATAATAATAATAATAATAATAATAATAATAATAATAATAATATAAACGTACAAGTCGAGCTGCGTGCTGCGCTTGACTGACCGAACCTCCAGTATGCAAGCTCTCACCCTTTTCAGAGGCTCTATTCTTCTTCGCCTTCTCGCTTACCGCCTTGAACTCAGGGGAGTTCCAGTGCGCTTAGAATTCCGCCAGATCTCATCTCCTATCCAAGTGGGCTGCCCATTGAGGCGCATCTCTAAGCATATCGGATAGGCGGTGGGAAGCCTTCATATGGAAGTTCTTCTTGATCTGCTCCTCCCGCTCTTCCTTCCAAGAAACCTCTCCTGTATGAATATAATACGTTATTAAAAATAATTGAGATTCATGAAATAAAAATAATACGCAACAAAAAAAAATAAACAACTTACTCGAAAGAATTGAACATGTGCCTCCGCTCATCCATCGCCGCCCCCAGTGGGCCAATAGGTGTGGTAATTTTGCTCAATTACTTAGTGATAGCCTTTGCAGCTGGCTTTGACTAAGGAACCTAAACAATAACAACATACCAAACAAGTTAAAAATATAGGTTAAATCAGAATTTTCGTCCCTTATCCTTTTTAGTTTTCATTTAAGTCCATTAAGTTACAAAAATTACTTCAATTTCGCCCTTTCTTTTTAATTATTCTTTTTTTTTGTCTTAGACGAAATACCATCTTACACGTGGCGCTTGTTTTATTTTATTTTTCACACGTGTCGATGGTGATTCGCCTAAGAAAATATGAATAAATAAACAGAAAAGACGAAATTGATGTGATTTTTGAAGTTTAAGGGACTTAAATGAAAACTAAAAAGATAAGGGACGGAATTGAAAACTAAAAAGATAAGGGGCAAAAATGTGTATTCAACCTACATACTCACCCTCTACCACCGGCCCGATAGCAACTCGGCCATCATGCAAAGATCGAATATCATCAACGACCTCCTGCTTCATCCTGCTGGCCGCTCAACCTCCTCGTCCCGCCGAACCCCGGTCGATCAGGTGCCTGGCCCACACTATACTCTTGATCGGACACATGAGTGTCGCACCGCCTCGCATACACAAAATGAGAGGAAGAAGCGGCAAGTGTCTGCCGGAACCCTGGTGGGCATCATGTAAATGGGTGTCGATGCGCAAGGTCCCGCATGATGTGTAGTTGCCGAATGTGACGAGGTCGCGTGGCGTAGATGTATGCGACGTTGTGTGGATGACAACATCGCATAGCCAAAGCATCATCAATCCTAATAATGTTCGCCTCCGACGGCGAGGGGGTCGACGATGCCCTTCCTTCCGCTGACCACTACCGGGTGGTCGGGGTCGAGCTCGAACCTCCCGATGCCATATATGTCTATAGAGCAATTTAATAATAACTTGATAATGAAATATTATATTTAAACATAACAATATTAAAAATGAATTCCAAAAAATAAACAAGTTATATGAAAATAACTGACAAAATAAAATATGTTGTTAGACATTAAATTCTCTAATTGTAAAAAGTTAAACAAATTTATTCTGCCCATTCTGCCCACTCTGCTTCGGCATCATCTTCAGATCTTGATGGTTCTGCCACTTCTTCATTTAATTCCTCATCTCCATTTACATCTTCATATGTGATTGGATCGTCACGTAGTCGAGAAATGGGTTCAACTTCGTTTACTACGTTGACATGAGACATCTCATCCACCTGATAAGCCACTTCTTCCTGTGGATCATCTGCTTCAATGCGACCCCTTGGTTTTGTCTTTATTGCAACACACCAACCTTGTTTGTCCCTTCGAGTTGACGGATAAGGGACATAATACACCTGTCTTACATGTTGTGCCATGATAAACGGATCAAACATTTGGTATCTTCGCTCATGCATATGTCAACGAGATTATATTTGCGATCCATTCTTGTGCCTCTACTTGACGGATCAAACCAATTACAATAAAATAGCACTATTCTTTTAGTATAGTCTAAAGTATTGTACGCCACTCATATATATGTTGAATCACGCCGTAGAAGTCGCCTTCACCTCCCTCTGTGGCACCTTTTACATAAACTCCGCCGTTAATCGCTTTTTTCCCCTCTGCTTTTGACTGAGTTTGAAATTTGTAAATCAAGTTTAAATCGTGTGCCATTCTTTTACACGTGATTTAGGACCATGAGATAAATTTCTCAAGTGTTCGATTATGGGCGATTCTGACTCGCTATACACCTGCGTATACACATGCACAAGTGATTTAGGGTTCATTTTTGCAAACAATCTTTTGTATTTTCAAACAACAAATAGTTGAAATAGGACTAAAAATACATACCTGGCTCATAAATCACGTTGGGAAATATTCATGAATATAGGCAGAAGAGTCTTGTTAAGCTGGGCTTAGTTAACAAGAATGCCCTGAACAAGTCATTATCAAACAAATGATCATGAATAGTTGTGGACTAAAGAAAATGAAAGTGGTCAAAAGGATACATAAGTAAGAGATGGGGATACTTCTAAGACGCTTGATCAACACGTGAACGCAGGCCGACTTCCAATCTTCTCCCGTTAACCAAGACTTCACTCCTTTCCAAAGATGACGACTGAAGGCAAAACACTGATAAGGCCAGTGGGTGTCTTTCACTTTCAATATTTATTTCATTCCTATTATTTGTTGGTGTCAGCATGAAGTTCGTAAAATAATGGGAACAGAAATGAATTGTCTCACGGTGTAAGTAAGTTGCACAAATAGATCCTTCAACCTGGCCTTATTTTTCACCGACCGCTTTGAGTCACCCATAAATCTACGTAATAACAAGGTTGGTGATCAACATTTCAACATTTAACCCGGGCGTTGAATAATTATGTTAAAGAATATTTGATTATATTACCTTTCGAATGGATACATCCATCCGTATTGAACCTGGTCCACCAAGCCTAGCTTCATGTGCAAGATGCATCGGGAGATGTTCCATAGAGTCAAAGAAACCAGGGGAAATATTCTCTCCAACTTACAAAGAATGACTGTATGTTTCGCTCCATCTTGATAAGATCATCATCTCTCAATGTTGCGTAACACAAATCTTTAAAAATTGGTGAAGTTACGTAAGTGGATTTAAAATATTTGACTACAGGAACTAAATGCAATAGGAAGTAAACACTCCATGAATACATGACAATCATGGCTTTTCATCCCAATCATTGTTCCTTTGTTCACATCAGCACATCTTGCCAAATTAGAAGAATAACCGTCTAGCATTCGAAGTTCTTTTATCCACCAACAGACTGACCTAGCTTCCTCAACAGTTAAAGAGTAACAGGCTTTGGGTTTTAGGGTTTTCCCATTCGACTGAGTCGTCAAATGCAAGTCCTTTCGCTTACAGTAAAGTGGTAAGTCCAGTCTGGCCTTATCATTGTCTTTCGTTCTTCCTCTAACGTTCATCACTGTGAGAAAAACATTGTCAAAAAAGTTCTTCTCAATGTGCATAACATCAAGGTTGTGTCTCAATAAATTATCTTTCCAATACGGCAAATCCCAAAAAATACTTCTTTTAGTCCAATTGTACCATTGTCCATATCCTTCAAATCGATCCAATTCACCAAAAATCTGTGATTTTTGGCGGATCCATAACTCGTAAAAATACATCTGATGTCAACCTCGGGGCGCCATCTAATTCAACTTCCCCTTCTTGAAGGCGTTCTTATTCCGCCTAAATGGATGATCTGGCTGGTAAAACCTGCGATGTGAGTCAAACAAAGAACTCTTCCCCCCAAATTTCAAGGTAAAGGGCTTTGTATGCTCCATGCAATGGGGACATGCCATTTTACCATAAGTACCCCAACCTGACAACATGCCGTATGCAGGGAAGTCATTAATGGTCTACATCAGAGCTGCCCTCATTGTAAAGTTCTTCTTTCGCAATATCATAAGTCACAACGCCATTCCACAACCTTTGAGATCGTCAATGAGAGGTCAGTAAGTAGATGTCAATACCATCTGTTGGATTATCTGGACCCCAGATAATACAAGTCAAGAACATATAGGGCTTAGACATGCACAAAGCAGGAGGAAGATTGTATGGGGTAACAATAACTGGCCAGCAAGAATAAGGTTTCGCTGTTGATTGAACATATGGGGTAAAACCATCAGAGCATAAGCCAAGTCGTACATTACGTGGATCTGCTGCAAATTCGGGATTCACACGATCAAAGTGCTTCCAAGCTTCACCATCACATGGATGTCGCAACATACCTGAAGTGCTTTTATTCTCATAGTGCCAAGTCATTTTGTCTGCAGTCTGTGTTGACGCAAACATTCTCTGCAGCCTTGGAATAATTGGCAAATAAAACATTGCCTTCCGTGGAACTGGTTTTTGTCTACCCTTCCCATTATCAGTATGTGACATATACCTTGGCTCACCACAAAATTTGCATTCAACCAAATACGCTTATCGCTTTTACCAAATTCATTGTCGTAATATAACATACACCCTCTCACACAACAATCAATCCTTTTAGATTCCAACCCTAATTTGGACACTAAGCTTTTAGCCTCGTAATAACTTTTTGGCAACCCATCTCTGATAGGTGACGAGTCCAACATCATCTTCGTTACGAGATCCAAGCACACATCCGTAGCACCACAGTTGGACTTGAGAGCTAAAAGTCTCACACACATTGATAACTTAGAGTCGTGCACCTTCAAACAACGACTTATTTGTTTCTAACAAGAGATTATAAAATCTTTGTACAGTCTCATTTGGAAGTTCATCTGTGTCATCATATTGTGGCTCCTCGAATGATACGTTGACCCCCAAGGCATCACAAACCATATCTTGCATCAATTCAATCTGCTCACCATATCCCGTATCTACGCAATTGCTTGAAGCACCTGTGCAATTATCGCCAACCCCTAATTCAACCCGAGGTAACTCTTCACCATGTCTAGTCCAAATCCAGTAATTAGGCATAAATCCAACTCTCTGCAGGTGCAGCATGACCTCACCTGGGCTCTTGATCTTTCTGCAATCGCATTTAAGGCACAGACATCTAATCCCTCCATTAATTTCGAAATCTTCGTGTGCCATTGCGACTTGAACGAAGTGATCAATCCCATCGCAAAAAGATTGTTTCAAACCCCCTCTTCCCGGATACAACCTATCGTACATCCAACTACGATTCGAAGGAAAAAATTCCATCTTCTGCATGTCAAAAAAAAATGACAATTTCAGCAGTACGACATTCTTACAACCGCTCTCTTTCTTTAAATGGTATGACCCTATCCCATTCGAGGAAAAACTTTTTCAGAACTCATATAATAGTCATTCCTTAATTCTCATATCTTATACTTGACAAAAATTCGGCAGCATTTCCCATTGGTCTCTGAGTACACAAAATGATCGCAGTTAGGAACAAGGCAATCAAGTATGCACCCAGAGAACAAAAGGAAATGAATCTAACCGAAATTTCATCAAATATCAAGATACGAGAATCAAGCAACAACTATTATACAAGTAAAGAAAAAGTTTTTCCCAAACTGTCCAACTTGGACAATTCAAGGTTCAATATACAATGAACACGTGGTATCTAAAAGAGTACACGCACTCAATAATATATTGAACCTCAAACGGGAAGCTAAGGCTTTTCTCCGATACTAATAACAACAATCAAACATCCATTTCATCAATAATTAAAAAGTAACATGTTGAAAGTTGACATCCTCTTAAAGGATAGAATTAAACAAGCAGAAGTGGCAAGGGAAGCATAAATCCTTTTAACAATTTTTGTTTTCATAGTGGTTTGGCTTGGTATATGCCATGCAATTAGAGCTCCTATATGGCGACATCTACCATACATCCTAATCCATTAATTGACCAAATTGATACAACCAGAATGTGATAAATAAACCTCTCTTGACAAAGCCATCACGTGACACTGCCCTCTTGACAAATTGATACAACCAGAATGTGATAAATAAACCTCTCTTGCGGAAAGTTTTTTCCATGGGAAATTTTGAGTCTGACAACCAGTTCTATTTCTTGTAATGGCCCAAGGACAATATTATTGCTTTTTTACATGTGAATTTTACATGCTTCACGTGTAGTTTTTTTTTTTTTTTGAAACTGATATTAATAGATTTGGGTTATGATTAAATTATTTTATTATGACTCAGGTTTCTATCTCAAGTAGTGAATTAGTTCCTTCTGATATTGAATATGATTCCATTTGGACATGGATCATTGAAAAGTCTAACCTCCCAAAGACTCCACAAGGGGATATTTTAATAGAAATTTTAATGTTCATTTTTAATTTTTTTAATATACATCGTATGTAGCATGAGTCATTGTCGTTTCATCCTAATAACACTTTTATATAAGTTATATTTCAACCTTATTTCTTATTTCTTATTTTAAATTCCCACTAAATTTTGGATTTCTAATTAATGGAGTAAATTTCAATTATTAACTAATAGTTATATTGGTGAAACTTATATCTCATGAAGATAAAACTTATTCCTTTGTCTGGAAATATTACAACAATCTGGAAATATTACAACAATGTATCCTTAATTTAAATAGTAATTCAACACTCTAATTCAACACTCTGATTGAGAGGGAGGAAATATTACAACAGTTTCTTTTTTGGATATCTTCTATAATATGTATCTGCATTTGTATTTGTATATAAGTTCCACAATTTGTATTATAAAAAAAATACGCAATTGTATTTGTATTTGTTGTTGGGGATTACATTCGATCTTAGGGAATTGGTATTTACTAACTATCTATCCTTAACTGATAAGATGTATATTAATTATGAAACTACGTATTTGCAACTACTCAAGCCTAAATTGAATGTTGAAAATTGCAAGAACCTGACTCCTATATTCTGATAAGAAGCCTTGACGAATAAGGAGCCTATTGTGTATCGGACAAACACTCTGATTCTAGAAACTTTTAACTAGATATCTAGATTTGGAGCAATAATTTAGCTATACTAGAAGAAAGAACTAAACATTACTAAGACTGGACAAGAGAAATTTGAAGTAATAATCTCATTGCCTGTTAGACAAAGCGTATGTGCGGATGGAAATTACCTTCTTTTGTATTTAAAAGAAGTTGTGTTCTTTGTGATGAACTTAACATTATTTGCGTGTCCCACCAACTGTGTTACATTCAAGCGTTGAAGTACAAGCAGGCAAGACTAGGAAATGCAGTACTAGGTTTGATATCAATGGCTCATCTAGGACTCATGATAGTGAAGGTATTGGTACCCCAATAGGGAAGTCATTTGATTGTTAAAACAAGAGTTACTTAGCTAGTAACTCGCATTACAATTTTCTTGGCCCTTCATTCTTTAGTGCATCCTCATCAACAAAGCATGCTGAGAACTACATAGGTTCAACTAACTTCAGTGATCCAAATATGACAATATCTGGATTAAGGATAGCTAAGATGAATATCTCTAACTCATTCATGCAGAATTCAGTTAGCAAGCTTATTGGAACGAATGACTGAAACGAATAAAGAAGGAAGCAGGCAATCGTGAATAATAAGTCTGTGTGGGGGTCAATAGCCAACCCTTTTCCACAAAAAAAGAACCGACATTTCAATCATCAATGCATGATAGAAAAATATTCAATAATACTATTTAAAGCACGAAATCACTAACAATAAAATAATCTTATAACATACATCATTTCAAAATTCTCTCTGTGGAGAGAACTATGAAGGAAATCAAATAAATATGTCGGTGTGGGGGTCTCTCAAACGACCCTTTTCCACCCAATGAGTAAACCAACATTTCATTAGAGTGCATACCTCAAAAGAAGCTTCTTCTCAAATGTCAACTTCGAACTGGTAATCACGAGACAAACCTAGCTTACTGCGATGGAGAACTTGCTCGAACACCTGTTTTCAACAGAACACCCAAAATCAAACTTAGAAAGAACATAATACACTTGATTTTGGATGATCAACCAACACAAAATTGATGGAAGTATATAACTTTTATAATATTTGTTTAAAGTACAGCTAAAATAATAACCACACACCAGACATTCATTCAACCTGACTAAACTACAAGAGAAAGCACAAAACTGATTATTACAAAAACAAAATTCTCATTTCAAGCTTCTTATCTTTATAACCAAAGGAGTAAAACAACACAAAGGCAAATAAAATGAAGAAGCAATTCCTTCCATTATTGGAAATCCCCGAATTGGATTCATAACCTAGTTTATTTAGCGATGAATTCGCTACCATATATGCGTATTTTAATTATTTATTTTCTGTATGCTCATGTTGGTGTTTCAGCTTACACCAGAAAAACATGAATTCTTGCGGTTGGTACGCTGTGGAAGTTGCGGGTCTCTCACCCAAAGCCACTGATAAGGAAGTCTATGACTTTTTTGCTTTCTCTGGTGCCATTCAGCATGTTGAAATTATCAGGTAAGCTATTATTAGAATTTAAAACGTTCGTTCAACATATTTTTATAATTTTTAAAATCATATGTTAAATGGGAAAACGATTAATCATTGATTTTTTTTTATTTTTTGATGTTTCACAGCTTAGATAAGATTTATGTACTCTTTGATTACAGTTATTGTTCACATCATGAGGGATGAATCTATACAAGCTATACATGATTAAATATAAAATTAACTGATAATCAAACTAGCTACGACTGATTCAGTCAGTGACTTTGCATCTGCTAACTAACTAGCTCTAGTAATATATGGAAGTAAATGAGAAATTATTGAATTGAATTATTGATGAATACAGGTCAATGAAAGCCTTTAAAATTCCCACACAAGTCAAGCTAAACCAAATTCCAATATTCAGGTCAATGAAGATTATTTCAAGCTATGAATTTAGTATCCAACAACCGATTACTACAACACAAAAAGGACCAAAGCAAGCAAAAGGACCAAAGCACAAAATTTGCATATACCGAAATGGGTGGTGTAGCGAAACGAGACGGAGCTGTGTGTGGGTGACGGAGAACGATACAGAGGTGGAGCGGTATGGCAGTGCGGAGCTGTGTGACGGTCTCAGAGAGGTGGCGGAGCTATGTGGCGATGCCAGGCATTTAAGTCGTGTCGCTGCAGTAGTAATCACAAAGACAAGATTAAACTCAAAGAACAACAAAAGAACAATAAAGGCAACTAGAACTAGAAAAGCAAAATCATTACCCCCGGCGGGATTGTGAATCGAAGAGGGAACTAAGAACCGATCGCTTACTAAAGCTCAGACTGTGCAGACAAGATTGAAAAACCAAATTGAACTCATAACTATAAAAGAACAATACGGTTCGACATGCAAAAGCTGATAACAACCTCCTAAACATTATAGCTACTCCATTTATCAGCAACCAATATCATTCATAGCTAAAAATACATCAAATTCATCCCACTCTCATGCAATGATTGTAATCCCATTGTTAAACTACCAGAAACATCAATATTTGCAACCATAGCCTCTACAAACTCTCATTAATTCTCACTAAAAAAGCCAAACTCAAGTGCCAAAATTAATCAAACATCTCATTTCGAGGACCTAATTGACATTTGCGGAACTTCAATTTGTTTCAGTAAGATCTAAACTAAATTTTTTGAAAATAAACAATTGGATCAAAAGGAAACCTCTTTGCTGCCATCACTTAGATGGAGCATATCTTTTTTAAAGGCCACTCAGATAGTATTTTATCCAAACAGTAATTATACCTAAATAAAAGTGAAGAATATGGAATCATAGAAAGCAATAGTTGATCCACATAGCAAGAAATAAGCTACAAAAAGGTCTATAAGCAGTTGGTTTTTTATTTTTAGTTTAAAAAGAAAGTGACTCTGACCTCTCAAGCACCATGGTTGCAATGTTTTCCTTCACCAATGGACAACCAAGACGCAATCTTCTTTCAAATATATGATCCCGGTTCTGAGGGCAAATGAATCTGACTTTTAAACAAAAAATGTAAAGGTCTAAAAGACATAATCACAACGAGAAAGAAGTTTAATATTTTAGATTTTTGCACAAAATAGTTATTCTCAGTAATATGAATTTGCCAAGCTTTTAACATAATTCCAATCGTGTTTTTCATGCAAAGAATGTATTATATAGGAGGAACAGGTAAAAAATTAACAGAAAATAGTTCACTCATGGTTTTCACAAGTGTGGTCAATTGGTCATTACCATGTTCCCAGTTCAATTAAGTAACTCTTTAGGAAGGCGAGATTCTGGAGGGAAAAAAACAGTATTTTTCCACATGCATGATCTCTGATCGAATTGATCAGTAATATGCAATGTTCATTGAATGGGATCCAATGACAAATCAAGTTAAAATAACTAAATCAGACTATTCTTTTGCATGTAAATAAACAATTCATCCAGAATAACATTCAATGTATTACGCTGACCTTAAACAATGTCCTAAAGTTGGGCTATGCAAGGAGTATGATAGGAAGGAACAAAAGATGGAGACATAAGAATAAAAGGCTCAAAGTCGTTTAATTTGTCAAGAGGGAAGCAAAACAGAAGGACCTACCTAATCGGAGGAGTTTGACCAATCAACCCAATCGCTGTGGAGGACCAGGCATGGTGGTGGCGGTGGCGCTGCAAGGGGAGAGTGAGGACGGCGTGGTGGCAGCGGCGCTTTAAGACTGAGAGGTAGTTACGCCCAATCAACCCAAGCGGGGTGGAGGACCAGGCGTGGTAGTGGCAACGGTGCTGCAAGGGGAGAGAGACGATGGTGTGGTGGTGGCTGACGGCGTGGTGGCGGCAGCGGCGTTTCAAGATTGAGAGGGAGGAAGGAAGAGAGGAGAGAAGAGAAGAGAAGAGAGAATGTAAAATTGGGAATGGGGGATACGGGTCTTCCTCTGGTTGTTGAAGAAGATTACCGACGGCCTAAGTCACATTACCGACGGCCAAAACCCATCGGTAAACTCAATGGTCCAACGCGGTGTTACCGATGACCTAATTTAAGTTACCGACGGCCGATTTCCATCGGTATTTGAAAAACACAGCGGGAATCTAAAATTCGGCAAAGTTACCGACGGTCATTACCCGTCGGAAACTCTGATTTCTGATTATCGACGGGCTTAACCGTCGAAAAATTTCAACGGACGATGTGTTACAGTTACCGACGGCCTAGGCCGTCGGAAACGCCGATTTTGTTGCGACGGGTTGTGTCCTTCGGTAATAGGCCGTCGGTATGCTCGGTTTTTCCTGTAGTGTCTTTTCTTTGGGTTATTGAGTGGCACCTATAGGGTCCATCCTTTATGAATTGTGAATGCTGTGTAAACAATATTGAATAATTGTTGGCATTGATATGATATGAGGTATGTGACATGTCAATTGCTATGTGAACACTGTTGATTATTTGTTTGCATTAACTCTGGCTTGAAGTATGTAACCTGTGATTGATTATGTAACAATGTTGAACATTGTTGCATTACTTATGATTGAGGATTATGTTATACGGTTATTTGTGATCAATTGATTCCATAGTTATTCCTCAATAGGTAAGTGCTCCTATTGGTGACCTTACTGTTAACAGTGTTAGTAAACATGACCAATTTTCAACTATTAATTTTGAGAAGGTCGTTGTGCATATAATATATCGAGTGGGTTCATAACTTTGTTAAACCTTTATCGTGATAAACTTACTTCAATAGCATTTAGAATTGATAAGTAAGGGTTTCTAGCGGTACGGCCTTGTCAATTTAGGATGGGCATTCATAGTCGATTAGGCTCTCAACACTTGTTAACTAGTCAAGCTTGTTTGATCTAACCATTGTGAATGGATCCCATGTTGATTGATAACCACGAAGCCCTCTAAAGCACCTATTGGACCTTGATTAGAAATACCTTAGTGTTTTCTAAAATCAAAAAGGGGCAGTGATGAGCTAGACTTCCTAATACCTAAGTTGTAATTAGGGAACCTGCAATGGTATTCAAGCCCTAAGCTTTCTAGGCGTAGTTACTTTGGTGGAATAACTAGCCTGAGGAAGAGTGTTAGACCATAGTCTTGGGACTACAAGGGTCTTAGTATAGCTAAATCAATGAGAATTGAGAGAAATTAATGTCTACGCTAGATTCAATAGCCGAGGTATGAAGTGACGTTGTTTGACCAATTACAAACTTTGTCTTGACTTAATAAGCATCTTATTGGAGATAAAACTTAGTTTGTAACTGGTTAGCTAAATCACAAATCCTCCGGATAGTTGACATAGGGTAGCTATTAATTCTTTTCGAAATTCCGATAATTTAGGCCGAGCTAGAAATGAACTTACTCATTCAAGAAGAAAGAGTAGGATTAGAGTTCATGAAGCTCGAGAGCGAACTTGTGTAAGGATAAGGTTAGAAGGTAAGACGAATTTTGAGGACAAAATTCCTAAAAGGTGGGAAGTACTGTAACATCCCAAAATCCCTAAGCCTAATTATTAGAAAACCTAAGTGAAAATGGATTTAATCCTAAGGATTAAATATAGAGCATAGCCTTAATTTAGTAATTTAAAACCAATTAGGAGCTAAAGGGTAAAATAGTAATTTTACCCAATGATTTAGGAATTGTGAGACTAATTAATTAGGAGTAGTTTTAATTAACTAAAATTACTCAAGTTGTTGTTAGAAACCAAAGGTTGAATTAAGAGGTTTATTAAGGGCTTGTTTGCAAGGTTTTTAGTTACTTTTAGACCTAAGCTCCACCATACACCATGTTTCATTTAAATCCACACTAGAACTCTCTCCAAACCCTATTACTCCCTCCCTCCATCGATTACCAGCAGCCACAAACAAAGGGAGAAGCAAAAATCAGAAAAAGAGGAAGAAAGAAGAAGAAGGAAAGAAAGAGGAGAAGAGAGGAGAGGTGGCTCGCGATCGAGAGAGAAGATGGAGGAAGTGGTCGCGGTGGTGACCAGCTGGGGTTGGCGCGGCGGTGTGGAGGGTGGCCTCGCCATGGTTCACGCGGTGTGGAGAGAGAGAGGGACGAACCGAGAGACAGAGAGAAAGAGAAAGAGAGAGAGGAGGGAGGGGGTTGAGAGAGAGAGAGATTTTCAAGGAGAAGGAACTCAAAAATGAAGAGGAAATGGAACAAGGAAGAGGTGCCATGGAAGGAGCAGCAAGATTGAAGCTTAAAGGAAGAAGATGGAAGCTTGAAACCCCCTTCCATGGAGTTTAGGACTTGCATGTGGGCTTCTTGAAGAAGAAGGAGAAGAATGGAACTAAGAATGGTGACAAATCGAGGAAAGGGGATTTTTGGAGCTCAAATCCCTAACTTGGGATTATTCAGGTAACATAGACTTCCCCCAAAACCTCCCTTAGGGTGTGCTAGGCTTTACTATTAAATTTATTAGTTCCATAATTAGTTTATTAGTCATACTGAATGGTCTTGTATGGGGTTTGAATGAAATAGGGTTGGATGGTTGCCCCCAACCCCCCTAAACTAATGTGTGATGTTTGTACTATTGCGAGTTTCATTGAGCTCTAATCGGAATATTTAATATAGTTATCTTGTATGTTAAATATGTATGATTTCGGTCTCGTTGAGGCTCGGCATTCGAGCTAGCCCATTTGTATGATTTTGGGGCAATAAGTTATTTGAGATTGAATTCGCATGCACTAAGATATATGTATTCGCTTAGTGTAGATGATACTTTGATAAGGGTATTAATCCTCTTTACACATTTTAAGTTTCCTAATGATCTTGGTTTCTTAATATGTTTTGGATTCCTAGTAATACATGTGTATGTGGCTTTGAAATCCTTGTTGAAATCATCTTGGATTGGATTGAAAATTGTTTATGTGTGAGGATGTTTGCTTTTAACTGCAAACCCATCATATAAGTACTTCGGGCACTTTCAATGGCGGGGACCCCTTGGTAGGACTTCTATAGGTCCTTGCTCATTTTGATCTTTGGGCTTTGCCAAGTGGGTACATTCTATGATTCTTGTGATATGTATTGCATTATTAATTAGTGCTTCTTGATTGAATTGTGTGTGAAGTCCTGTGAGTAACATATCATTGATTAATCCGAGCCAGTCACCCCATATAGGCGGAGGCTGGGGGAGTATACTTGGGATGTTACAATATAAGGCGCTTGTATTCCTCTGATAGGAATTGTTTGGAATGTTTGCAATTTGCTCTGCAACCCCATCGTAAGTGATTAGCTACCACCTTTGCCGTTGGGGGCCCCTTGACTTTATCCTTCTATATATGGGATTTTACCCATTCTGCGTTTGAGCTGGGCCTTTGGCTTTATCCTTGTATACGGGATTTTACTCATTTTGCAATTGGTCTGGGTCAAGTGGGGACATTCATTGTGGTCCTTTGGACATTTGTTTGCAATTGCTTCTCTCTTTAAAGATGTCAACTGCATTACTACGAATTGTGATTTGCTTGTAAGCATTATTGAACACGTGTGTGCAATGATTATGAATTGAGGTTGGTGAAAAGTGATCGTGTTATGTTTAGGTTATGTGTTGATGTGTGTTTGGGAGTTGGAAACTTAGTTGCACTATCATGTTTGAGGTTTGATTAAGGATAGTGAACAAATTAATATGTATATATTTATGGGAAGGATTTTCCATTGTCGCACACCACGTATGGCTGGAAACAACGGTAAAAATATTTATGATTTCAAGACTATGTTATTGAGTTTTATAAACTCACCTTTGGGGCGTTGTTTTCAGGTACAACTGTTGATGAGGTTCAAAGCATTGGATTATGCTCGGTCTTGCCTTCCGGCGAGACCCGAGTTACCGGATCACGAGTCGAGTCTTGGCTTCTGAGTTGTGTCTTTGTGTAATTAAGAGATTTATGTATAATTTGTAATTATTTTAATTAGCTATTCTTTGAAAAGAAGTTGTAATAACTAAAGTTAGGTTCAGTTTTCGAGAACTCTGGTTTACGTTTACCGTGTATGCGAGAAAAATTTTACGAGATCTATTTCCTTAAATACATGTTTAATTAGTAAGTAATCCCCTAATTAGAGTTAGGGTGTTACATTATGATATCAGAGCAGTTCGATTCTATCGGACTGTGAGTTGTGTGTCTAGAGGTGATCTGGTTTAGGAAAGAGTCAGTTGTGTCTGTAAGTCTAAGGTTTCTAAGTACTTTCGATAAATTATTGAGGTAGGCCACCTCAAGGATTTATTCTAAGCACGAGGGAATTGAAGACGAGCAGAATATTGTCTTATATGCTCGCTTAAGTAGATATCTTTATATAAGTGTGTGATGTTTGGTGTGACCCTTTGTAAATTCTGCCCATATATGCATTTCTCCACTCTTGACTTGGTTAGTTAGGGGCATAAAAGTAGCATTAAAAATCTTGCACTTTAGCTATATGATTGGATGGTTTGATTGTATTGAAATGTATGTCAATTGTGGAGGTTTGAGGAAGAGATGATGCATTTATATCGATTGATTATGATACTTAACTTGGAATTACGAGTGTATGATTAAGTATGTGGTTGGTACTTGGTTGAGTAGATCTTGAACAAGGCTTTAGGAATAAAATTCTGCACTTGTATCCTTTGTTAGATTGCTTGAATTGAGGTTTAAATTGCATGTCTTTATGAGTTAAAATTATGCACTACCATTGTTTGTTGGAATGCTTTGAATTGGAATAGATTTTGCATGTGAAAAGCTGTCAAAAAAAAAATCTGCACATGTGTATATATTTAGCATCTTTGAATTGGAATGGAAATACATGTATGATTGTGTAGAAATCCTGCACCTGAGTAGTTTGTTAGGATACTTGATTTAGAGTTAATATGCATGCCGAATTGAGATAGAAAATCCTGCACTATACTTGCTTAAGAGTATTATTTTCATGTAAATCAAGTGATAAAATGCTGCACTATGTATTTGTAGTGAATTGTTGATTTGAGATGGGACTAACATGCTGATAATTCTGCACTGTGGATACTTAAATGAATTGCATGATTAGGTTGAAAGTGGTGGTATATGTTGCTAAAACTCTGCACAATTAGTAAATATATGGGTGCTGAATTGGTAAGAAATTATATAAGTATTAATGTTATAAATTCTGCTTGATAGTGATTTTGTCTTGAATTTGGTTAAGAGGCTTGGTGTTTTAAGTTGAGCTTTAATTTGGTACCATCTCTTTTTTTTAACCCCCACAAAACATTACGGGATTACATGCCTGAATTCCTGACTTAGTTGTGTGTGTTTTTTTTTAAATCATGCAAGGGTTAGGAAAATGTAAGAACTGAATATTGTTAATAAAATTGGTGACGACAAATAGGATATGGGTTCAATGAATTCATGCTCCTTTAAATGATTATGTGATGTATTTGAAGTATGTGATTATTTGAAGTTCATAAGTTGAATGTGAGTAACACTTGATGTGGGCTTTGGCAACCGGAGGGACCCAATATGGGCTACCTGAGGACCGAGCCGGGGTGTTACAACAAAAGGCATTGAATGTGATTGAGATTGAGGATGTTTGCATAAATATTGCAAATCCGTCTTTGGTTATTTTTGGGTTTTTCCACTGACGGGGACTCTTTGGTGGAGCCAATTAAGATTCCCACTCTTTTCTTTGGGTTATTGAGTGGCACCTAGAGGGTCCATCCTTTATGAATTGTGAATGCTGTGTAAACAATATTGAATAACTGTTGGCATTGATATGATATGAGGTATGTGACATGTCAATTGCTATGTGAACACTGTTGATTATTTGTTTGCATTAACTCTGGCTTGAAGTATGTAACCTGTGATTGATTATGTAACAATGTTGAACATTGTTGCATTACTTATGATTGAGGATTATGTTATACGGTTATTTGTGATCAATTGATTCCATAGTTATTCCTCAATAGGTAAGTGCTCCTAATGGTGACCTTACTGTTAACAGTGTTAGTAAACATGACCAATTTTCAACTATTAATTTTGAGAAGGTCGTTGTGGATATAATATATCGAGTGGGTTCATAACTTTGTTAAACCTTTATCGTGATCGCTTACTTCAATAGCATTTAGAATTGATAAGTAAGGGTTTCTAGCGGTACGGCCTTGTCAATTTAGGATGGGCATTCATAGTCGATTAGGCTCTCAACACTTGTTAACTAGTCAAGCTTGTTTGATCTAACCATTGTGAATGGATCCCATGTTGATTGATAACCACGAAGCCCTCTAAAGCACCTATTGGACCTTGATTAGAAATACCTTAGTGTTTTCTAAAATCAAAAAGGGGCAGTGATGAGCTAGACTTCCTAATACCTAAGTTGTAATTAGGGAACCTGCAATGGTATTCAAGCCCTAAGCTTTCTAGGCGTAGTTACTTTGGTGGAATAACTAGCCTGAGGAAGAGTGTTAGACCATAGTCTTGGGACTACAAGGGTCTTAGTATAGCTAAATCAGCGAGAATTCAGAGAAATTAATGTCTACGCTAGATTCAATAGCCGAGGTATGAAGTGACGTTGTTTGACCAATTACAAACTTTGTCTTGACTTAATAAGCATCTTATTGGAGATAAGACTTAGTTTGTAACTGGTTAGCTAAATCACAAATCCTTCGGATAGTTGACATAGGGTAGCTATTAATTCTTTTCGAAATTCCGATAATTTAGGACGGGCTAGAAATGAACTTACTCATTCGAAGAAGAGTAGGATTAGAGTTCGCAGCGGAAGCTCAGAGAGCAGAACTTGTGTAAGGATAAGGTTAGAAGGTAAGGCGAATTTTTGGGACAAAATTCCTAAAAGGTGGGGAGTACTGTAACATCCCAAATTCCCTAAGCCTAATTATTAGAGATCCTAAGTGAAAATGGATTTAATCCTAAGGATTAAATATAGAGCATAGCCTTAATTTAGTAATTTAAAACCAATTAGGAGCTAAAGGGTAAAATAGTAATTTTACCCAATGATTTAGGAATTGTGAGACTAATTAATTAGGAGTAGTTTTAATTAACTAAAATTACTCAAGTTGTTGTTAGAAACCAAAGGTTGAATTAAGAGGTTTATTAAGGGCTTGTTTGCAAGTTTTTAGTTACTTTTAGACCTAAGCTCCACCATACACCATGTTTCATTTAAATCCACACTAGAACTCTCTCCAAACCCTATTACTCCCTCCCTCCATCGATTACCAGCAGCCACAAACAAAGGGAGAAGCAAAAATCAGAAAAAGAGGAAGAAAGAAGAAGAAGGAAAGAAAGAGGAGAAGAGAGGAGAGGTGGCTCGCGATCGAGAGAGAAGATGGAGGAAGTGGTCGCGGTGGTGACCAGCTGGGGTTGGCGCGGCGGTGTGGAGGGTGGCCTCGCCATGGTTCACGCGGTGTGGAGAGAGAGAGAGGGACGAACCGAGAGAGAGAGAGAGAGAGAAAGAGAGAGAGGAGGGAAGAGGTCGCGAGAGAGAGAGAGTTTCAAGGAGAAGGAACTCGAAAATGAAGAGGAAATGGAACAAGGAAGAGGTGCCATGGAAGGAGCAGCAAGATTGAAGCTTAAAGGAAGAAGATGGAAGCTTGAAACCCCCTTCCATGGAGTTTAGGACTTGCATGTGGGCTTCTTGAAGAAGAAGGAGAAGAATGGAACTCAGAATGGTGACAAATCGAGGAAAGGGGATTTTTGGAGCTCAAATCCCTAACTTGGGATTATTCAGGTAACATAGACTTCCCCCAAAACCTCCCTTAGGGTGTGCTAGGCTTTACTATTAAATTTATTAGTTCCATAATTAGTTTATTAGTCATACTGAATGGTCTTGTATGGGGTTTGAATGAAATAGGGTTGGATGGTTGCCCCCAACCCCCCTAAACTAATGTGTGATGTTTGTACTATTGCGAGTTCCATTGAGCTCTAATCGGAATATTTAATATAGTTATCTTGTATGTTAAATATGTATGATTTCGGTCTCGTTGAGGCTCGGCATTCGAGCTAGCCCATTTGTATGATTTTGGGGCAATAAGTTATTTGAGATTGAATTCGCATGCACTAAGATATATGTATTCGCTTAGTGTAGATGATACTTTGATAAGGGTATTAATCCTCTTTACACATTTTAAGTTTCCTAATGATCTTGGTTTCTTAATATGTTTTGGATTCCTAGTAATACATGTGTATGTGGCTTTGAAATCCTTGTTGAAATCATCTTGGATTGGATTGAAAATTGTTTATGTGTGAGGATGTTTGCTTTTAACTGCAAACCCATCGTATAAGTACTTCGGGCACTTTCAATGGTGGGGACCCCTTGGTAGGACTTCTATAGGTCCTTGCTCATTTTGATCTTTGGGCTTTGCCAAGTGGGTACATTCTATGATTCTTGTGATATGTATTGCATTATTAATTAGTGCTTCTTGATTGAATTGTGTGTGAAGTCCTGTGAGTAACATATCATTGATTAATCCGAGCCAGTCACCCCATATAGGCGGAGGCTGGGGGAGTATACTTGGGATGTTACAATATAAGGCGCTTGTATTCCTCTGATAGGAATTGTTTGGAATGTTTGCAATTTGCTCTGCAACCCCATCGTAAGTGATTAGCTACCACCTTTGCCGTTGGGGGCCCCTTGACTTTATCCTTCTATATATAGGATTTTACCCATTCTGCGTTTGAGCTGGGCCTTTGGCTTTATCCTTGTATACGGGATTTTACTCATTTTGCAATTGGGCTGGGTCAAGTGGGGACATTCATTGTGGTCCTTTGGACATTTGTTTGCAATTGCTTCTCTCTTTAAAGATGTCAACTGCATTACTACGAATTGTGATTTGCTTGTAAGCATTATTGAACACGTGTGTGCTATGATTATGAATTGAGGTTGGTGAAAAGTGATCGTGTTATGTTTAGGTTATGTGTTGATGTGTGTTTGGGAGTTGGAAACTTAGTTGCACTATCATGTTTGAGGTTTGATTAAGGATAATGAACAAATTAATATGTATATATTTATGGGGAGGATTTTCCATATGTCGCACACCACGTATGGCTGGAAACAACGGTAAAAATATTTATGATTTCAAGACTATGTTATTGATTTTTATAAACTCACCATTGGGGCGTTGTTTTCAGGTACAACTGTTGATGAGGTTCAAAGCATTGGATTATGCTCGGTCTTGCCTTCCGGCGAGACCCGAGTTACTGGATCATGAGTCGAGTCTTGGCTTCTGAGTTGTGTCTTTGTGTAATTAAGAGATTTATGTATAATTTGTAATTATTTTAATTAGCTATTCTTTGAAAAGAAGTTGTAATAACTAAAGTTAGGTTCAGTTTTCGAGAACTCTGGTTTATGTTTACCGTGTATGCGAGAAAAATTTTACGAGATCTATTTCCTTAAATACAGGTTTAATTAGTAAGTAATCCCCTAATTAGAGTTAGGGTGTTACAATTTGCACCATCACCTCCCACCACCACCAGATCTCAACCAACTCCTCTCCCCATGAATGATATGTCTCACTGGTGCACCTAGATTTTGGCCCTGGTTCCTGCTTGATCGTACCATTGTTCACTTCTCTCCCACCTTCTATTCCAAACATGAGTAGGAAACACGATGTTGTTTTAGCACGTGAACCAGTCGCCGAAGCACCGAAGAAGCCCCTAACAGCCTCGAACTCGAATCCGAGAAGAAGAAGAACAACAAAGACAAGCTTCAAAACGAAGAAAGAAGCCCTAAAATAAAGCCCAACAAATTCGACCTTCAAAATGACATCGAATTAGAGAAAAAATAATAATAACAAGAAGAAACACCACGAGTCGAAAGAGGATATTCAGGAAACCGACGTCGACGTCGGTAACAGTGATGAAATAGTGGCGAGCGGACCTGTGGCGGATACAGGGAAGAATGTCGGAGACGCGAAATATGCAATTGTGAAAACCTTCGTTGATGAGAGAGAGTGGGAGAATATATATGATGAGGATGGATCATAGTAAGATTGCGTAGGGCTACTTGATCTAGTGGTGAAAATATGAAAGATATATCTCACTTGTGCACCCTAGCCATCGCCACATTTCATATGTAAAAAATACAATTAAGTATAAAAAAACACTCTACAATTCATATGATTTGGTCTCAAAAGCCTCATCAATAATCATTTGAGACTATTGAGAACCGCCAGTTATTCTATGGAAGACATGGATCATCGTTTCAGAGCAGAGAGAAGAAGGGAGAGGGAATTAATTGTGAGAGAGAGAAATTAAAAAAATTTAGATTAATAAAAGATAAGTTACTTGTATACTAACCTATTTAAGTGTTGTTCAAAGGGAAAAAATTGGCATTTTCGTCCAAGTCAGGAAGATGCAAGTTGCTAAAATACACTTTCATAAAAATTAGTGGGTGTATTGTAGTAATTTGACCAAAAAAATAAAAAAGAAGCGAATCTTTTATCGGCCCTACACTTATGCATATTACTAACAAAACATTTAGTGTTTGCAATATAAAAAAATGGATCATAAATTTTAAGACAACACGCGATCCTAATTTTTGAATCCCAGTAATCAGAATATTTAAAAATTTAAATCAAATTTTTGGAATTGTTTGGCATAAACAAAATTATATTAGATATTAAATTGATATATCACATAAATTGGTCAGACCATATTGCAATATAAAAATATGGATCTTCATTTTTTATTCAATATGTGATTCCTATTAATCTGAAAATAAAATTATATATAAATGCCTATTTTTTAATCAACACGTGATCCTAATAATCTAAAAATAAATTTTTTATCAATGCAGATTTTTGGGATTGTTTGACAAGCAAAATAAATTATATATCAAATTGATATATATCTCATAATCTCCATTACCTAAAAAAAAAGGCTCTTAAAAAAATTAGTCAAACTGTGATCCTACAAAATAGGAATGTACCCCAAAAGATAACGAATACACAGATTATTTCAAATGTAAATCAAAGTTAAAAGGGAAATAACACTCAAGAGTTAACAGTGTATATGATTTATATTAGTAAATATTAACATTTTGTCTAATCATTTTGTTTGATATATTTTATTAATTATCTATTATCCTAAAGAAATAATCAGAAGCCAAATATTAACGCGTGCATACCATGAATTCATTCAGAAGTGATCATACCTAATTCTTTATACAAATATGATTTATGTAAACTAATAAGTATCTATTGCGTGTAGCTACAAATTCTTTTCAAGTAGTAATATGTACTTCCCCCGTTACAATTTATAAGCAAAAGTCACTTTTTACATTCATTGAAAAATATATGTATTTGGTCCAAATTTTAGACCAGATACATACATTTTTCAATGAATGTAAAAACTGACTTTTGCTTATAAACTGTAACGGATGGAGTATTTAAGATGCACGATCTCATATAAATATTTACCAAGAAATTTAAATAAAATATATTAATAATTTTATTAATTTTTATAAAAGTTGATGTATACCCCGTTAATGACACGGGCTACAAACACTAGTGTGTGTGTGTCTATATATATATATATATATATATATATATGAGAAATGTTTATCGGTACGAAGTTGTTCTCTTAAGAAATCTACGAATGACGTGGCCATCCTATGTGGAAAAAACTTCCAATTAAGTCGTTCTTTCTCTTTTCTTCATTCAGCTGAAGCAACACGGTTTTTTCTGCCAAGCTGAAGGGAAAAAATGAGAAATGCTTATTGTTACGAGTGAATTGTCCCACGAAAGTAAACGAAGAGAGCAAAGCGGTTAATTTCAATTCCAATTACCCGTGTATTCCGCTAAGCACCTGCATTGCATATTATTTTAATTGAAAAAAAGGCATTTGTGCAGTTTGTCTCTTTATTTCTCGTAAGAATTAGCACTGCTCAAAAAAAATACCAGAAGAAAAATGGGTAACTCGAGATAGTGATGGGTTCCTAATTTCTCGCAGTTCCAGATACGAAGCGATCTCAAGCAAGGCGCAATACCCACTTCAGGAAACGTTTGAATTTCTGGGCAATCACATCCTCAAATGACAAATCTACTAGCTCTAGGAGAACAATATTTACGTCACAGGGCCAAACCTTGGTTTGCAATGGGTAAACAGGATTTGACTGGGTTGGAATCTCCTTAATCAACCCATCAGTTTTCTTTCTATCATTCTTCCTCACCGTTTACTTCTCTTTCCAGTAGCATAGCTTATATTTTCTTCATCTCTAATAGTTTTAAAGAGTGTCTTTGGAGTGTTTGATAACATGTCTTTTAGGGTGTAAATTAAATTTCTACTTAGATCAAGGCGGTGGGTCACAGAGCTGTTACGGTGGTGGCAGCAGTGATCGTTGCAGAGGTGGTTGTGGCAGCAATGAATTCCAGAGGCGCTGCATAGTAGGTGTGGCTGTGACAACAACAATGATAGCAACGACAACAAAGATGGCGATAACGAGCAGATTCTACACACGGATTGTAAAACTGACAGATGTTGGTAGTGACTAGCGACTACTATCCAAGATGCTTTGCAAGGTGGGAAAGATGGTTACCAACGAGGGATGGTTTACGTGGGACAGCAGGAGGTTCCTCTTTTGGAGGGAGGGTTGCAGCACTAGCAAAATATTTTACTATTTTTATTATAAATAAAAAACCTATTAATTGTAAGCATGTGAGCCCACCGCACGTTCAGATCACACATTCGTAGATTTCGTATGGGAAACCTTCGTACCAAATAGCGGTACTGTATGTGTGTGTGTGTATATATGTGTATATATATATATATATATATATATATGAAACGTATCAAGTGAGAGGAATGTTTTATTGTGAGAGATGATAGTATTAAATAAACAGCCAAGATATTATTTTGAATTAATACTGCACGCGCTGTCCTCAATTTAATTTTACCTGCACATTCATGCGCTGCGCGTCTTATTCGTTGTCGCACACTCGCATACAAGTTACACAACTATCGCCTCTCTCCTTTCTCTCTCAATCTGACTACTGCCTTTATCCTTGTTCCCGTTCTTTTGTTTTTTTGCAGTACTTTCCTATAACACCAAAATGTCAAAAATAAATAAACAAATGATTGAATTCTCCGCATGAGAAAGTTGCGACACCACTAGTCCACAACTGCCAATAGTTGTTCTCATTTTATGATTTGGAGAGAACATTGATTCTTTCGAAAAATCTACTTTTTGAACGTGAACACAAAAATGGGTTGAATTGTGTTAAAAACTTTTCGTAAATTTTAAGTTACAAAACACTTTTGAACTCTTGATTTTAAATCTGTAAGTTATTGGATGTTGGAGAATGACCAAACGCTGGAATTGAAGTTTTAAGAAAACTTATTTTTCTTTGCAAGATAAGAATAAATGTAAAGCAGTAAAGCAATATTCTTTTGAATACAATCAAATAACTCTCCCAGAGAGGATGAAAAGATTGAGCACAAAAACAAATAGCTTTCTAAAAGAAAGAATATCAGACGATGGGTTCAGTTTTTGGTGTCCAAAAAATTGGCACGAAACTTGATTGCTCACTTGAGTAATAGCTCTTTCAGAATGTAGTTTCTAGCAGTTTTTTGCAACCTTCTTCAATGAATACCTTGGAGTATTTATAGGAGTCTCTGAGGGGTATTATCATTGCAGTAAATTTCAGCTCCATATCATTGAGTGGGGTAATTTGAAATGTTGTCTTTTTTTTCCTTTCCAGAGAATATCAGAATAGTACATATTACCGTTTTTGTACTATCTGCTTTTCACAATTGCCTTGTACGAATTTTGTCTTATACTAAAGGTGTCACCTTTGATACCTCGTACATCAAAATGAGCGCACAAAATCAAATTCGAATTCCGTTCCAAATAGCTGAGGTAGGAGAGCATAATCGTGACCATCACGTGTTTCATTAAAAGACCAGATGCTCGCTCAGAATAATTTGGATGCTCGCAGCAATTGAGTAATCCACGTGTCAAAGAATAACACTACCGGACGCTCGCTATACACAAGAAGCTGGAGTGAATCGGATGCTAACATACATGGAATGTATTCAATTTCTTGTGAATTTCTCCTTCTTGCTTGAGTGACTTATAAAGCGTACACAATTTTAATACCTGCACACTTCAAGACTTATTAGAAGATAATTTGTTCACTTGCAAGTACTTTGTTATCATCAAAATTAATGAGGGTCTAAACTTCTCAATCGTTTAGATTCCAACAATCTCCCCTTTTTTTATGATGACAAATATCCAAGGTTGATGAACAATTTAATTTCAAAAGATAAAAAAAATTCAAGGGTCTCCCCCTGACTTCAACAACTCAGATAAAATTAAATAATTCAGGTATTAGAGTGATTTTTAATGATCAGAGCATTGTGATCGTAAAAGGCATACAAGTATCAGAGCATATATTCAATTAAACGTTGAGAACGGATGCTGAGATCATTGTACCAATACTGAATATACTCAAACAATTTTCAAGGATCAGATGCTGAAATTCATTGTACCAATTATAATAAAATTGTGCCAGCAAATTATTAATGATTATCAGAGCACAAAACAATGAATATCAATGAGTATCAGAACAACAAATCTCATACAATGAATATGTTATGAAATGATTTATGCATGACATGTGTGATACTTCAGCGTGTTCATCAGACTTTCAACATGTTCATCAGATTTTTCTTTTACTCCCCATTTTGTCATCAGACAAAAAGAGTGTAAAACATATCATAGTCAAAACAGTAAGTCATAATATCAGAAAAATTTGAAGATAAGGGTCAAATCAAATATAATTTGTTATGAAAACAATAGATAATTGTACCAAAAATTAACACACAATTAAAATATTTGAAATAAAAACAAAGTGTTTTTAGGGGTTTGGAGGAGGAGGCAGAATTTGATTGAGGCGTTCCATAAGAAGGTTCACAGTGCTTTCCAGCTGGTTCACCTTCTGATTTGTAGCCATTATAACTTCAAATTCAGCTCTAGGCAAGATGACAACATCATTTGCAACAGGAGGAGTAGGAGCAGCTTCTGGAACAGGTTCAACAATAACAGCTCGTTGAGATTCCAAATTATGGTGCTCTGCTAGCACTGCCTGTGACAGACTCAGTTTCAAATTCTTTCTTTCCTTGACCCTTTGAAAGACACCATCATTTGGTAAGCTCCATTTGATGATTTTTCCCAGCTTCTGTTTCTCAATTTCCATAGCCCATTCCTATCTTTGTACAATCTCTTCAAGGTAAAGCATATGCAGAAAGATAGTTTCCCTGTGCTTAAGCAGATCTTTAACATATGCATCAAATTTTGCAAAAGCATCTTCTCCAAAATTGCTTCTTATAAAAACTCTCATTCCATCAAAAATGAAGATAAGTCCTTCATTTTCAGCCAGGCACAACCTATGCAAATTCTCCTTATCATCTTCTTCAATATTGAGAGGCCTAAAGTGAGGTAGAATGACTTTGTCTTTCTAAGAAATAGTCATTTTACTCCAATTGAATCCAATATCACAGTGTTTGCATATAACAGCCCATTGGTCTTCAATTTTCATAACACTTAGAGGCCTAATAACAGAACACATAAACATGTCATCAAAATGAACAACAGCAAGATTTGTGTCTGTTACCCTGCTGATAGAGCCAACAATAGGGGTAGTTTCCTTTTCTGCGTTACAGTAGCCAGAAGAACCAGTTCTCCAATCATCTCCTTTGAGGAGATTCAGATACAGACGCCGAACATGGTCTTTAGACATCGTATTTCCTAGGAGATTCTTCATACTCCTTGAGACCAATAGATCTTGGAAGTTTATCAGGAGCTGGTTCCTTCCTTTTACCAGGGATAGACCAAGGTAGCCACCTTTGCCTATCAGGCATAATCTTTACAGATGCTGAGGAGGGATCTTTGTTCAGATACACCAATTCCATCTTCTTCATTTCAAGGCAGTGAGCCATGAATGACTTTTCATCATCTATGATCCATCTTCCGCATTCCTCTAGAGTGAGAGGTTCGTGTTGTGGCAGAACATGAGGAAGATCAACAGAGAAGGGAATAATTTCTCTGTTTGAAAGAGGTCTTAACCTTCCACTTTCTCACCATCTTCAGAGACAGTGAGGCTTGATCGAGGGCAATCTCCAGTCTTGCAACCCAGAGGTGAATGTCTTCAAGTGCCACAGAGAATGGTGATCATAGATGGAATGATACACTTCTTCTCTTACAAACCGTGGTTTATTTATAGATGACACAGATTTCTTGGCACCATGGTAGTTGGTAGGTTTGAGAGTGAGAGAAAGTGAGAGAGGGAAAGTCACATTGACTTTGTATGTTTTGGTTTGGTTTGGAGGGATTTTGAAGAGTAGGTTGAAAGGGTGAGAGTGGAGTGATAAAATGCATATAATGAGGGATGTGTTTGATGAGGGTTGTGGTGAGGGAAATGTAAGTGTTCTGGATTTTGTGGTTAATTGGGAGGTTTGTGGTTGTGTGGAATGTGTTTGTGGTGATGAAACAAAGAGTGGTGGTGTAGGAATAGTGTCATCAGAACCAAAGGTAGTAATGGAATCATCAATGGTAAAATCTGGTACCTTTGCGTTAAGCTTAGAGTGCCTAACCAATCTTTTTCTTTTTCCTTATAGGGCAGCAGCAGAAGGAGGAAGTGGAAAAACTTACTTCTTAGGGCCAGATGCTGAAACAGGCTTTTCAGCTTCTGCCTTTCTCTTTTTTCTCCATAATGCTTCTGATGGGGACTCGGTCCTCATCATCTTCTGGATCATCTCTCCTTTTAAGTGCAGGAGGCACCTTCTGCTTCTTGCTTCTTGTCTCCCTTGCTGGAGACTCACCAGTTCTCTTCACACCAGATACTGAGCTTCTGGTGGGCTTTGTTTCAGCTACTTCACCAACTTTAGTTTATGTTCTTTCTCCTTGTTCCTTTTTCACCTTCTTGATCATATCAACATTGATCAATTTCATTCTCACCAAGCTATTGACTCCAAAAACCTCAGGACGAACAATAGCACTAATTCCAAAATACTTATCTCTTTCTTCTTTGTTTTTCAAGGCACTAAGCCTTCTCGCAATTCCATACTTAACCATCATTGTAGTAAGAAGAACTCCATTAGGAATAACCTTGATAATGTTCTTCTTGTCAGTCGAATCCTTCCTTGAACTAACAAGCGCATTGACAATATTGTTGAAAATCAACCTAGGCAAGTTGATTTTGTGACCAGCCATATAATTTCTCGTAATGAACTTCTGCTCATAGTTCACTATATCACTTGACCCAGTCTTCATAATAACGCTCTTAGCAATAATTTTGTGTAGGACTGTGTAATGACTTTTCAGATCCTTGGCAGTGGGAGTTACATCATTTTCCTTCAACTGGTGATAGTTCTCAAATAGAGCCTCGTTCACGTTTTTCATTCCTCTGAAAGCGTCTTCCCGACCAGCGTTGTAACTAATGCCTTCACAGGGGCACTTAATGGTATCAGCCAAGGTAATTAAAACCGGACTGGACATTGAACCGGAGAGGGCCAGGGTTCAGGGTTTTTGGGACGAAGCGGGGTCGAACCGGGTTTAATAAAATATTAATAAAATATTATTTTTTAAATATATATATATATATATTAAAAAATAGATAATATATAGATAATATTTCAATTTATACACAAAATAACATATAGCCTAGTGGTAAGATGGCTTGTTATGGCCTCGAGGACAGGGGGTTCAAGCCCTGTTGAGACCAAAAATTGATTTTTTTAATTAATAAAGATAATTAAAAATTTCAAAAAAAATAAAAATAGCCGAACCGGTTCGACCCTGAACCAGCCGGTTTTGGCCGGTTCAGCCGGTTCTGGCATTGAACCGGCCGGTTCTCTGCCAGCCGGTCCAAGAAGGTTACCCGGACCGGACCATGGCCCGGTTCCCGGTCCAATCGGTCGGACCGGCTGGTCAGGTCCGGTTTTTATTACCATGGTATCAGCAATAGTGTTTATGGTGAACACCAACTTGAAACCTCTGACATGACCTTCAACTATTCCACCCGGAAGCATATGAACGTTTCTCCAGACTTCCTTGACAACATTAACCATAACAAGAACAGGTTCCCAAAGGAAGTAGTTTTTCCACCCCAGATTCGTCAAACCTTTATCTAAATCAAACTCATAAAGCTTGAATTTTCAAGTCGATTATGTTCTCAGTCAAGACTTTTGCTTCTGTCAAGGTGTCGAAGATAGCAGTGTATTGTCTGACCTTAATACCAGTCATGGTTGCAGTTGGAGAGTAGGTGATGGAGGTTTAGGGTTTCAGAGAAATCACACACAAAGAGAGAGAGAAAACAGTTTTCGCAGACAAAAACAGAGTGAGTGTGGAGCGAAAGAGGTGGAGTAGTGAGTTTTGATAAAATAGTACAGTTACTTTTTCAAAAACCTCTTCACATTTCCTCTGAATAAAAAATAAATAAAAAAGAAAATAAAATAAAGATTCCCTTTTTTATTAAATGCAGTTGCCAAAATAAAGTTAAAATCAAGAGAAAATTTTTATTGAAAACCTAAATAATCATGACTCAGGTTAGGTGTGATGAGACGCTTAAGTCCCACATGCGCGTGACACGTGTGTGCTCGGACGCACGCAAACGAATTCACCGGACGCTGAGTTATGTGATGTGAACGACATATCATATGTGTACATGTTAAGCAAAATCGCAAGTGTACGATTTCGTCGTCAAGTAATAAAAGATCGAATCCACAGGGATTGAGATTGATTGTTTAACTTAACGAACCTTGTAATAATTTGAACTATTGAAACAATATGAGGTGTTTGAAATCTTTGTGACTTGTATCGAAAGACGAAAACAGTAAATAACAAGAATGCACTATTTATATTTCAATAACTAAAAACGACTAGGGATAGAATCCTTTTGTTTCCACCTTTATGTTGTTGAATTCAAATCCAATGCAAGCAACTATGATATAATTGAAGTTGAAGTTTAAATCAACAAGTTTAGATTAATGAAAATCCCTTTCTTATTAATCCTTTTGATTAAATTAACAAGCCCTAATTCCTTAGGTTCAAATTAATTGAATCAAGCATAAAGGTCAAAGATTCATACAAACTCATACTACAAGAATTATATTCCTATAACCCTATTAAGCATGTCCAATGATCTCAAATCAAGTCTAAAACCCCAATTTTCCAATTGTTGTTAAGACCCTAGTTCAATTCAATAATGATCAATTATCAAATTGCATTAAGAGAAGAGATAAAGGATCAAATAACATAGATTAACTTGCATTGAACTTCTGAATTCGATTACATAAAAGTATCTAAAAAATTCATCTTACCCTAGTCTAGGAGGCTTAGTTCCTCATGAAAGAAGAGAAACTAATCCATGGAGATGAGAGAATTGGAAGAGACTCCATTGATTCCTCAATTTCGCCTTGATCGTCAAATACATTTGAGTTTCTTCTAATCTCCAAAAATTCTGAACCCCTAGCTCAGTATTTCCAAAGTCTATTTATAGCTAAGTTAAAAAGGAGTGAAAAATTAAGCCAAAACGGGTAAAAAAACGCAAAATTGCAAAGTCTAAGTGACCCGCAGCACGGCCGTGCTGCGCTGAGAACTTGATGCGCAAAATTAAGAGTCGGGGCACGGCCGTGCCCGTGGAATACACTGTTTGATGGAAACTTTTTCTTTGCGATCAGCAACCAAGGCACGGCCGAGTCACCTCAAAAGTTGCCCCTTTCTAGGAATTTGCCTCCGAGTTTGGTCCCACTGTCCGTTTGAGTATTTTTGCTCCGCTTTCCTAGGCCAATTACCTTCCTTTCTGCACAACTGAACCAAAACCAAGTGCATTACTCATATCAAGCAAAATGCATGAAAAACATGGATTAAAACTACTAAATGACTAAGATGCGATGTAAAACTAATACTAAACTATATGCTATATTGAACGCATCAAATTACCCCAAGCTTAGAATTTTGCTTGTCCTCAAGCAATTGCTGGGGCCAAAGATGAAAAGGGAAAATAAGAGATGCAACAGATAAAGACCCCGAGATAAAAGCAAGATCAAGTAACAGGCTCAAGGCTAACAAAAACAATAGTGACAATCAAGATCAATTCCAATTAGAAAATTAGGCTCTCAGAAATCATGTCTCTGATAGGGGAACTCTCCTTACCACTCTCAAAGTGTATAACGGTTAAGACAATGCGCTCAAATTCATCAATGAAAGTGCTCTACCATAGGCTTGACCATTAACCAAATCTCAGCAAATAATTAATGAAAACACACAAGAATCAAAAGGTCTTTCAACAGGTTGTAACGTGGCCATGGGATATGGAATGTAAGGTGGGATAAAACAAGAAAAGGGAAATTCAAGGGCTTTAAAAATGATCAATTAAAGCAACCCTTTTAAAGCAGAATAAGTGGAGCAATCCATTTTTCTATTTTTGCTTTCAAAACCTTTTTATTTTGCTCCTCTTCTGTTGTTTTTTTTTCTTTTTCTATTTTTTTATTTTTTTATTTTTTTATTCTTCTCCCTCATTTGAAATTTTGCAATAATTATTGGGGAGGATCTAAACAACAGAAGAGATCCCAAGTTCAAGCATCAAAACAACAATATTAAACATCCATTTGCTCCGTTAAACATACTCTAAAAGGTACAATAAACATTTGATGGGTACCAACAAAATTCATATCAATCAAGGCTCAAAAGGGATAACTAATGGAAGCTTTCATTCAAAAATCGGAGGCTTGAAAACATGCCTAAAATGCCTTAATCATATTCAAGTGTGTAATCAAAAATTTTCAAGTTTTGAAACGGTTTCAAGTCAAGTTCTAGAGAGCACAATCAAGAGGGACACACTCATACAAGGAGAAGGAGCATAAAAATGATGAAGTACAAGCCCCAAATGAAGCTCAAGTCTCACATTTAGAAGTTCAAATCAGTGAAAGACATCAAATCAGAGCGCCACATGCTAATCATCAACTTATCACAAGATTATCCCTATGTATATTAAGAATACTACCTTCAAGCCCATCACAAGAGAAATTAATTGGGTTCCAAATCATTGCAATCTCAAATTCCAACAATATTGTGGCACACATAGCATGACAATTTGGGGGATAAAATGATGCGAACAACACAAGCTTAAGAACATGCAAGGACATGCAAAGGTTATATGAAATGAAAATATTTTATGCAAAATTAAAAACTCCTACCCCAAGCTTAAGAATTTACATTGTCCCCAGTGTAAATAATTAAATTGAGATAGGGATGACAAAAAGAACTCACCGAGGGGGAGGAGGAAGAAACTGGCCAGGATATTGCTGAAGGTGCTAGTTATATATTGCGGAGACCATGTCCTGGATGTTGTGGACAGTGTGGTCTAATCCATCCAGCTGGACCCTTTGAGCAGCCATCTCTGCTTGTAATGCAGCATAAGAGCCAGGAGGTGGCTGATGAGGCCGAGCAAAGTGTGGAGGTGATGAACCTGCAGAGGGCGCCTCAGGCATATCTTCTTGAAGGGGCTCAGGCTGGGGGCCTCCAGGGAAATTCCAATTCTTCGGGTTTCTGATATTGGTATGCTTGTGGTCGGGCAAAGGATGTGGTTCCGAGTTGTCAGGGAGCACCAAGCGATAGCATTGGCCTTCCTTGACTACCATTTTCATTGCAAGGCAGGCCTCGATATCTAAACGATTTCTCCCACGAACTAGTTGAAGCCCGGATGTCCGATAACCAAGAGATTCAGCAATGGGGGTGATCAAACCACCGATGACAATTTTTCCAGCTGAAGCTTTCCCCACTTTGACCATGTGGGTAATAAGGTGGGAACCTGCATCTAGTTGAAATTCAGGGTGCACCATATTCCACAAGAATAGGAGTTCAGTCTAACGGACAACTCCATCACTATCCCCACGTCCAAACAATGTGTTTGACAGCACTCGGTGAACATAACGAAAACAAGGGTTTTGCAACTTGGACGATTTTGACGAAGAAGAATCATAAGTGTCAGACTTTGTAAGTTGACTCCAAAACCTTCTGGCAGAAAATTCGTTGGGGATCCTCCGGTGACCACCATATAGAAATCCATAAATGGCATTGAATTGACTCATTGAAATGCTATGCTCAATATTGAATAACCAAAAGGTTATCAAATTGTCAGTGTGATCCTCTGGCCAATGCTCCGCGTATAAAACATTTGCATTAACAGATGATAGGAATTCCAAGGTGATTCTTGCGTAAGTAAAATGTTTCATGCCCACAAATTGTGTCCAGCCCACATTCGCAAATAAAAAATTCACATCCTCTAGCAATCCTAGAGTTAACAGAGTAGGCTCATCCATGTAACGGGTGGGAACAATTATTCTTGCGACAAGAGAATTATACCTTGCCTCTTGAATGTCGTCCTGGAACTGAATTCCATATGGATTTTCAGACGCCTTCTTCTTGCCATTTCCTCGCCCCTTTAACAGAAGTGATTCGTTGAAGCCCGAGGCTTGACCCCGTTGCCTTTTTGAGGCCATACTATCCTGCAACCAAAACACACAGGGTTGGGGAAAGAAGAAAATGGTGTGATGCTGAGAAGAGGAAGGACTCGGCTGAGAATTGAAGGAGAAGGAGGGAGGTCGCGGTGGTTGAAGAAGATGGTGGAAGGGCGGCGGTGTGGTGAGGAGAAGGAGGGAGGTCGTGGCTGGTGAGAGGGAGGGTGAGGACGTAGCTGGTGAGAGAGGGGGCGAGGGCGTAGCTGGTGAGAGGGAGGGCGAGGGCGCGGCTGGGTGAAGGAGATGGTGGAGGATGGTGGCTGGGAGAAGGAAGGCGAGGGCACGACTGGGTGAAGGAGATGAAGTGTTTGAGGGAGAAGGAAAAAAATGTGGTTTATTTGAATTTGGGTTTCTGTAACGTGTGGCAGGGCGTAGGGTAAGTATGGTGGTGCTAAAAACTGGCCACTGATTTGAGGTAAGTGGAAATGGGTGGCTGTGATTAGTTAGGGTGAAGATTGGGTAAGGGATGGTGCGTAGGAAAATGAGTGGGGGACGGGCTGGTGGACTGAAGGCATGGGCGTGCCCAAAGGCACGGCTTGCCCATGGAATACTCTGTTTGTTCCCTTTTTTTTTTCATGCCACACGGCCGTGGCACAGAACACGGCCAGGCCGTGTTTCACTGCACTGCTATCTTTTTTTTTTCACGCCACACGGCAGTGACACAAAACACGACCAGGCTGTGTTTCACTGCACTGCTATCTTTTTTTTTCTTTCAAATATGCACTCTTCTTTAACTTGGGTTGCCTCCCAAGAAGCGCTTCTTTAACGTTACTAGCTTGACGCGTGATGGTATGCTCAAGGCTCGTGCAAGACTAGAGCAACCTTTGCCCTGTCAAGCTCTCCTCCCAAATAAGGATTCAGTCGTTGACCATTTACCTTGAAAGATCTTTGAGATGAAGGCTCCTCCACCTCTACTGCTCCATGTGGCATTACTTCTTTAACAACGAAAGGTCCCGACCACTTAGACTTGAGTTTGCCCAGGAATAACTTCAAACGAGAATTGAAGAGTAACACTTGCTGCCCAGGATAGAAGGTTCTTTGCACGATGTGCTTATCATGATAAGCTTTAACCTTCTGTTTGTAAATGGAGGCATTCTCATAGGCATGCAAATGCATCTCATCTAACTCATACAGCTACAGATTTTTTTTTTCTCCTGCCAAGGTTGAATCAAAATTAAGGAACTTCAAGGCCCAAAATGCCTTATGCTTAAGCTCAACTGGCAAATGACATGCTTTGCCATAAACCAGCTGGTAGGGAGACAACCCCATTGGAGATTTATAAGCTGTCCTGTATGCCCGCAAAGCATCATCAAGATTTTGGGCCCAGTCTTTCCTTGATGCACTCACTATTTTCTCAAGTATCTTCTTAATCTCCCGGTTTGACACTTCAGCTTGCCCATTGCTTTGACGGTGGTAAGGAGTAGCAACTTTGTGTTTCACATCATACTTTTTCAGCACAACCTCCAATTTGGAATTGCAAAAATGTGATCCACCATCACTAATTAGCACTCTAGGGACCCCAAACCGGGAAAATATGTTCTTCTTAATGAACTTCACAACAGTCTGGGAATCACTTGCCTGAGTTGCCACTGCCTCTACCCATTTTGAAACATAATTAACAGCTACCAATATATATTGGTTAGAGAGTGAGGAGGGGAATGGCCCCATGAAATCAATGCCCCAACAATCAAAAAGCTCAACCTCCAAAATGGAGTTCAAGGGCATTTCATTCCGCTTGGAAATGCTTCTCGTCCTCTGGCACTTGTCACAACTCTTTGCATGATCATAGGCATCTTTAAAAATTGAAGGCCAATAAAATCCGGATTGAAGCACTTTTGCAGCTGTGCGTTCACCATTGAAATGACCTCCATATGGTGAATTGTGACAATGCCATAAAATTTTCTGCGCTTCATCATGTGCAACACACCTTCGAAGTAATCCATCTGGGCATTGCCTGAAAAGATAAGGATCATCCCAAATGAAATAGTTAGCATCTTTGAAAAACTTCTTCTTTTGTTGCCAAGTGAGTTCTTCTGGTATCACACCAGCAGCCTTAAAATTTGCCATATCTACAAACCAAGGCCTCTTAGTCACAGCTAACAGTTTCTCATCTGGGAACTCCTCTAGAATGTCTAACTCTTTGGCTGTAATTTCAGTATTCTCCAGCCTAGACAAATGAGCAGCCACCACATTTTCACTCCCCTTTTTGTCTTTGATCTCAAGGTCGAATTCTTGCAACAATAAAATCCACCGAATGAGTCTTGGCTTGGATTCAACCTTAGTCATAAGATACTTAATTGCCGCGTGATTAGTGAACACCACAACTTTGGAACCAATCAAATAGGAACATAATTTTTCTAAAGCAAAAACTATAGCGAGCAACTCCTTCTCTGTGGTTGCATAGTTGACTTGGTTCTCATTTAGTACCTTACTAGCATAGTAAATGGCATGAAAGAATTTGTCTCTTCGCTGCCCCAAAACAGCCCCCACTGCATAGTCACTAGCATCACACATTAACTTGAAGGGTGAATCCCAATCTGGTGCAACTATTATAGGAGCTGAAACAAGTTTCTCTTTTAGCAACTCAAAGGCCTTCAAGCACTCTGGATCAAAATCAAATGAGACATCCTTGATAAGGAGATTGCAAAGCGGCTTAGCAACCTTGGAGAAGTCATTGATAAAGCGTCTATAAAAACTGGCATGCCCAAGGAAACTCCTTACTCCTTTCACATTCAACGGAGGAGGTAACTTCTCTATTACATCAATTTTTGCCTTGTCTACTTCTATACCTTTAGATGAGATTTTATGACCAAGCACAATTCCTTCTTTCACCATGAAATGACATTTTTCCCAATTCAACACTAAATTGGTCTCCATGCATCTTTTAAGAACACCCTCCAGGTTAGCCAAGCAAGCATCAAAGGAAGTGCCAAACACAGAAAAATCATCCATAAAAACCTCAATAGACTTTTCAATCATATCAGCAAAAATAGAAAGCATACATCTCTGAAAGGTTGCAGGAGCATTGCAAAGACCGAAAGGCATTCGTCTATAAGCAAAAACTCCAAATCGGCAAGTGAATGCGGTCTTCTCTGGTCTTACGGGTTGTGAAATTTGATTATAACCGGAATAGCCATCAAGACAACAATAGTAAGCTTGTCCAGCCAATCTCTCAAGCATCTGGTCCATAAATGGGAGGGGGAAGTGGTCCTTACAGGTGGTTTGGTTAAGTTTCCGGTAGTCAATGCACATCCTCCAACCTGTGACAGTTCTAATGGAGATCAACTCATTTTTCTCATTTTTCACCACCGTCATTCCTCCTTTCTTTGGAACCATATGTACCGGACTCACCCATGCACTGTTAGAAATAGGATAGATCATTCCCGCCTCCAGAAGTTTCAATACCTCCTTTCTCACAACTTCTTTCATAGTCGGATTGAGCCTTCTCTGCGGTTGAACCACTGGCTTGAACTCTTGGTCTAACATTATCTTATGCATGCAAAAAGCTGGACTGATACCCTTTAAATCTGAGATAGTCCATCCAATTGCCTCTTTGTGTGCTCTAAGCACTCTCACAAGTTTCTCCTCCTCAAGCATCAATAAGGAGCTACTTATGATCACCGGATTAGAAGCATCATCCCCAAGAAAAACATACTTCAAATGTGAGGGCAATTGCTTTAATTCCGGGCTAGCTTTCTTCTTTATCTCTCCACCCCGCAAGTCTTCTTTCTTTTTAACAATAACATCTTCAACCTGTAGAGCTTCAAGTTGTGCAAGGCATCTTTCTATCTCCTCCTCCATCTCTTGATCCACCCCCTCAATGGAATTAACTATTACTTTCTCCAAGGGGTGTGAAGGTTGGTCTTGCTTAAAAAATTCCTCAACTGAATCATCAATCACATCAACTCTAGAGCACCTTTCAGTATCATCAGGATGCCGCATAGCTTCAAAAACATTAAAAGTTACCTTCTCATCTTGAAATCTCAAAATTAATTTACCTTGTTGGACATCAATCAAGGCTCTCCCTGTAGCTAGGAAAGGTCTTCCAAGAAGAAGAGGAACCTCCTTGTCCTCCTCCATATCAAGAATCACAAAATCAGCTGGGAAAAGGAATTTGTCAACTCTAACCAGAACATCCTCCAATATCCCATATGGGTATTTGACTGATCGGTCCGCTAACTGAAGTGACATTCTAGTGGGCTTGACTTCACCTCCTCCCAACCTTTTCAACATGGATAGAGGCATCAAATTGATACTAGCTCCCAAGTCACACATAGCTTTGCCAATGTGTAAATTCCCAATGGTGCAAGGAATTGTGAAGCTTCCAGGATCCTTCATCTTTGGAGGAAGCTTTCTTTGAATGATGGCACTGCACTCTTCTGTCAAAGCTACTGTCTCATCTACTTTAAATCTTCTCTTCTTGGTCAGAAATTCCTTCATGAACTTGACATATGTGGGCATTTGCTCAAGAGCTTCTGGGAAAGGAATGTTGATCTGTAGGCGCTTGAAGATATCCATGAATTTAGCAAACTGTTCATCTTTCTGGCTCTTCTTGCTCAGATGAGGATAAAGAAGCTTCATATATGGAGGAGTCACTTTGGGCTTCTCGTGTACTTGCAGCTTGTCAGTCACAACTATGTCTTCCTCACCTTCTCTTTTTTCTTCTTTTTCAATATTTTCTCTTCTCTCATTTTCAACTCCGTCTTTTTCTCTTTCTACTTCTTTTTCTACTTCCACTCTCCTTTTTCAACTCCATCCACCTCACTTTTTCCGCGCTTTTTCTTTTTCTCAACTTCAGACAACAACTTTCCATTTCTCAAAGTAACGGCGCTACAATTTTCATTCTTGGGATTATCTACTGTGCTAGCGGAAAACTTACCCTTTGATTGCTCCGCAAGTTGCTTTGAGAGTTGTCTAATTTGATTCTCCAGATTTTTTATAGAAGCCTCTTGGTTTTTGAAATGAGACTCATGATTTTGGAAGTTGGATTGAGTCATCTTCATGAACTGAGTAAGAGCTTCTTCTAAGTCACTAGGCTTCCCCTGCTGTTGAGGTTGAGGAGGTTTGCTGGATGATGGGTTATCTTGCTGCTTCCAAGAGAAGTTGGGATGATTCTTCCACCCTGGATTATAGGTGTTAGAATAAAGATTCCCTCCTTGCCTTTGAAAGTTACCTATGTAATTAGCTTGCTCATTTGAATCTCCCTTTGCATCGCAACCTCCATTCTCATGAGGCCCTTGAAAAAAATCACATCTCAAGGTCTGATTCAACTGGTTCACTTGACCGGGAGTAGAGGCTCCCGTTTTCAATGCTTTCAACTCCTTTGTGATAGCTTCCAATTATTGAGAGACCAATTTATTTTGAGCCAAGAGTGCATCTTGCGTTTCTAGCTCAAGGACTCCTCTTCTACCCTGTGTTCCTATATCATTTTGACACAACTGCTCATTGGAAGCCATTTGCTCCACTAAAGTTCTCGCTTCTGCAGCTGTCTTGTTGTTAATTGTACCTCCAGCTGAGGCATCCAGCATCATTGTTGTGTTTGGCCTCAACCCATTACAAAACATTTGCATCTGATTAAATTCATCGTAACCATGGCCAGGACACCTCTTTAGAAGAAGCTTGAATCTCTCCCATGCCTCATACAAATTTTCACTCTGACTCTGCTAGAAACCATGAATTTCACCTTTTCTTTTGATGAACTTGGAGGGTGGAAAGAATTTGGTCATAAATTTATCCTCCAAGTCATCCCAAGTAGCGATGCTTCCTGTAGGCAAGGTGTACAACTAATCTCTTGCTCTATCTCGCAGGGTAAAAGGGAAAAGTCTTATTTTGTTGCTCCCCTCTGTCACTCCATTCAATATGAAGGTGTCACAGATTTCATAGAAAGTTAACAAGTGCTGATTTGGGTCTTCAATTTCCTCCCCAGCGAATTGGTTTTGCTTGAGAGTATTCAACAACGAAGGTTTGATATCAAAATTAGCATTTGCCTCCACCTGTTGGTAGGCCATGATAACCCTGGGATGGTTGTTCCTTCTCCCAAAATCACCCAAAGTACGTCGTTGGTTCCCCATCACTTCCTGAGTTATGACTTGAGAAGTAGATGCAGAGGAATGTTTATGTCATTGTCTTGCTTCCTTTGCCTTCTTCCTTAATGCCTTTGTGGTCTTCTCGATTTCTGGGTCAAACAACAGCTCACCTGTTTGTTTACCTCACATGCACAAAACTAAAAGGAAAGGTTAGTAGCAAAGCAACAATTAATTAATTTTTTTTATAAACAGAAAATAAATAAATAAATAAAAATAGTTCAAAAAGTACTCGGTTTCCTTGTTAAAAATCAATTTAACAATCTCCGACAACGGCGCCAAAAACTTGTTAAGCAAAATCGCAAGTGTACGATTTCGTCGTCAAGTAATAAAAGATCGAATCCACAGGGATTGAGATTGATTGTTTAACTTAACGAACCTTGTAATAATTTGAACTATTGAAACAATATGAGGTGTTTGAAATCTTTGTGACTTGTATCGAAAGACGAAAACAGTAAATAACAAGAACGCACTATTTATATTTCAATAACTAAAAACGACTAGGGATAGAATCCTTTTGTTTCCACCTTTATGTTGTTGAATTCAAATCCAATGCAAGCAACTATGATATAATTGAAGTTTAAATCAACAAGTTTAGATTAATGAAAATCCCTTTCCTATTAATCCCTTTGATTAAATTAACAAGCCTTAATTCCTTAGGTTCAAATTAATTGAATCAAGCATAAAGGTCAAAGATTCATACAAACTCATACTACAAGAATTATATTCCTATAACCCTATTAAGCATGTCCAATGATCTCAAAGCAAGTCTAAAACCCCAGTTTTCCAATTGATGTTAAGACCCTAGTTCAATTCAATAGTGATCAATTATCAAATTGCATTAAGAGAAGAGATAAAGGATCAAATAACATAGATTAATTTGCATTGAACATCTGAATTCGATTACATAAAAGTATCTACAAAATTCATCTTACCCTAGTCTAGGAGGCTTAGTTCCTCATGAAAGAAGAGAAACTAATCCATGGAGATGAGAGAATTGGAAGAGACTCCACTGATTCCTCAATTTCGCCTTGATCGTCAAATACGTTTGAGTTTCGTCTAATCTCCAAAAATTCTGAACCCCTAGCTCAGTATTTCCAAAGTCTATTTATAGCTAGGTTAAAAAAGGAGTAAAAAATTAAGCCAAAACGGGTAAAAAAATGCAAAATTATAAAGTCTAAGTGACCCGCGACAGTAGTGGAGCACAGCACGGCCGTCTTCGCTACCGAGAACTTGATGCGCAAAATTAAGAGTCGAGGCACGGTAGGTGCTGCACCACACTGGCCGTGGAATACACTGTTTGATGGAAACTTGTTCTTTGTGATCAGCAACCAAGGCACGGCCGTGGCACAGACACAGCCAGGCCGTGTCACCTCAAAAGTTGTCCCTTTCTAGGAATTTGCCTCCGAGTTTGGTCCCACTGTCCGTTTGAGTGATTTTTGCTCCGCTTTCCTAGGCCAATTACCTTCCTTTCTGCACAACTGAACCAAAACCAAGTGCATTACTCATATCAAGCAAAATGCCTGAAAAACATGGATTAAAACTACTAAATGACTAAGATGCGATGCAAAACTAATACTAAACTATATGCTATATTGAACGCATCAGTACACGCGTGAATGCTTATGTCATACCAGATGCTGAATGATGCATATCATAAGACTCTGAGATTAATCATTCTTCTATAAGATGAAAATTTAAGTTTCTTCTTATAAAATTGAATCTATCTTCAGCAAGGGGTTTTGTAAAGATGTCAGCCCACTGATGATCAGTGTCTACAAATTTTATTTCAAGAATACCCTTCTGAACATAGTCTCTTATCAAGTGATGTTTAATCTCAATGTGCTTTGCTCTAGAATGCAATATTGGATTCTTAGTAAGACAAATTGCAGATGTATGGTCACAAAAGATAGGAATGTTACTCTCTTTTATCAAGTAGTCTTCAAGTTGATATTTCATCCACAGAAGTTGAAAGTTGCAACTTGTTGCTGAGATGTATTCAGCTTCTACTGTTGAGAGTGCAATTGTGGTTTGTCTTTTGCTTGACCAAGACATAAGATTTGCTCCAAGGAATTGACAGCCTCCACTTGTGCTCTTTCTTTCAATTCGGTCTCCAGCAAAGTCAGCATCACAGAAACCGACTAACTTGTAATCTTTTGATTTCTTATAAAGCAAACCAAGATTAGTAGGTCCTTGCAAATATCTAAATATTCTTTTAACAGCACTCAAGTGTGATTCTCTAGGATCAGATTGAAATCTAGCACACAGGCAGACGCTGAACATAATATCAGGTCTTGAAGAGTAAGATAAAGTAGAGATCCAATCATACCTCTGTACATTTTCTGATCTACCTTCTTACCAGTTTCATCTTTACTAAGATTACATGTAGGATGCATAGGTGTGCTCATTGGCTTGCAATCCACCATCTTGAATTTCTTTAGCAATTCCTTGATGTATTTGCTTTGATGTATATAAATACCATCATTGCATTGCTTAATTTGAATTCCCAGGAAAAACTTCAATTCTCCCATCATACTCATTTCAAATTCAGCTTGCATTAGCTTTGTAAATTCTTTGCAAAGGCTTTCATTAGTAGCTCCAAATATAATATCATCAACATAAATTTGAACAAGTATAAAATGATTGTTTGATGTTTTTCTAAATAAAGTAGTATCTACTTGACCTCTGATAAAATCGTTTTCCATTAAAAAGGAACTTAGTCTATCATACCAATCTTGAGGAGCTTGCTTAAGACCATACAGAGCCTTTTTAAGCTTAAAAACACGTTCTGAAAATTTAATGTCTTCAAAACTAGGAGGTTGTTTCACATAGACTTCCTTAGTTATAAAACCATTTAAGAAAGCACTTTTCACATCCATTTGATAAAAGAATTATCTCATGGTGTGCAGCAAATGAAAGTAAAATGCGAATAGCTTCTAACCTCGCAACAGGTGCAAAAGTTTCTGTAAAATCAATACCTTCTTCTTGTGAGTAACCTTGAGCAATTAATTTTGCTTTGTTTCTCACTACCTTACCATCTTCATCAAGCTTGTTTCTAAATACCCATTTAGTACCAATAGCTTGCTTATCTTTTGATAGAGTGACTAATTTCCACACATCATTTCTTTAGAACTGATTCAACTCTTCTTGCATAGGCAGAATCCAACCTTCATCTTCCAATGCTTGATCAATCGTCTTAGGTTCCATTTCAGAGAGAAGTGCAATAACTGCATGCTCTTTGAAAGGGAATCTGGTTCTTACTCTATCTCTAGGTTCTCCCATGATTTGATCCTTAGGATGATTGGTTTTGTATCTCCAACACTTTCTGGTTTCAGCTTTCGCTTGAGTAGAATCCTGTGTCTGGTCACCACCAGATCCTGAAGATGCAGATTCACTGTTTGTTGTACCACTAATATTTAACTCTGAAAATAATTCATCTAGCTCTGACATGGCAGTGTCAGGCTTCTTGTCATCAAACTTGACATGAATGAATTCTTCCACTATCAAAGTTTCTTTATTGTATATTCTAAAAGCTTTAGATCTTTCAGAGTATCCCAAAAAGATACCTTTGTCAGCTTTGGAATCAAACTTACTAAGTTGATCCTTTGTATTCATAATATAACATATACAACCAAAGGGATGAAAATAAGATATGTTTGGTTTTCTTCTTATCCTCGACATCTTTCTTGTGGAATTTCTTCTTAAAGTTTCTTTTCTTTCACATTCTTTGGATCTTCCTGGATATGAACGCGAGCTCATCATCCGACCTATCAACGTCTCCTTCTAAAGCTTCATCTTTTGATTCTTCTTCAGCCTGAAGGGCTTTAGAAGTACTCGCTTTATGTTTGTTGGCTTTCAAAGTAATAGACTTGCTTTTCTTCACAGGTTCTTCATTCAGTTCAAGTTCATGAGCTTTCAAAGAACTCAAGAGATCTTCAAGTCTTAAGACATTTAAATCTTTTGCTTCTTGAATAACAGTGACTTTGGGTCTTCACTGCTTGGTCAAACTTCTCAGGATCTTTCTCACATAGTCAGGTGTGGTATAAATTTTTCCAAGGGCCTGTAACCCATGAACAAGTGTTTGGAACCTTCCAAAAATAGATTCAATGTTTTCACCATCTTCCATTTTGAACAGTTCATATTGGCGAACCAATATGCTAGCTTTAGTCTCTCTTACTTGGGCAGAGCCCTCATAAGACAAAACAAGAGAATCCCAAATTTCTTTGGCAGTATCAAATTTGCCACATTTGTCATATTCCTTTTCTGACATAGCACAAATAAGAATGAATCTAGCTTTTTGATTGATTTGATATCTCTTTTTTTGTTCATCATTTCAATTTTCTCTGGCTATTGCAACACTAGCAGCATTAGTGGGAAGAATGTAACCACTTTCAACAATATCCCACAAATCAAGTTATTGTGTCTCAAAGAAAGCTTTTATCTTATCTTTCCAGTAGTCAATTTTTTCTCCAGTAAATAAAGGAGGACGGTTCATGTGACCACCTTCTGCAGACATGTTCACTGTATAGGATCTTTTCTCTTAACACTGTTAAGTGCTCAATGAAGAGGCCGAGCTCTGATACCAACTGAACGTGAACACAAGAAGGGGGTTGAATTGTGTTGAAAACTTTCGCAAACTTTAAGTTAAAAAACACTTTTGAACTCTTGATTTTAAATCTGTAAGTTATTGGATGCTGGAGAATGACCAGACGCTGGAATTGAAGTTTTAAGAAAACTTCTTGATTTTAAATCTGTAAGTTATCGGATGCTGGATAATGACCAGATGCTGGAATTGAAGTTTTAAGAAAACTTGTTTTTCTTTGAAAGATAAGAATAAATATAAAGCAGTAAAGCAATATTTTTTTGAATACAATCAAATAACTCTCACAGAGAGGATGAAAAGATTGAGCACAAAAACAAATTGCTTTCTAAAAGAAAGAATATCAGACGATGAGGTTCAGTTTTTGGTGTCCAAAAACTTGGCACGAAACTTGATTGCTCACTTAAGTAATAGCTCTTTCAGAATGTAGTTTCTAGCAGTTTTTGGCAACCTTTATCAATAGATACCTTGGGGTATTTATAGGAGTCTCTGAGGGGTATTACCGTTGCAGTAAATTTCAGCTCTATATCATTGAGTGAGGTAATTTGAAATGCTGTCTTTTTCTTCATTTCCAGAGAATATCAGAATAGTACACATTACCGTTTTTGTACTATCTGTTTTTCACAATTGTCTTGTACGAATTTTGTCTTATACTAAAGGTGTCACCTTTGATACCTCGTACATCAAAATGAGCGCACAAAATCAAATTCGAATTCCGTTCCAAATAGCTGAGGTAGGAGAGCATAATCGTTACCATCACGTGCTTCATTAAAAGACCAGATGCTTGCTCAGAATAATGGACGGATGCTCGCAGCAATTGAATAATCCACGTGTCAAATAATAACACTACCAGACGCTCGCTATACACAAGACGCTGGAGTGAATCGGATGCTAACACACATGGAATGTATTCAATTTCTTGTGAATTTCTCCTTCTTGCTTGAGTGACTTATAAAGCGTAAACAATTTTAATACATGCACACTTTAAGACTTATTAGAAGATAATTTGTTCACTTTCAAGTACTTTGTTATCATCAAAATTAATAAGGGTCTAAACTTCTCAATCGTTTAGGTTCCAACACTTTTTTTCATAAATTGAAAAATTTATTTTGTTGTTTACTTACTACTCCGGAATGAATTATAAGCAAGTGGAGCTAAATTTGGTTCATTGAATAACCAATGTATTTTGTCTGTATTATAGACCAATTATTCAATGAGCCAAATTTAGCTCCATTTACTTATAATTCATTCCGGTGGGAGTATATTGGAACTTCATCATGACTAGCGATCAATTTATACAGAAGAAGAGGTCAAAGCAATTATGGATGGAGCAAATTTTCGAAAAAGCCAAGCCCAAAGAAGGGGTACACAAAAGAAAAGAAGAAAATCAACGTGCTTGCAAGAGGCTTGAGGTGCCAAAGTAAAGCAGTAAAGTATAAAAGGAGATAAAAACTGAAGTGAGTAAATTCATCGGAAACGCGTGAGAAAAGAATTCATCAGAAGCGAGCATATGGAGAAGAATTTAGTTTCCAAAAAGAGAGTAGAATGGGTCGAAGGAGACGAGTTTGGGCCAATGTTTTAAAAATTAGACAGGAGATCAAACCGGTGAGACTTTCGAGTCATGGTTTAATTGGTTCACTCGGTTCAATCGTGGTTGAACTGGATGACTAATAAATAAATAAATAAAATAAAAAATATTAAATTTAAGGGGAAAAGTAAATAAAAAAAAAGAAATCATTTCAAACGGTTCAACCCAGTTCTGAATGGTTCAACTAGACTACGGTTCCAATGAAGTTGAACCAACCACCGAACTAGCCGGTTCTCGGTTCAACCAGTTAAACCGGCTGGTTCAGTCCGGTTTTTAAAACACTGGTTTGGAATCTCTCCAACGCTGTACCTTCTGCGGCACTAAAAACAAGTGTAAGAGAAGAGAGAAGATGATGAGATAATGGGTAGTTAATGATGAGAGAGAAAAAATTACGAGAGAGATAAAAAGTGATATGATTGCTACACAGTAGAGAGTATTTGCAGGGGAAGACCACAATCCGAAGGAGATGCATAGAAGGAACAAAAGAGTCACATAAAGTTTTAAAAATTAAATACCATCTCCACCGTTTATTTTCATCTGATGGCCATTATTTAATACTCTCATCTCTCACAATAAAACACTCCTCTCAGTTGATATGTCCCATATATATATATATATAGTTAGGATTCGTTGACACCAGGTGTTAAACTTAGCATACTTACACCTTCAAAAACTCTTTGTTGAATGTAAATTAAATCAATCAAGTCGTTGGATTGAAAGTTCTAGTTTAGTAGATCTAGTCTATAAGAATTCATAGAATTTTAAAACTATTTGATATTTTAAAGTATCACTTTATTTTACCGTATAATATGTTATTTAAAACATGAGTAAACATCTATTATTAAATCATATAACTACGAATGGCGAAATTGTTTGAAAATTTGTATACATGATTATCAACATAATATAAGATTACTCAACGGTTTGATTGATTTAAATTCACTACTAGAAAAATTAGTTTTAGAGAGGGAAAGAATCCCTTACTAAATCATTAAAAATCCGTCACAAACCTATTAGCAACGGAATTTTGTGACGGAGTCAAATTTGTAACTGATTTTGGCGTCGCAAAAAAAATTAGAGAGAGAAAGTTAAATCCGTCGCAAATTGTGACAGAATTTGTCTCTCACAAATTTATTTTATCCGTCGCAAACAATGGGAACAGATTAGAACAAGTAATCGTATTTCCGTCGCTATTTGTGAGAGATTTTTTCCCTCGCTATTTGTGAGAGATTTTTTCCGTCGCTATTTGTGACGGATTTTTTTCCTCGCTATTTGTGAGGGATATTTTTTGTTGCTATTTGTGAGGAATTATTGTGAGGAATATATTCCCTAGCTATTAGTGAGGGATTGTTAAAATGAAACTTGCCTAATTTGTGAGGGACAAATTCCTTCTCTAAATTACCATTTTATTCTTTTTTTTGTACAAAGTTAACATTTTATTCTTTTTCTAATTAAAGAATTTATTTTTCAAATAAAATACCTACTATAAAATCTTTAAAAATAAATAATAGAAAGCTTTAAAATATCATCAAAACATAAACATAATCCATACAAGCTAAAACATTATCCATAACACAATCCATACAAACCAAAACATAATCCATACAAACCATAAGTAATGTGAATTCATAAAAAACATCAACAATGTTTTTACATCCCATTTTAAAGAAACAAATCAAAGATCTGCACCCAATTCATCAAAGAACTCATCATCATCATCTTGTTGATCATCCTCATTTGTAGGTGTAGGCGGAGATGGAGGTGGAGGTGGAGGCGGACGTGGTGGGAAATGGGAAATTTCTGAAAGAGTTTATGAAAATGGGCATTTTCAAAACTGAACTTTAGATTTCAGTTTTAGATTAGCATGCAAACTATGATATTAGAGATTATGAAATTAACTGAGGACCATTGATGAATAAGTTTGATATTTGAGATGCCTTTTACTTTATCATCTAACTAAAGTGAGAGCTTATATTAATTAGAGGAGTCAAATCCACATAATAAATGTTCTGGAATCTTTGCATGGTTGTGATGAAGAAAATACTAATTTTTACATATTGTTTTTGAATCTTTACATGGTTTCAAGGGTTTGCAGCAAACTGCATATAGACTCCATCTCATATATATAATGGATTTGAGCTGCAAATGGATTTGAGCTGCAAATAATGTGTCACAGAAATAGTATACATCATGCTGACATTCATGTGCATGCATCATGATTATAATAAAAAAACAACAAAATTGCTATTGAGTCACAGAAAATTGGCATGGATTCTAATGCAGAAAATCAAGTCATAATTAAGTTTTACTAGTTGCTTCTTTTTCGTTTTACAGAAAGGGTATTTATTCCAAACAAGGGGATTCGAACTTCTATATCAGAGACTAGGAAACATAGATTCACAACATGCCTAAGAAGTTACTTACAACAATCATCTCTGATTTGGAGGAGACCCACTTTACTGCAACGCCTTTTATTTTGTGAGTCTTTTGAAATAGATCCCAACAGCTTGGAGTCATATCTGACGATTTTTTCTATAAAAAAAATGTAGATTGGTGTCAATTAAAATGTGTTCTTAGAAAATACAAAACTATATATAACTCAATTCCATACTATTCTCTTATAATGTTCGGTTGTTGGAATTGACCCTCCTGTATGTAGAGAACCATCAGATAAGCTTCTATTGTTAGCATTAACTTTTGCCTTTCCTTTCCAATCATCAGTGTTCTATTTTTGTTCCAATTGCTCACGCATTTCAGTAGGAATCCAACTCCCTGAATCAATCTTGCGTCGTACTCTATACATAGCATTAGAGTACCCATCAGTGGCTTTATGATGATATGTCTTTTTAATTTGTGCCTTATGCTCCGGAAGCCACTTAAACTTCTTTTGCAATACAAAGAAATTTAACTAAAGTTAGAATAATATTATAAGAATGCAATGTGATGAAAAGAAAACATAAATATCAAGTTACTGAGATATTCATACTTCCACTTCATACCTGAAACTCATTCCACCACAGTTTTTTTAATGGTTTGTCTTTGCTTTTCACTTCTCCATAAGTTTCCCAACACCGTTCAAACTTAGTTTTAATTATCTTTGTAATTTCACGCGTAGGTTGAATGGTTGGGTCAAACCTATGCCAATAATATTAAACAAGTTGTAAGTCACAAGCATATAAGTTATTTTAGAACTTAAAGAAAAAAAGTTATAATTACTTACGTGTTCCCAGGACTGGACGAATTCACATACGTCTATCAGTGCCTATAGTCCCAATTTGAGGAGATGAATCCACATGAGATGATAATGATACACGAGGTAATCACCAGACGCAACATCAGTTGGGGAATGTGTGCTAGGTGTAGAAGGGTTGGCTGAGGAATGCAACATCTCTGTGAAGGAAGGATGAGGGCAAGGCGTAGATCAGGGAGGCTGGGGAGCCACATGTGTCTGAGAAATGGAAGGATGAGTGGATTGCCCTGTAGAAGGATGGGTGGGTTGCACAACAGATGGTTGTGGCAAAGTAGTTGTACCCCTACCTCTCACTCTTCCCCTGCCTCTACTGATACCTCTACCGGCACCTCTTCCTCTACCCCTTGTGTTATCATTGTCTGCCATCTATAAAAAAACCAAATATTATGGATAAAAAATAATCAAAAGTAATAACCAACTATTATGGATAAAAAACTCAAAAAGGCACATAAAAAATCTAAAAAGTCACTTAAAATTAAACATCTTCATTTAATATACATTGGAGTAGCACACAAATGCTCAAAAGTAATACACAAGAATAACACATGTTGACTCAATAACTTAGTTTGCATCTGTCTCTTCATAAGATTATTCACAATCATAATCATCTTCCTTCACTATCTGACATGAGCTATATATCTTCTTCTTCTTCTTCTTCTTCTTCTTCTTCTTCTTCTTCTTCTTCTTCTTCCACTTCTTCTAAATCAAGGTTCAACATAGAGCTTGGTACTTCCTCTACTACACCATCAGTGTCAACAAGACTTTGTAGAAAATCTTCATTTGAAACAATTATAGGCACTTGTTCTGCATCATCATCTTGATATGCATTATTTGTTTCAAGTATATTATTTTCCAAAATTTGAATTATATTGCGTGCCTTTGTTCTTATGACATTCAACCAACCTTGTTACCCTTTAGGAAAGGATGTAAAGTAGACTTGCTCTGCTTGTTGAGCTAATATAAAAGGATCATAATTTTGATATCTCTGTGATGTTTTTATTCCAACATTGCCATAATTATCTATCCTTGTCCCCTGAGGACTAGGATCAAACCACTCACATTTGAATAAAACCACCTTCTTGGTAGGGTGATCGGTGTACTCCAATTCAACAATATCAATCAACACCCCAAAGTAATCATTTTCCATTGTATCACTTTGCCCACCTCGAACACATACACCATAATTTGTCATACTCATCCCTTCATTTTGAGATTTTGTCATAAACTTGTAGCCATTGATAACATAATTAGGCCACTTAGTAACTTTCCTAATAGGACCACATGCCAAACTCGTTAAAAGCACATCATTAATCGCATTTGTTGAGTCAAGCACCTACGTTAGACAACAATTTTTAATTTCAACCTAACAAATTACGGTACACTAATTTTTAAATTGAATAAAATCACATACATATGTTTTAAACCATGAGGTATACTTCGCGAAAATTTCTTTGTCCAGGTCTGCTTCATTTGTTCCAGGATTTAGTTCTCGTAACAAATTTGAGTACATACTACACACACGAGATAGCGGTTAAACATGACCCTACATAGGATAAATATATCATATTGTCTATTGGAAGTGCTTACTTCAAGTAAAGCACAACCTCGGAACAATTTAAAAGAATATACAAATGTGCAGCTTTCATTTCCCTATCATCCAATGTAGAAGTGGCACATTTTCCGATAGAACGACCCGGATAATTAAAGATTGACAATGGAGGATTCACAGAAGAACCTTCTCCTCCGTCATCATTTCGTGGCACTCTTGTTCTCCTTGATAGAACATCAGGAGGATAATAATATGAAGCAAATGTAGACATCTCCTCTAGTAAATATGCTTTACAAATTGAGCCTTCCACAAAAGCCGGGTTTATCACCTTTTATTTTAAAGATCGTATAAACCTATTGAGTAAATCAAGATTAAGCTTAAAGGAAAAGAAAATAAATAAGCACACATGAATAAGATATTAGATATTAGGAGGACCTAATCTTTCAATTGGATACATCCATCTATATTGAACAGGTCCGCCAACTCTAGCTTCATATGCCAAATAAATTGGAAGATGTTCTATTGAATCAAAAAAACTTGGTGCAAATATTTGTTCCAATTTTCACATAATGATGGGAACGTTTTCCTCCAACATTCGCAACTTATCTTCTCTCAACAACGATGAAGTAATTTCTCTAAAGAAATGACTAAATTCAGTAAGCGTGTTCAACATAAGTTTGGGCAAGGCTTTGAATGCCATTGGAAGCAATAGTTGCATGAACACATGGCAATCATGACTCTTCATGCCACTCAACTTCGCTTCCCTCAAGTCAACATATTTACTCAAATTGGAAATATAAGCATCTGGAAGTTTGAGATTTTTAACCCATTCACAAACGGCAAGTCTTTGTTGTTTGGTTAGTGTATAGTTTGCCTTTGGTTTTATAAAGTTTCTACCCCTACTAGGTTGTAGTTCCAATCCACTCCGCTTACAATGTATTTCCAAGTCTTTTCTAGATTTGCAAGTATCCTTTGTCAGCCCTTTGGTGTCCATCACTGTGAACAAAATATTAAGAAACACATTTCTTTCAATGTGCATCAAGTCAAGATTATGCGGACCATCAATGACTTTCCAGCCTACGGGATGTTAAGTGGGTGGATGACAATGAGTAAACTAGCTTGTCCAATTTTTATGGAGCGTTCCAAGGCATTTAGCCTCGCATATAGCCGAAAGACCTCATGATTTGATTGTCATCACAAATTCTTACCACAAAATCACCCATATAGGAGGAATAAGACTGCATTTACAAAAGGCAGAGTTGAAACCTCAACTCCTCCACAAAGGTTGAGTGGTCAAGAAGTCTGGAAAAGGATAAAACATTTACAAAGTGTGGAGGAATCCCCAGAGCAAAATAATACACTAGGCTATAGGGTAGAGCACCATTGGACAAAGCGAAGTATATTTTGGGAATTGCCATATTGGAAAACTCATCTTCTCCCGCATAATCTTGACTTGATGCACATTGAAAGAAATGTGTTTCTCAATATTTTGTTCACAGTGATGGAACATTAAAGCAGCCTTCATCAAAAAATGCAGTCTTATTCCTCCTATATGGGTAATTTTATGGTAAGAATTTGCGATGACAATCAAACCATGAGGTCTTTCGGCTATATGCGAGGCTAAATGCCTTAGAACGCTCCATACAAATTGGACAAGCTAGTTTACCCATTGTCATCCACCCACTTAACATCCCATAGGCTGGAAAGTCATTGATGGTCCACATTAAAGCAGCCTTCATCAAAAAAAATTGCTTTAAGGACACATCATAAGTCATATATCCCTCCTCCCACAACTTTTTTAATTCATCTATTAAGGGGCGCAAATACACATCAATTTTCTTCTTAGGATTGGAAGGGCCAGGAATTAAAACAGTTAAGAACATAATCTCCCTTCTCATACACATCCATGGTGGCAAATTATAAGGACTGACAATCACGGGCCAGGAAGAATATTTCCTACCTGTTTTATCAAATGGGGCAAAGCCATCAGAACACAGGCCTAATCTAACATTTCGAGGATCTTGAGAAAATGCAGGCCATGCTTCATCAAAGTGTTTCCAAGCTTCTACATCTGATGCATGAGATAAAGAACCTGTTTCCCTTTGATTTTCACGATGCCATCTCATTTGACGAGCTGTTTTTATTGAGGAATACAATCGGCATAGTCTCAGAACAAGCGGGAAGTACCACATACTTTTTAGTGGCACTAATTTCACTTTATTCCGTCTCGTAACACGTCTATACCGCTCCTCTCCACAAAAATTACAGTTTTGGAGAATCTTATATTCCTTATAATACAGCATACATCCCTTCGGGCAACAGTCAATCTTCACACTTCCTAATCCTAGTTCAGAAATTGATTTCTTTGCCTAGTAAAGATTTTTAGGCATCTTATTACCATATGGTATTACATCTCTTAATAACTGCATCCATCCATTAAAGCAACCCTCAGATAAATTATATTCTGTTTTCAAACTTAATACCGTTAAAGAAGCTGATAACACAGAATGTTTGTCACAACCATTCCATAAAGGAGATTGTGCAGCCTTCAACATTTCAAAGAATTGTTGTGCCTTTGGGTTAGGATCTTCTGTCATTGTGTCTTCTTCATCGTGATCCTCTTGCTCAAGATAGTTGCCAATTCCCGGTCCCGCAACTTCCATTACCAACTGCTCATAAGTATCGAACATTTCCCTTTGGCCACTTATACCATAATATGATTGATCAACAACCACCGGGGGAATTGGGGGACTAGAGTCACCATGATTTGTCCAACGATAATAATCACTCATGAATCCCTTCTGACATAGATGCGCCTTCACTATGTCCGGTGTTTCATGAGGCAAACACTTGCATTTCTGACAAGGACATCAGATCTTCCCTCTTCCAATATTATCTTTATCTTATTCCAAGGCAAACTTAACAAATTCATAAATCCCAAGTTTAAATTCAACCGTGATATTCTTGTCACAATCCACTCTGTTATCCATCCACTTTCTATTTTCAGGTACTTCCATTGCTAATGCATTATTTACACAATAAAGCATTAATCATTGACAATAAGAAACAACGAAAAGAAGGGAAAATCATCATTGAGAATTGCAATTTAGGAAATACATTTACCAAGTATCTTACAATAATAATAGCATGTGCAGTTGTCATTTTACTCGACTAGTAAATGGACTATCAAGTAAATGTCACTCATGCATATCAAGTAAATGTCACTAGCAAAAATATATATCATGCAACAGAAAGTTTATTTCCACAAGGCCAAACAACACAAGTCCAAATAGTAATTCAAAAGTTTACATTCAATTCCAAAGGTTCAAACAAAACACAAAACATAATCATCGGCATCCAAGTTCCTCATAGCCATCTTCAATAATAAACCTTGAAATCATTTTTTTTATATACAACAAAAAGGAAGTAAAACCTTTCAAACTTTTACTACTAAATAATCATCAACAAGATCATCTTCAACAATACAAGAATTGAAAGCAAAAGAACTAAAGTAATCACCTAAAAATCCTCCAAGAGCCCGCGGTTTTAGGTGGTCAAAAGGGAAGAAGGATTCTGATAATCACCAAAATCACTATCAAGAACAGCTCCAACCACAAATACCAAGGAATTACAAAAGAATCTTCTTCGAAAGTCATCTCAAATAAGAAAAGTCTTGTTCAGTAGATATTCTACAAATAAGAAAATAAGAAATAGGTAACAATGTCAGTCCTAAAGACTAATTGTTTTAAAGACATTTTTAAAACCAAAGCATATGAATACTCTATTAACCTCTAATAATTGTGATATTCAAGATACTTCAACTTTGGAATGTTATTTGAATGCTCTATGCAGATCACCAAAAGAAAAGAAATTCTAGCAAGTGTAAAGTAGTGCATGGTAATGTAATCAAGATCTCTGTGATTCAAATGTAATTACAGGTACAAAATCAAACTAAGCAGAAACATAAGTAAATTGACAAGGTCGGAGTCAATAAGAAGACATATAGTATAGCCTGTGAAAGCCAACCTTCATCAACCAATCAGTAAAATATAAAGAAAAGTGAAAAAGAAAATAACACCATTTTAAAAATAGAACACGACTAGTACTAGAGGCAACCTCTTCAAATATGCTATATCAATAAACAGAGGCATTCATATTTGTGTCTTTTTTTCACCCTATGAACTACTAGCAATTGAACATAATTTAAAACATAATTAAATGACAAACTAAAATAAGTATACATCAATGAGAAGAACACTTGCATAGCATTGGAAGAAGTCAATTCCCAGTTCCCACTACAATACGATACAACTTCCAATAACTTGAAATGGAACACTTGCATAAAAAAATGGTGCCCTATGCTATCATTTCATTTAAACTTTCTATGATCAATTCTCATACCATGCCACTTACCATTACCACCCAAATTCTCATACAGTAGAACAGAAACATCTACTCTAACTTGTTTAATTGAGTAAATACAACCTTTAAGGTATCACAAACAAAAAAAGCCAAATGAGCTAGAAAGATAAATTTCCCATTAAGAGTCTCTTCCCTTCGGCAACTAAAGACAAAAGAGCTAAAAACAAAGAGGTTAAAAATGAAACATAACAGAACATATCATAAAGAGAATTCCTTTTGTGTTTCCTTGCAACATAACTTGAGTGTTCCTTCATATAAATATCACATATTTAGTAATCATTCAAATCTGCAATTAGACATGGTTCAAAAATAAAAATTGCCAAAGATTAATCAATACTTGCATGAGAAAGAATTTCAAGTTGGGAACCAAGCTTCTCGTCTACAATCTTCTCAGCTATCACACCCTTATTTTGGCAAGCTGCTTCTTTCTCTCACAAGCCAATATTGCTCTTTCTTTTGTGTTCTTTTCCTATTCCTGCCAGCAAAGATCAATTAGAAATTTAAGCATTGAATACAAAAAAGAAAAGTCTTGTTGTATTGCTCAATGGGAACAAATATACCTATATAGGATCGCAAAGCTTCTAGGAAAGCATAACTACCTCTGTTGTTACAGGACAAAAGAAAATAAGAATTATAATAACTAATTTGAAGTATGAGATGTGGACACTCACCACTTGCAGAGACTGGACAAGTCCAAGTGCAGATGGAATGCTACTAGTAAGTTGGTTGTTTTCAAAAAGGCTGCCAAGAATGACAATTATAGACATAAGTTCATAATTTATGTATTCCACCCTGCCCTCCTACTCCTAGCATCTCTGTTTTTTTCTTTAATTATACATGTTACTTTTTTCCTTCATTGTACAGAGAGAGACAACCATAAATTACTAACTTAACGCCATCCACAGACAGATCATAATTATAAACAGGTTCAATTTCAGGGATATGCTTCACATTGTATACCACATGATAGGTAATTGAAAGTTAACAAATGACAATAGCAGCCCTAATACTGATTGATTAACCAATAAACTGATACACAAACACAAACCAAAAGCCACATAACAGCATCTAAGAGATCTCATCAGATAAATTCCATAATCCACATATCGCCCAAATCTGAAATTTTAGGAAAAAACCATCAAGAACATGTCTAAACCTAGAATAGCACATCATCAATGTAAGAATTAAAGCCATGCTAAAAACTCACCTCACAAACACATCGAAGGATAATAAAAGTGCATAACTAAAGAAAGAAAAAACACCATTACTCTCGGGGTCCATTTTCCTACATAAATCCACCTCTCACTAAGACACACAAATTAATTGAACTCAACTCACAATAAAAACAACCCATTTGGCAAAAAAAATCAGAGAAGATAAAAAATTCACAGAATTGAAATCCTAGATGAAAAAAACAAAATCAGAAAAATAAACAAAGCAAAATCTTAATCTTCTACCATAAACGCTATATAGGGACCTAAACACCCCAAAGAAAATCAAGCTCAAAACAAAAAACATTCAGACAATAGTGCTAATCAAAATGAAACCAAACACAGAGTTGAAAAGAGAACAAATCGAAGAAGAAGGTGAAGATGGAGCACCATAATTGACCAGAGGACCAACCTAGAGATCCCTTCCACCAATTCTCAACAGCTCCTTGAAGAAATGACACGACAAATTGAGCAACAGAGCAACGTTACTTATAGATTTAAGAGACGGTTGAGAGACAGAGCAAGAGATGGGTGCTTCTCCTTCACGTCCAGGCGGCCTGAGGTCCTAACCCGTGGTGGTTCGATAGCATGCAAACGGAGGAGAAGGCAGAGAAAGAGTTCGAGCGTGAGAGAAGTAGTGCGAACAAGAGAGAGTGAGTGTGCTAACAAGAAAGAAGGCAGTGGCTATTCACTCTCCATGGTGGTCGACGGTTGGTGTGGCAAGCTTAGAAGAGTGAGAGAGGGATTTGGTCGGCACTTCAGCAAACCAACCACAGAAAATGTTTAGCGCAAGAGAGGGATTTGGTTCGATTTACCAAGCCCTTCTAATTTGTTTAACTGAGGAAAAAAGTGAAGAAGAAGAGAGGGATTTGGTTCGATTCCAGTAACAGTGAAGAAGAAGAGTAGAGGAATTGAGGAAAAAGGGTTTCTAATTTGGGGGGAGAGTGCAGTGGGAACGATCGATTTTCATTTTACAGGGTTTTAATTAGCGAGGGATATTATCCCTCTCTAAAAACAAGACTACCTTTTGTGACGATATTTGTGAGGGAATTACTTAATGAGGGAATATACTCATCGCAAATTCCGTCACTAAGTGCCATCTTGTAGATTTTGTGACGGATTTGTGACGAAATGTCTAGCGACGGAAATTTTCCAACTAAAAATCCCTATCTAATATTATTTTAGTCAGTTTTGTGATGAATTTTGTGACGGAAAATTTAGAGAGGAAATATTTTCGTCGCTAAATCTGTCACAAATGAAAGTCAAAATAAGTTTATCAAAGATGTTGTCGCCTGTCGCTATATCCCTCGCAAGTAGAGAGGGATTTGGTTCCTTCTCAAAATTCCCTCTCTAATCTTAACTTTTCTAGTAGTGATTTGCAATGCACAAAAAGTTATTAAAGGTGTAAATACGCTAAGTTTGACATCTGGTATCAACGAATCCTGACTTATATATATATATATATATATATATATATATATATATATATATATCACTAACAGCATCTTTAATGAGAGTTCCTTAATAATAAAATATTATTTTTGTGTGCCACATGTGATCTAAGGAACTTGAAAGAGAATTCCATAACATTTATTTTTACGGAAGAGAGTTCCATAACATTTAAATATTATTTTTTTCTCCATTTGATAATTTAAGGGTGAGAGAGAGAATATGGAATGTGGGGTCAATTACGGGACCAAAAAAAAAATTAAGGATCCACAATTGGGGTAAAAACTAGTTAAGTTGCTTGTGAATTCCATAAATCCTATGTGGTATTTTGGGCTCATAAAGAAAAAAAATTAAGGAACCCAAATAAAGCATTGGATGATCTTAGCGAAGGTGTAGTGAATAAGATGCTTCATCGTCCAATGCAACACTTGAGGTGTGATGGGAGCGATAATAGGACTCTGAGTGAGACGCTTGAGGACATGCATGCTTTGAAATGAATAGAATGTTTAGCCTTGAGACTGAAATATCTGTTTTGGAGCAGAAGATTCGAGCTAAGGTGGATCCATACTGATGAGATCTTATAACAGCTTCATTGATTACACTCATTAATTTCTTCTAGTCGGAAAGGAGGAAAATCCTCACCCTATGAGGATTGACATTCATGTGATATTCAAGGCAAAATGTTAATAGCAGCTCTCCCAATTCTTATTTAATTGTAAAAAGACAAAATACCTTATCTCTAAAAAAACCCCAACTAATTCTTCTTTCCTTTCCGCACGACCACCACCACCACCTCTCCCATCACCGTTTCCACTAATTTCTGACATTCCTGACGCATTCGCAAACTTTTTTTTTCTATGTTTTCAGTTCTCCCTGGAAACAAGTTTCCGAATGCGTCCGAAATTCGTGTATTTTTTTTTTACACGTCTGGAAACAAGTTTTTGAAAAGCAAAAAATTTTCAAAAAAAACGGTTTTATGAGATAACCATTTTTTTACACGTCCAGAAACTTGTTTTCAGGAGATCTGAAAATACAAAAAAAAGTTTACTTGTTTTTTTTTATATAATGTGAGAGGTCATTGGGGGACTGTTATAGTTGTAGGGGAGGGTGGAGGCAGTTGGAGTTGTAGGGGAGTGGATGGAGTTGGAGGGGGAGTGGGATGGGGGTTGGGATTGCATGGGAGTGGGTGGGGTTGGAGGGGGAAGTGGGGGGTGGGTTTGCTGGAGGTAAGGGATGAGGGTAGTTTAGGAAAAAAAGTTTGGGAGATGAGAAAATTAAATTGGCGATGGGTTAATAACATTTCCCTTAATATAATTGTTCGTTATATGCATAGTAGCAATAGGTAGAGGCAGAAGTTGGAATCATACATTCGACGAGATTGGCCGCAATGATTCTTATTGGCCAACTCGGTTTGCTATTACCATTTGGGCCTTGTGATGAGATTGAAATCTCCTTTATTTTGAGGGTAAATTTGATCTTGACAGTGTCCTTGACCATTTTATTGTCATCTATGTCACTATTATATCATTGGATAAAGCAAAGAGAACCCTTGTTTACTTCGGGAACCCAGTTAAAGAATTATATATTGCTTGTACTCCTCCCCCAGAGCAGTCCTATAAGCTAAATGGCTCTCATATCACCACTAATAGATCCTCTTCTTGTGGAGGACTAATCAAGGACCACAACAGATCTTTTATGAAAGGTTTCTATTGCAATGTGGGAACCTCCACTGGTATCTTAGCTGAGTTATGGGGGCTTTACATTGGCCTAAAGCTTGCTCACCAATTAAACATTCCTTTTGTGCTTTTGGGAGCTGACTCCTAAGTAGTTGTAGTTATAGTAGCATTTCAGCCTATCCTTATGGATATCTTTTTTCTTATGCATGACTCAAGTTGGTATGTTTCTATCTCTCGTGTGTATTGCTGATCATCTTGCTAATCTTGGTCATAGTGGAAACTTCGACTATTGCATGGTTAAAGATCCTTCTGAGGATAAATTTGATCTTGGTAGTGTCCTTGACCATTTTATTGTCAGCTATGTCACTATTATATCCTTCGATAAAGGAAAGAGAACCCTTGTGTACTTCGGGAACCCATTAAAGAATTATATATTGCTTGTACTCTTCTCCCAGAGCAGTCCTATAAGCTGAATGGCTCTCATATCACCACTAATAGATCCTCTTCTTGTGGAGGACTAATCAAGGACCGCAACAGATCTTTTATGAAAGGTTTCTATTGCAATGTGTGAACCTCCACTGGCATCTTAGCTGAGTTATGGGGGCTTTTGTGCACCTAGTCCACTTTGGTTCTACAGTTATAGCGGCATTTCAGCCTATCCTTATGGATATCTTTTTTCTTATGTATGACTCGAGTTGGTATATTTCTATCTCTCATGTGTATAAAGAGACAAACTTTTCTGCTGATCATTTTGCAAATCTTGGTCATGGTGGAAACTTTGACTATTGCATGGTTGAAAATCCTTCTCCCAAGTAAGACTTTTGATTCATTTTGATGTAACCCCCTCTTGTTACTTAGCATTTTTGTAATTTCCTTTCATAACCAAAAAAAAAGTTGTAACTCAATTTCCTTCCCAACAAAATCGTGGACAAAATCCTTTCCTAGGAAAACTTACAGCAAATATGTTTTAGATAAAAGAGAGGATGGGCGCATAAGTTCCTATATCTCATTGTAAAGCCTTCTACACACAATAAATCTTGTGATTCTTCAAGGAAAGCAATTAGTTGCAAAAAAAAGTACACCTTGCAACTATCCATGAATAAATATACCTTTCAAAATTAAAATTAAAGATGCCACAAACACTAAAAAGACCATAACCAAGTAACTGGAGCATGGCATTCAGTACTAGTCTCTTCGTTCTATTTTGTTTGAGACTTATGGTTTTGGCACAAAAATTAAAAAATATAATTAATATTTTAGATTTTGTAAAAATATTATGTAATTTTCTAATATACTATTTATGTCTCATGTTAATTACGAGAAGTGAAAAAAGAGGAGTGCTATCAATATATTCTCTAACACTCTTTTCTCAACACTCACTCTCTTATTGGTTGAAATTCAAATAGTCCTACTAAATCATGTGGTATGAATTTCAACTAATAGGAGAAAGTGTGTTAAAAAGAGAGTGTTAGAGAATGTGTCCCTAGCATTTCTCAAGAAAAAAAACTCGTTTATACATTATAAATGGTCAAGGGTATAATAGGAAAGAAGTATTTTTTTGAAACATTAGGAAAGAAGTATTTAATATTCATTGATATTGTAAAATGATAATCAAAATGAGATATAAATGTTTTGCTATTACGTTAAAAAAATGGGACCGAGGGAGTAAATTTGAAGAAAATTGAAATGTACTTTATTTTTGTGCAAACATAACAAAAAAATGGAATAAAAATACCATCAAAATCATCTACAATAATTTGGATCCCTTTCTCCTCATCCAAAAAAATGTGTTTGGTTCTATGGTGGCAAAAATTGATTTTGAATTAATTAATTTTGTAAAATTGATTTCAAATAAAAGTGAGTTGAATGTAAAGTGATTTATATTTAGATACATTTACATAAAAGTGAATTGAATGATAAATTTGAGACTAAAATTGTTTTCTCTTTGCGAAAGCTATAAATCCTAGCATCAAATTAGAATCCATTTTGAGTCCAGAATTGCTTTCTCTTCATGGAAGTCAAACACTCAAACATGTGTCAAAATCAATTTTATGATTCTAAAGTTACTTCTATCTATTACAAAAGTGAATCCAATGCACTAAAGATAAAGATGGTTATAACAAGCCAAGATAGCTTTGGCCAAGGATTATAGCTTTAGTATAATATCACAAATAGTTCTTAAAAATGGAGAAGATTTAGAGACTAACATCTTGTAGCTAGGCAAGCCTCGATAAAATAAAATAAAAAGTCATATTAGTAATAGATATCTCAACCTACATCATAAAGGAGCAAAAATATAACAACTTTGAATAGGTGATTACACAATCGAAACTTTACTGTATCTAATATTAGTGAACTAAAATATTAAAAATTGTTTGATTAAGTATGTGATTTTCTTTATTTTGTAAATAGACCCTAGATTTCACCAATATAACACATTCATCTCCTTCAAATCTCACTACCTCGAGTACCAACAATCCAGAGAAGTCAACTACTTTTGTCCCTCCTAGAACAACCTCACTGGGGATTTGCCAAAGTCCCTTGCAAGATCCGAGATTCAAAATTTGTGGCTAAACAGTCCGAAAATCATAGTATTTCTCTATAAGCTCTTGATGCGTTTGTCTCGTGTCGAAGAAAGTGAAATCCCCAAGCCTTAGCCCATCACGACGAGCAACGACAGATTCTACACCTCCATCCCCAACATTTGATTCCTAACCATTGAGTCTCTATTTTACAAAATGATACAAATTATTGATGTTCTAGACTATTATCTATCTAAAAAAACTAACTACACTTAGTTTAGTTATCCACATTGCGCCACGTGGCAGCACCTCCATATTCTATTACTTGTATTTAAAAAAACTAACACTTAGTTTGGTTATCCATGTTGCGCTACGTGACAATATCTTCATATTTTTTATATAAAAAAAATATTTCCTCTTGATTTTCTCGCACTCGTGCTAAGCATGAATCTCATCTGCTAGTTAAGTGTAAAAAGTCAACACCATTAAATAGCTTATCATTTATATTATATCCAAGGGGAAATTGCACTCACCTCCACTGAGATCTCTTTAAATGACACTCGCACCCTTTTTAGTTTTAAAATGGACACTAAGCTCCCTTAATTATTTTTTCAAGTGACACATACCTCCCTTACATCTTAACACCATTTGTTCTCCATAAAGATGAAGTGACTAGATCCCCAATTCACCGACTCACAAGGCCTACACACACAGAAGGAAGAAGCAAAGAAGCCCCAAAATTCTCAGTCGCGAGATTCTCCCCCATTGCTAAAATCTTCTTCTATTCGTTTCCCTTTTCTTTCTCCACCATTTCTGGAAGCTTCCTTTTCATTCCTTTTTTCTTATTTTTGTATTTGAAATCCCTAGCTTTTCCTAAATACTGGCTATCTCAAAATTTGTTGACTTCAATTTGTTAGGTTTAGTCTCTTGTGTGTGCTGCCTCCGAACTTCTCTTTTATTCTTTGAATCTCAAAATAATTGCACTTCTGAATACAAGCTTTTGTTTGTGAAAAAAATACAAGCTTTTGAACCAATTTATGATTTTCATGGAACAGTACATGCATTTCTAATTCAATGTTGTTCACGAGATTCATACAGGACAAAGCTTCAAAGAATGACTAAAATGGTGAAGGGAAGAAAAGAAACATCCTCAATCTTTGCATGAGTACCGTCCTATTTCCTTGGTTTGTTGTCTATACAAGATTGTAGCCAAGATTTTGGCAGGGAGACTGAAGTTGGTTCTGAGTAGAATAATCTCGCCTTGTCAAACGGCGTTCCTACCCAACAAGCAGATTCTTGATGGGGTGCTACTAGTTAATGAGTTAGCGGATTTAACCAAAAGGAGAAAGGATCAGTGTTTGGTGTTCAAAGTGGATTTTGAGAAGGCTTACGATTCTGTTGATTGGGGTTTTTGGATTATATGTTGGAAAGGATGGGGTTTTGTTTTAACTGGCGTAGGTGGATAAAGGCATGTGTATGTTCTGGCACGTTGTCGGTGTTGGTTAATGGTAGTCCAACCCAAGATTTTTCTATTCATAGAGGGCTAAAACAGGGTGATCCTCTGGCTCCATTCCTGTTTCTTATTGCAGCGGAGGGCTTGACGGGCATTGTACATAAAGCAGTTGAGTCAGGTCAGCTAGTAGGGTATCAAGCATTTGAAGGTATGTCTTTTCCAGTTTTACAGTATGCAGATGACACTATTGTTATGGTTAAACAGTCTTGGGCAAACTTGTGGTGTGTTAAGGCTATTCTGCGTGGTTTTGAGCTAGTATCGGGTCTACGAGTTAATTTTTCTAAAAGTAGTCTGATGGGTATACATGTGGATGATTATTTCCTGAGAGACGCTGCCTCTTTCTTGAATTGCTCTATTGGGTCCGTTCCTTTTAAGTTGTTGGGTATTCCTGTCGGTGCCAACCAGAGGCGATTTGCTACCTGGAAGCCTATAATTGATCTTATGAGGAAGAGGCTTTCTAGCTGGAAGCATACACAATTGTCCATTGGAGGTAGGGTGACTCTGATTAACTCTGTGCTGTGTAATTTACCTGTCTACTTCTTTTCCTTCTTTAAAGCTCCGAAGAAGGTCCTTGATACCTTGATCAGCATTCAAAGGAATTTCTTGTGGGGTGGCTCATCTGAAAGGCGAAAGATTACATGGGTAAGTTGGGATAAGGTTTGTATGCCAAAGCACAGGGGTGGTTTGGGGGTTAAGCACTTGGAAGTCTTTAATGCCAGTCTTTTAGTAAAGTGGAAGTGGCGTTGCCTTAATGATCGAGGGGCTATTTGGTGGGAATTTCTTAATCATAGATATGGGCCGGTGTCACACGGAATTTTGGATGGTACTCCTGTTTTACGAAACAGCTCTCTATGGTGGAGGGATCTTATTATGCTCAAGGTTGACTGGTTCCGGGAGGCGGTGTCAATTAAGGTTGGTATGGGAGATGTTGCTCGCTTCTGGGTTGATAAGTGGAGGGGTGGGAGACCGCTTAAGGACATTTTTCCTACGTTATTTCAGGCTGCAGCTTCTCCAAATGGCACGATTGCTGAGGCGGGCGGCTGGTCTAATACGGGTTGGTGTTGGAATTGGCAATGGAAACACGAGTTGACTGCTACCGAACAGGTCTGTTTACGTGATTTACAGCAGGTTATTGTTGATTTTACTCCCTCTTTATCTATATTGGATCTGTGGTGTTGGAATAGTAGTGTAGATCATATTTTTAGCACCAAATCTGCTTATGGTGGTTTGTTGGTTGACTTTGATGTGGGCGGGGTCCCAAATTGGGAAGTTGCTTCTAGGTTCTTTGTGGAGGTCTCGGTTCCATCAAAGATTTTGGTTTTTGTGTGGAGATTGTTGCTAAACAAAGCTACCAACACGAGAGATGCTTTTGCGTAGGGTGTCTTTCTTTTCTCGCCAGAACAAGGGTGTCCTTTTGTTCCAACAATCCGAAGTCGGTTGGTCATCTATTTTGTAGTTGCGATATCTCATATAATGTATGGAGTCATGTTTTTGCTTGGATTGGAATATGTCATGCCTGGTCACAATTATGTCTTGGAGCATTTTTTGTCCTTTAAAATCCGGTAAAGGCCCAGTAAGCATTGGAGGAAGCTTCGCCATGTCATTTGGTCTTGTAGTAGTAGTATGGACTCTATGGCTGACTAGAAATAATATTATATTCAATGGTGGAAAGTGGATGTTCTTGAAATAATGTCACTGATTAAATGTGTTTCTTGGAGGTGGTTTATTTCTCGGGAAGGTAGATTTTCAAAATGGTCTTATTCGGATTGGTGTGTTTGTCCGATCGAGTGCTGCAAAGTGGTGAAATGAGCTTGTGGTTGGTTTTATGTATGGTCTGAGCATAGTAGGTTGTTCTTGTTATGTTAGAAGGAGTGGTTTGTCTCTTCTTGGTCTGTTTTGTAATATTTGTTCTCTTGTAATTCGGTGGGTGTGTACTCTTTTTCCTCCCCTAGTCTTTTTCCCAATGAGTTTTGGCTTTGGGAGGTTTTAACGAGGCACTCCCACTTGTTTGGAGTATTCCTTGTACTCCCTTAATAAAGTTCTTTTGCTTATCAAAATATATATATATATATATATATATATATATATATATATATATAACACTGTTCATTTTCCAGAAATGCAAAGACAGATGAAAGAATAGGGGCTGCAAAAAAAATTTGATTCAAGTGAGTAACAGAGCCTAGACACTGTTAACCAAGAGGGGAGGTGAATGTTTTTTTAAAATTAAAAGGGGTGTGGGTGTCATTTAAGGAGACCTCAAGGGAGGTCAATGCAATTTACCCTATATCCAATGGTCCCGAATATTCCCTCACAGCAAGACATTTTGGAGACAACCTTACTTTAGACCATTTAGCATAAGATCAAAACAAGACAAACTGATACATGATCAAGACAAGAATTGGAATTGACCTGGCGTTAAGTAACATTCAAGTCCTGCTCTAGCTGTTCAAGAAAATATATTGTCCAGTCCTTGGCAAGATGCATAATAATACTAAATTAAAGACGACACAAAAGTAAAGTTCATGTACATCAAGGGGATCGCGAAGGATACAAAACAGTTATCCCATGAATCCACGTCTTAGCATCAAATCAAGTTCATGTACATTGGAATCAAATCATCTTATTTTTCAGCAATGTCTTGAGCCGAGAGAAAAGAAAACATACTCTCATCTGATATAAGGTTTTGCCTGTAAAGTTACGTATGCAGTAGTACATTTTCATTGACACCAAACAGTCCTTAATTATAAACAGTGGCGACATGTGGTGAATTAGAACCAAGTATGAAACATGCCTCCAGAGCTTTTCACTCAGATGGGGGAACCTCACCCCTCATTACCCTCCACGGACCCCCATAAAACTTTGGTCTCATGAGAGGCACTGCTTTCCCAGGGTGCTCTTCCCAGTACTTTTCCTGTGATATTGCAAGCTTCGTTAATAGTTTTTCAAAGATAGGTTCTCCTAATGCATTTAAAGTTAATAGCATCTATTCCCAGGAACTCTAACTGCAGCAGAAACTATGGAAAACTTCACATCAACATGATTATAAGCTATGAAGCACGGACTCCGATACGGACACCGCGACACGACACGGACACGGACACGCGGACACCGCTAATATAAAAAACACAGGACACCGACACCGCTATATATATTAATTAATTAAATAAAATAAAATATAAGCATCATTTGTAATAAATATAAAAGATCTAAATTGCACACCGCTATATATATATTAATTAATTAAATAAAATAACATATAAGCATCATTTGTAATAAATATAAAAGATCTAAATTGAGAAGCAAAATTTATAAATCATTTAAATTGAGCACTTTGGTTCATTACAAAAAAAGATTCTAAAACAAGATATAGTAATAGTCTTGCACCTAGATCCATCCATCTACTACCAAAAAGCTAAAAATGATCTAATCAAGTTAAGGTCTTTCACCCCCTAATTGATCATCATCATTGAAAAATATACCTTCTAACTCTGGCTCATCTAAAGCCAAATTAGCAACTTCAAGAATTCCAATATCATCAAGTGATCCAAAATCATCTCCTGTAACATCCCACATTTTAGTTTCTCCTTGATGATATTGTGCAGTGTTCCTTGAAAGAAGTCGAAGGTTGCTATGAACAAATACTAAATCTTGAGCTTTTTGTGATGTCATCTTGTTTCTCTTTAAAGAATGGATAAATGAATATGTACTCCAATTCCTCTCACTACATGAAGATGAACAAGGTTGTGCAAGTAGTCTAAGGGCAACCTTTTGAAGTATTGGAGCATGAATACCATGAACTAGCCACCAAGTTTTTGGATCCATCTTACCTCTATCACTTAAAGAATCAACATCTGCAAAACCTTCTCTTCCATCTGAGAAGTTGGCAAACTCTATATTCACTTTCCTCCTTACATCCACATCAAGAAATAACCTTTTGAAGCATTTTACTCTTTTATGGGTGAGCTCTGTGTCTTGATGTGGGGAAACTCGATTAGGATATTCACTTAGCCATTCATGACTGTAATAACTACAATTAAAAAGAAATATATACATGATTATAAATTTATATAATCCTAAAAAAGATGTAAGTAAAAAAAGCATTACGTAAATATTTAATAACCTTGGATTTAGAGAATGAGCTAAACAATGGAGAGGTGTGCTACTTTTGGTCCAACGGTCAATTAATATAGAGTGCACGGCTTCATGAAAGGTTGATTCTTCAATCTCCGCCTTTCTTTCATGTTGATATATGGCCTTCCTCACATTTTCAATCATTGAATCCCACATTTCATACACTAGGTGTAGACATGAAGCTTCGGTATCGGTTCTTCTAAGAACATCATAGATAGGATCGGTGAAAGAAAGGATATAATCAACCTTCTTCCACCAACGATCATCTATCAAAGTATCCTTCACAAATTGAGCCTTATCTTGATCATCATCCCTATAAGAAGAGCATTGCTCACTAATCACCATCTCTAGGAGTCCTTGCTTCAATTCCTTAAACCTTTTGAGCAATACAATGGTGGAGGCAAATCTTGTTGTAGCAACAGAAAGCATCCTCAATGTGCAGAATGTATTGAAAATTGATAATCTCATAGAGTGATACATGATAAAGTTTTTGATAAACATTGCATTTTCTGCAACTTGGGTGATCCAAGAACATTCTTGATAAGCAACATTGTTTCTTTCTGTATTATTGGGTGCACATATGTTCTTCAAAGCAAGATTTAATGTATGGACAACACATGGAGTCCAATAAATAGATGGAAACTCAGCCTCAATTATTAAACTCGCTGCCTTACAAACAGTTGCATTATCTGTCACTATTTGCACAACGTTTGATGGCCCAACCTCCATAATTACATCTCTCATTTGTTTGGCAATGAATTCTTTATCTTTCACCTCATTTGAACAATCAATGGCCTTTAGAAACATAGGTCCGCCTCTATGATACCATGAAATTAATTAGAGGTCTCCTTTGTGGATCACTCCATCCATCACTAACAATGGTCACACCCTTTTGGCTCCATGCATTTTTCATTGGTTGCAACAAGTTCTCAACATGTTTCCTCTCATTTTGAAGTAACGTTGTCCTTAACTTATTATAGCCTGGAGGTTGGTAGCCACTAATAGAATTGTTGGCAGCATAGGAAAACGCCTTCCTAAAGTGAGGATTTCTTGCTAAATGAAAAGCGCAAATTTCAAGAAAACTAACCATCCTAGCAATTTCTGCATCGAGTGTCTCTCTAGCTTGCATGTTAAAAGAACCTTCTAAGGTTGATGTCTTTCTCTTCTTTTGATCATTAGCTACAATGGTTTATTAAAATAAGCAGCAAATAAATTAAGGTTGAACACGTGTCCCATTAACGAACAGTGTCCCAGAAAAAACTCTGTTGCTAATATCCTTACTTCAACGAACAGTGTCCCATTAATATTAATATATGTTAGTAAAAGGAAATACTTCAACCAAATAAAACAGAGACGCTGTCACATAAACCCAGCGTAACGCTGCGGTCGTGAGCTTACTGGATGCGCCGAAAAACGTAAACGCTCAGAGATGCGATACCACTACGGCAATGGTGCGATGCGCGACTGGCGCGATGAGCGACGGCAGCGGCGATGAGCGATCTTTGTGCGCGGTGCGACGGCGGCGGTGCAAAGCGCTACAACTGAAGGAGGAGAAGAAACCAACGTAATGCATCGAGAAGAGAAGAGAAAGGTGTGTTGCCTGTTCTGTCCCATTGCGTGCGTAAGAAGTGAAAGAAAAAAAAAACCCTATTTTTAAATTAAATTTGAAACAATCCGGTTTTCCTTTTTTTGTGTTGCCGTGTCCCTCGCCGTGGCTCGTCGCGTGTCCCACGCCGTGTCCCGCTTCTCAATCGGTGTCCCGCGCCCTGTCCAACTTTTATTTTTATTTTTTTTTGACTGGACACCGCAAACAGGTGTCAGACACGCGTCTTGTGGGCGTCGTACGGGCGTCGGTGTCCGACGCTGCGTCGGACACGCGACACGTCGGCGAGAAGGGGTGTCCGTGCTTCATAGGTAAAACTCACAATTCATGGTTCTCTAAGAAATTCATTACGGTTCATTTTTTCTGCTCAAGGGTTAAGATTCCTCTTTTGATTGCATTTTATTCATGTTCCTTTCCCTTGGTTTGGGCCAACCAGTGTACTAGAGTTAGATGGTAAAATTTCAACCTCATCCTTCTGAGGAAATATTGATTAATATGTTTGACGATGAGAGACATCAAACTTAGGATTTTGATAGTTGTAAACTTGCAATTGCACTGTAGATTCTAAACAACTGAGGGAAAAATGAGGTTTCAGTTATATGCAGTTTTATTGAATTTACATTTAGGTGTTGAGATTTGAGACTAACCTCCAATACTTCTTAGTTCTTAGTACTAGACTAAATTCCAAGGCATTTATCTGAGTCATATCTGGCTGGTTTTGGTCATGCTATCCTATCTCTTTAAGATGCAATAATATGGGATGAGAAGGTCATTCTTGTGGTCGTTGATATGAGTCATGATGAAAAAACAAATTAACTATGATCAAATAGGATGAGAAGGTACTTTCTGTGCTTGTAGATGTGAGTCAAAATGGAAGAACCCGTTAATTAACATTAAAAAATGTTATTGCTTCAGTTGAGAAATAGTAAATCTAGAGTATGATTATAAATATAACTTTCTATGAAAAAAAAATATTATTAGAATTATCGCCTTCTTTTGGTCAGTGTTGCATGGAGTGTGGTACAGTGTGGTGCATGATACTGGTACATGAATTTTATACAGAACTTTTACCGGTATTGTACAATGGGGTAGACTTAATCGGTTCACTGTTTAGAATCAAAATTTGTGTAGAATTGGATTGTTCGCATAGTACGAAGTAGTAATAAAAAATTATAAATAGGCCCATTAGCACATTCTAAATAATGATAGTGGTGTCAATAACTAAAAAAACATAGTAGTGACTGAATTTCCAAAGAAAATGATAGAGATATCTTTATCATTGTAGATGAGTTCTCAGAAAAAGAAAAGCTCAAGGAATACGGTGAGAAGCTGAGGAATATGATAAATTATCATGCCCTTTTAGAGAGTTACAGAGGTCTAAATCTAAAAGAGATGCATATTGTGTTGGGAGAGTACAGGCTCTGGCGTCGGAAAGGAAGAAGCTCCTTGTTCTGCCGTGCAAAACAGAGCTGTAAATGCCACAACCACCAACCGCTAAGGGTATGTTTGGATTTGGAGGGTTTTGGAGGGTTAACTTTATATATTGATATATATTTGAGATTTTAAAAAAATTGAAAGAGTAACATGATAGATGATCACATGACATTTCAATCACACTTCATTCGTTTTTAAAAACATTGTATAGCTTCCTTAATTTAGAAAAGAAAAATAAGCTCCCCTCTCTCCTTCCCTCCAAAACCCTCTATTCAAACACACCCTAGGGAAATATTCTTGAAACACAGTTCCCTCGGCCTAAACCACTTTCCTTCATAGGGGCTTGCAACATTCCTGCCAGTTAGCAGGATGATCCCTCTTTGAATCACTTGATTACTGGTTACCAATGTGCATAGTGCTGTAACAATTGCTGATTTTTTGTGAAAATCACTTATAATCTATGAAGCACGGACACCCCTTCTCGCCGCCAGATGTCAAAACCGACGCAGTCGGACACCGACGCCGTCTGACGCCCCACATGACGCTGCGTGTCGACACTGCTTATGCGGTGTCCACCAAAAAACTTAAAAATTAAAAAGTTGGACACGACACTGGACACCGATTGAGAAGCGGGACCCGGCGTGGGACACGCGACGAGCCACGGCGAGGGACACGGCAACACACAAAAAAACGGAAAACCGGATCATTTCAAATTTAATTTAAAAATAGGGTTTTTTTTTTCTTTCACTTCTTACGCACGCAAGGGGACAGAACAGGCAACACACCTTTCTCTTCTACTCTTCTCACCGTTTCTGGTTTCTTCTCCTCCTTCAAGTTGCCCGCTGCCAGACACCGCACCGCCGCGACACAAAGATCAAGTCGCCATCGCATCGCTGCCGCCATCGCACTTCCGCGCATCGCACCGCCGCCGTGAGGTATCGTGATCTCCGAACGCCTTCGTTTCAAGATCCATCGCCGCCACAAAGACGCTGCTCGCAATCGGGTTTGTAAGTTTACGCGTCTCTGTTTTATTTGGTTGAAGTATTTCCTTTTACTAACATATATTAATATTAATGGGACACTGTTTGTTGAAGTAAGGATATTAGCAACAGGGTTTTTTTCTGGGACACTGTTCGTTAATGGGACACGCATTCAACCTTAATTTATTTGCTGCTTATTTTAATGGGACAAAATGGGACACTGTTGATATTGATTATTTTAATAGGGTTTGTTGTTCCTTATTGTTTCTTGTTTGTGTTATTGTTTGTTATTATTTTTATCCTGATTTTTGTGTCTGATGGTATATATGTTGTAATAAAATTTTGTAGAGATGAGTCCTCCTAGTTCTAGTCAAGCTAAAGAGCAAGATGATATTGATGACACTAAACCTTTGTGGAAGCATGTTACAAAGATAAAAAGTGTAGGTGGAGGGGGAAATTTTGAAATTAAATGCAATATTTGTGATATAACTTTTAATGGGTCTTACACTAGAGTGAGGGCACACTTCTTGAAGATTACAGAAAGTGGAGTTAGATCTTGTTCTAAGGTAACAAATACAAGCTTATAGAATTCAAAAAGATAGATACCGAGGTCGCATTGAAGGTGGAGAAATCAAAAAAAAACAATCACCTTGTTGCCTCAGATCCGATGACCAAACCATTGTAGCTAACGATCAAAAGAAGAGAAAGACATCAACCTTAGAAGGTTCTTTTTAACATGCAAGCTAGAGAGACACTTTCGATGCGAGAAATTGCTAGGATGTTTATCTCTCATGGGTCGCTTTTCATTTAGCAAGAAATCCTCACTTTAGGAAGGCGTTTTCCTATGCTGCCAACAATTCTACTAGTGGCTACCAACCTCCAGGCTATAATAAGTTAAGGACAACATTACTTCAAAATGAGAGGAAACATGTTGAGAACTTGTTGCAACCAATGAAAAATGCATGGAGCCAAAAGGGTGTGACCATTGTTAGTGATGGATGGAGTGATCCACAAAGGAGACCTCTAATTAATTTCATGGCTGTCACCGAGAGCGGACCTATGTTTCTAAAGGCCATTGATTGTTCAAATGAGGTGAAAGATAAAGAATTCATTGCCAAACAAATGAGAGATGTAATTATGGAGGTTGGGCCATCAAATGTTGTGCAAATATTGACGGATAATGCAACTGTTTGTAAGGCAGCGGGTTTAATAATTGAGGCTGAGTTTCCATCTATTTATTGGACACCATGTTGTTGTCCATACATTAAATCTTGCTTTGAACAACATATGTGCACCCAATAATACAGAAAGAAACAATGTTGCTTATCAAGAATGTTCTTGCATCACCCAAGTTGCAGAAGATGCAATGTTTATCAAAAACTTTATCATGTGTCACTCTATGAGATTATCAATTTTCAATACATTCTGCACATTGAGGATGCTTTCTGTTGCTACAACAAGATTTGCCTCCACCATTGTATTGCTCAAGAGGTTTAAGGAATTGAAGCAAGGACTCCTAGAGATGGTGATTAGTGAGCAATGGTCTTCTTATAGGGATGATGATCAAGATAAGGCTCAATTTGTGAAGGATACTTTGATAGATGATCGTTGGTGGAAGAAGGTTGATTATATCCTTTCTTTCACCGATCCTATCTATGATGTTCTTAGAAGAACCGATACCAAAGCTTCATGTCTACACCCAGTGTATGAAATGTGGGATTCAATGATTGAAAATGTGAGGAAGGCCATATATCAACATGAAAGAAAGGCGGAGATTGAAGAATCAACCTTTCATGAAGCCGTGCACTCTATATTAATTGACCGTTGGACCAAAAGTAGCACACCTCTCCATTGCTTAGCTCATTCTCTAAATCCAAGGTTATTAAATATTTACGTAATGCTTTTTTACTTACATCTTTTTTAGGATTATATAAATTTATAATCATGTATATATTTCTTTTTAATTGTAGTTATTACAGTCATGAATGGCTAAGTGAAGATCCTAATCGAGTTTCCCCACATCAAGACACAGAGCTCACCCATGAAAGAGTAAAATGCTTCAAAAGGTTATTTCTTGATGTGGATGTAAGGAGGAAAGTGAATATAGAGTTTGCCAACTTCTCAGATAGAAGAGAAGGTTTTGCAGATGTTGATTCTTTAAGTGATAGAGGTAAGATGGATCCAAAAACTTGGTGGCTAGTTCATGGTATTCATGCTCCAATACTTCAAAAGGTTGCCCTTAGACTACTTGCACAACCTTGTTCATCTTCATGTAGTGAGAGGAATTGGAGTACATATTCATTTATCCATTCTTTAAAGAGAAACAAGATGATATCACAAAGAGCTCAAGATTTAGTATTTGTTCATAGCAACCTTCGACTTCTTTCAAGGAACACTGCACAATATCATCAAGGAGAAACTAAAATGTGGGATGTTGCAGGAGATGATTTTGGATCACTTGATGATATTGGAATTCTTGAAGTTGCTAATTTGTCTTTAGATGAGTCAGAGTTAGAAGGTATATTTTTCAATGATGATGATCAATTAGGGGGTGAAAGACCTTAACTTGATTAGATCATTTTTAGCATTTTGGTAGTTGATGGATGGATCTAGGTGCAAGACTATTACTATATCTTGTTTTAGAATCTTTTTTTGTAATGAACCAAAGTGCTCAATTTAAATGATTTATAAATTTTGCTTCTCAATTTAGATCTTTCATATTTATTACAAATGATGCTTATATTTTATTTTATTGAATTAATTAATATATATATATAGCGGTGTCGGTGTCCTGTGTTTTTTATATTAGCGGTGTCCGCATGTCTGTGTCCGTGTCGTGTCGCGGTGTCCGTGTCGGAGTCCGTGCTTCATAGGTTTTAGCTGATTATTTTTCCCTTGCTAGATAGAAACAAATAGAAACACAGAAGATGGTTTAAACAAAAGTTCAACACACGAGAAAAGCATACCAAAAGTTTAGCAAATTGAGTTTAGGAAGGAAGTTCTCAATCAACTCTTCTTTTTCTGGATTGGCAAATTCCATATAAAAGTCAAATAGAAAAGGCTTTTTATCAGAAACATGCTACAGGAAAATGAACCAGAAAACCCCAGTATATTATTGTCAGAAATTAGTAATTACAACTAAAGACAAAAATTAAATGAGCTTTTGAAAGATGAACTGCAAGCATACAACAAAAGAGAACACACCATAAAGCTGTATCCAAGAACCAGCAAACACAGAAGGCACCATATTGAAATGATAGGAAAAAAAAAAAAAAAAATCATATTTGACAAGAATGGTCAGAAACTAATTGCTAAAATAATGCTAAGTGCCTAAACCCATACTGCATTGCCAAAATCTGGAGACTAACAAAGAATATGAAGAACTGGTGGAAATGCTTGTGTCATAATTCATATAGACTTATAGAGTGACTAACATGATTGTGTTACGCCATCAAAATCTAAAGAAGCAGCAAGTCAAAGATAACATGAAAACACTGTAAGTCTTGAACAACTGAATAAAAAAACTAAAAATTTAACTACTTAAATAAAGCCATCAATTTCCATGCTGAAGCTAACCCCAAATCACCAATTGAACACTGAACTCCTTCAAATAAACAAAACTAAACAACAAAACAAAATGCCAACCCCAACAGGGTTTAGATTCCAAATTATTAGGAAGAAAGGGAGGTATTAATTTGTTGCTTGAGTCCTACATCAGGACCTTGTAAGGACAGAGAGATATAGATAAAGCAAACCAAGAATCAGCATCCCTAGTAGTAACAAAACCTTTAAAACAATGGTTTGAAATTGTGATTTGTGACTGGCATTCAATTGAAAGCATCCAAATTCCATCAGCCCAATCAACTCCCGGAAAACAAATTATAAGAAAAACCAAACACAGAATGCAAATCAATTATTAGGAAGAAAGAGAAAAACATGATAAAGAGCTGTGCCTTGAATTGAAACTAATTGCCTTGCTGTAAGAAATAACAGAATGCCACTAAAATAATCTTTTCTAGCACCCAAATTCTTCTGCTGTTGCATTAAAATTCATTGTCATTCAAGCTCGAGAGAAATAAACCTATCAGAATTAGAGCAACCACAAGTGATTCAAAACACACACACACACACACACACACACTATTATTTGCTTAAAATTATTGATATCCAATCAGTGCCACAGTTGCACTAAACAGATTAAAGAATAAACAAAGACAGAATTAAAATTGAATTAGAATAGAACCTTGTAGAGTTGTTCTGAGATGGCAGCACCAATGACTCCAGTGTAGAAAGCGGCGATATAAATAGTGACCAAAGGAGTAAAGGATTTCGGTCTTCTGTAAGGTTCCACCATGTCCCAAAGAAAGGTTTTCTCCCACTTTGTGTACAAATAATCTGCATATTTTCTCCACAGGTAGCTCGCCATTTCAATGGCTTCCCTTCCCCCTGAATCTGTATTCAAAATCTAAACCTAGCGAGAGGGAGAGAGACGGTAATACTGGCTTTGATCCCCGGGGGGGGGGGGGAGGCTGTAGCGTCATAACCGTACAATCGATAGCGAACTCGAGATCTCGACCGTCCGTTACTGATGATGCCAACACAAGTAAAGATGGAATTAGATGAGTTGGCCCGTTAGGGGCAATGTTATTAAACTGTGACACATATGACACATGGTCACTAGCAACGCATGACTAGGTTTCTATTAAAAAAATTCTAAAAAATATTCATAACATATAAATTTTTTACTTTAAAATTATAAAAAAATAATTCATATCATGCCTTAAAATGGCTTTACAACCCACTTAATTGATGGAAAAAAAAAAGAAATACATATGTGAAGAAAAGCAGTGAAACAAAATGTAAATTACGAAAAAATAACAAAGGAAAAAAGTTTTTTTTTGGGTAACACAAAGGAAAAAAGTTACAGAACATAAATTTGAAAGTAGGCTTGTAAATAACAATGAAAGGAAAATTGCAATAAAGTAAACGAAATTCAAATCAATAAATATAGAGAAACGAATATTATAAAAAAAATATTAATGAGTATCTTTAGGGCACTGATTAAAGAAACAAATATAGAAACGGAAAGGAATTACAGTAAATATTATAAGGAAAATGCTAATGAGTGCCCTTAGGGCACTGGTTAAGGAAATAAATATAGAAATATTGTGTTGAGAAGTGGTGTATTCAATTTTTTAGAAGTTTAAAAATTGTTATTTCTAATACAAAACTTCTATTTCTTGCTTTTTTAACTAGTGTCATTAGGGCACTCGTTAGCAAGACCCATATTATAAAAGTACAAAGAACTTCAAATGTAAATACTTGGAATTAAAATACAGTAAAAAGATTCAAAAGAAATAGTTACGTTAAGAGATGGCAATGAAGAGTAAAAACTAAAAGTGCAGGAGATAAGTAAAATGCAGAGAAGATGACTGAAGACGAATTAAAACTGAAATCAAAACTTGCATTGAATTGAAGAGTGAAAGGTATACTTGATCTTTGATCCATTAATTTGTTTTAGCCGTGAGATGTTTAGGATGCTCAATCAAATATTCAACCCTTGTTGCATATGAAAATTCAGAATTTATAGAAGAAAACAATAATAAATGTTAGGCAAAATCGCAAGTGTACGATTTCGTCGTCAAGTAATAAAAGATCGAATCCACAGGGATTGAGATTGATTGTTTAACTTAACGAACCTTGTAATAATTTGAACTATTGAAACAATACGAGGTGTTTGAAATCTTTGTGACTTGTATCGAAAGACGAAAACAGTAAATAACAAGAACGCACTATTTATATTTCGATAACTAAAAATGACTAGGGATAGAATCCTTTTGTTTCCACCTTTATGTTGTTGAATTCAAATCCAATACAAGCAACTATGATATAATTGAAGTTTAAATCCACAAGTTTAGATTAATGAAAATCTCTTTCCTATTAATCCTTTTGATTAAATTAACAAGCCCTAATTTCTTAGGTTCAAATTAATTGAATCAAGCATAAAGGTCAAAGATTCATACAAACTCATACTACAAGAATTATATTCCTATAACCCTATTAAGCATGTCCAATGATCTCAAAGCAAGTCTAAAACCCCAGTTTTCCAATTGATGTTAAGACCCTAGTTCAATTCAATAGTGATCAATTATCAAATTGTATTAAGAGAAGAGATAAAGGACCAAATAACATAGATTAACTTGCATTGAACTTTTGAATTCGATTACATAAAAGTATCTACAAAATTCATCTTACCCTAGTCTAGGAGGCTTAGTTCCTCATGAAAGAAGAGAAACTAATCCATGGAGATGAGAGAATAGGAAGAGACTCCATTGATTCCTCAATTTCGCCTTAACCGTCAAATACGTTTGAGTTTTTTTCTAATCTCCCAAAAGTTCTGAACCCCTAGCTCAGTATTTCCAAAGTCTATTTATAACTAGGTTAAAAAGGAGTGAAAAATTAAGCCAAAACGGGTAAAAAAACACAAAATTGCAAAGTCTAAGTAACCCGCAGCACTACCGTGGAGCCTGGCACGGCCTGGCCGTGCTGCGCTGAGAACATTATGCGCAAAATTAAGAGTCGGGACACGGCCGTGCCCCAGGCACGGCCTGGCCGTGGAATACACTGTTTAATGGAAACTTGCTCTTTGCGATCAACCACCAAGGCACGGCCGTGTCACCTCAAAAGTTGCCCCCTTCTAAGAATTTGCCTCCGAGTTTGGTCCCACTGTCTGTTTGAGTGATTTTTGCTCCGCTTTCCTAGGCCAATTACCTTCCTTTCTGCACAACTTAACCAAAACCAAGTGTATTACTCATATCAAGCAAAATGCATAAAAAACATGGATTAAAACTACTAAATGACTAAGATGCGATGCAAAACTAATACTAAACTATATGCTATATTGAACGCATCAAATTACCCCAAGCTTAGAATTTTGCTTGTCCTCAAGCAATTGTTGTGGCCAAAGATGAAAAGGAAAAATAAGAGATGCAAGTGATAAAGACCCCGAGATAAAAGCAAGATCAAGTAACAGGCTCAAGGCTAACAAAGACAATAGTGACAATCAAGATCAAGTCTAATTAGAAATTTAGGCTCTCAGAAATCATGTCTCTCATTGATAGGGGCACTCTCCTTACCACTCTCAAAGTGTATAATGGTTAAGACAATGCGCTCAAATCCATCAATGAAAGTGCACTACCATAGGTTTGACCATTAACCAAATCTCAGCAAATAATTAATGAAAACACACAAGAATCAAAGGGTCTTTCAACAGGTTGTAACGTGGCCATAGGATATGGAATGTGAGGTGGGATAAAACAAGAAAAGGGAAATTCAAGGGCTTTCAAAATGATCAATTAAAGCAACCCTTTTAAAGCCGAATAAGTGGAGCAATCCATTTTTCCTTTTTGCTTTCAAAACCTTTTTATTTTGCTCCTCTTCTGTTGTTTTTTTTTTATTTTTTTATTAATCTCCCTCATTTGAAATTTTGCAATAATTATTGGGGAGGAACTAAACAACAGAAGAGATCCCAAGTTCAAGCATCAAAACAACAATATTAAACATCCATTTTCTCCCTTAAACATACTCTAAAAGGTACAATAAATGGGTACCAAGAAAATTCATATCAATCAAGGCTCAAAGGAGACAACTAATGGAAGATTTCATTCAAAAATTGGAGGCTTAAAAACATGCCTAAAATGCCTTAATCATATTCAAGTGTGTAATCAAAAATTTTCAAGTTTTGAAACGGTTTCAAATCAAGTTCTAGAGAGCACAATCAAGAGGGACACACTCATACAAGGAGAAGGGGCATAAAAATGATGAAGTACAAGCCCCAAATGAAGCTCAAGTCTCACATTTAGAAGTTCAAATCAGTGAAAGACATCAAATCAGAGCGCCACATGCTAATCATCAACTTATCACAAGATTATCCCTATGTATATTAAGAATACTACCTTCAAGCCCATCACAAGAGAAATTAATTGGGTTCCAAATCATTGCAATCTCAAATTCCAACAATATTGTGGCACACATGGCATGACAATTTGGGGGATAAAATGATGCGAACAACACAAACTTAAGAACATGCAAGGACATGCAAAGGCTATATGAAATGTAAATACTTTATGCAAAATTAAAAACGCCTACCCCAAGCTTAAGAATTTACATTGTCCCCAATGTAAATAATTAATTTGAGATAGGGATGATAAAAAGAACTTACCAAGGGGGAGGAGGAGGAAACTGGCCAGGATATTGTTGAAGGTGCCAATTATACATTGCGGAGACCATGTCCTTGATGTTGTGGACAGTGTGGTCTAATCCATCCAGCTGGACCCTTTAAGCAGCCATCTCTGCTTGTAATGCAACATAAGAGCCAGGAGGTGGCTGATGAGGCGGAGCAAAGTGTGGAGGTGATGAACCTGCAGAGGGCGCCTCGGGGATATCCTCTTGAAGGGGCTCAGGCTGGGGGCCTCCAGGGAAATTCCAATTCTTCGGGTTTCTGATATTGGTATGCTCTTGGTCGGGCAAAGGATGTGGTTCCGAGCTGTCAGGGAGCACCTCCTTGACTACCATTTTCATTGCAAGGCAGGCCTCGATATCTAAACGGTTGCTCCCACGAACCAGTTGAAGCTCGGATGTCCGATAACCAAGAGATGCAGCAATAGGGGTGATCAAACCACCGATGACAATTTTTCCAGCTGAAGCTTTCCCCACTTTGACCATGTGGGTAATAAGGTGGGAACCTGCATCTAGTTGAAATTCAGGGTGCACCATATTCCATAAGAATAGGAGTTCAGTCTGACAGACAACTCCATCACTATCCCCACGTCCAAACAATGTGTTTGACAGCATTCGGTGAACATAACGAAAACAAGGGTTTCACAACTTGGACGATTTTGACAAGGAAGAATCATAAGTGTCAGACTTTGTAAGTTGGCTCCAAAACCTTCTGGCAGAAAATTCGTTGGGGATCCTCCGGTGACTACCATATGGAAATCCATAAATGGCATTGAATTGACTCAATGAAATGCTATGCTCAATATTGAATAACCGAAAGGTTATCAAATTGTCAGTGTGATCCTCTGGCCGATGCTCCACGTATAAAACATTTGCATTAACAGATGATAGGAATTCCAAGGTGATTCTTGCGTAAGTAAAATGTTTCATTCCCACAAATTTTGTCCAGCCCACATTTGCAAATAAAAAATTCACATCCTCTAGCAATCCTAGAGTTAACAGAGTAGGCTCATCCATGTAACGGGTGGGGACAATTATTCTTGCGGCAAGAGAATTATACCTTGCCTCTTGAATGTCGTCCCAGAACTGAATTCCATATGGATTTTCGGACGCCTTCTTCTTGCCCTTTCCCCGCCCCTTTGACAGAAGTGATTCGTTGGAGCCCGAGGCTTGACCCCGTTGCCTTTTTGAGGTCATACTATCCTGCAACCAAAACACACAGGGTTGGGGAAAGAAGAAAATAGGGGTGATGCTGAGAAGAGGGAGGACTCGGCTGAGAATTGAAGGAGAAGGATGGAGGTCGCGGTGGTTGAAGGAGAAAAAGGGAGGTGTTGCTGCTGTTGAAGAAGATGGTGGAGGCGCGGCGGTGTGGTGAGGAGAAGAAGGGAGGTCGCGGTGGTTGAAGGAGATTGTGGAAGGTGTTGGTGGTTGAAGAAGATGGTGGAGGGGCGGCGGTGTGGTGAGGAGGAAGGGCGAGGGCGTAGCTGATGAGAGGGAGGGCAAGGGCGTAGCTGGTGAGAGGGAGGGCGAGGGCGCGGCTGCGTGAAGGAGATGGTGGAGGATGGTGGCTGGGAGAGGATGGTGGCTGGGGGGTACCTGAGAAGAGGGAGAGGAAGTGTTTGAGGGAGAAGGAAAAAAAAGTGTGGTTTATTTGAATTTGGGTTTCTGTAACGTGTGGCAGGGCGTAGGGTAAGTATGGTGGTGCTAAAAACTGTCCACTGATTTGAGGTAAGTAGAAATGGGTGGCTGTGATTAGTTGGGGTGAAGATTGGGTAAGGGTGGTGCATAGGAAAATGAGTGGGGGACGGGCTGGTGGACTGAGGGCACGAGCGTGCCAAAAGGCACGGCTTGCCCGTGGAATACTCTGTTTGTCCCCTTTTTTTTTCTTTTCATGCCACACGGACGTGGCACAGAACACGGCCAGGCCGTGTTTCACTGCAATGCTATCTTTTTTTTTACGCCACACGGTCGTGGCACAGAACACGGCCAGGCCGTGTTTCACTGCACTACTATCTTTTTTTTTTCAAATATGCACTCCTCTTCAACTTGGGTTGCCTACCAAGAAGCGCTTCTTTAACGTCACTAGCTTGACGCGTGATGGTATGCTCAAGGCTCGTGCAAGACTAGCGCAACCTTTGCCCTGTCAAGCTCTCCTCCCAAATAAGGCTTCAGTCGTTGACCATTTACCTTGAAAGATCTTTGAGATGAAGGCTCCTCCACCTCTACTGCTCCATGTGGCATTACTTCTTTAACAACGAAAGGTCCCGACCACTTTGACTTGAGTTTGCCCGGGAATAACTTCAAACGAGAATTGAAGAGTAACACTTGCTGCCCAGGATAAAAGGTTCTTTGCACGATGTGCTTATCATGATAAGCTTTAACCTTCTGTTTGTAAATGGAGGCATTCTCATAGGCATGCAAACGCATCTCATCCAACTCATGCAGCTGCAGAATTCTTTTCTCTCCCGCCAAGGTTGAATCAAAATTAAGGAACTTCAAGGCCCAAAACGCCTTATGCTCAAGCTCAACTGGCAAATGACATGCTTTGCCATAAACCAGCTGGTAGGGAGACAACCCCATTGGAGATTTATAAGCTGTCTTGTATGCCCACAAAGCATCATCAAGCTTCTGGGCCCAGTCTTTCCTTGATGTACTCATTGTTTTCTCAAGTATCTTCTTAATCTCCCGGTTTGACACTTCAGCTTGCCCATTGCTTTAAGGGTGGTAAGGAGTAGCAACTTTGTGTTTCACATCATACTTTTTCAGCACAGCCTCCAATTTGGAATTGCAAAAATGTGATCCACCATCACTAATTAGCACTCTAGGGACCCCAAACCGGGAAAATATGTTCTTCTTAATGAACTTCACAACAGTCTGAGAATCACTTGCCTGAGTTGCCACTGCCTCTACCCATTTTGAAACATAATCAACAGCTACCAATATATATTGGTTAGAGAGTGAGGAGGGAAATGGCCCCATGAAATCAATGCCCCAACAATCAAAAAGCTCAACCTCCAAAATGGAGTTCAAGGGCATTTCATTCCGCTTGGAAATGCTTCCCGTCCTCTGGTACTTGTCACAACTCTTTGCATGATCATAGGCATCTTTAAAAATTGAAGGCCAATAAAATCCGGATTGAAGCACTTTTGCAGCTGTGCGTTCACCATTGAAATGACCTCCATATGGTGAATTGTGACAATGCCATAAAATTTTCTGCGCTTCATCATATGCAACACACCTTCGAAGTAATCCATCTGGGCATTGCCTGAAAAGATATCCCAAATGAAATAGTTAGCATCTTTGAAAAACTTCTTCTTTTGTTGCCAAGTGAGTTCTTCTGGTATCACACCAGCAGCCTTAAAATTTGCCATATCTGCAAACCAAGGCCTCTCAGTCACAGCTAACAGTTTCTCGTCTGGGAACTCCTCTAGAATGTCTAACTCTTTGGCTTTAATTTCAGTATTCTCCAGCCTAGACAAATGATCAGCCACCACATTTTCACTCCCCTTTTTGTCTTTGATCTTAAGGTCGAATTCTTGCAAAAATAAAATCCACCGAATGAGTCTTGGCTTGGATTCAACCTTAGTCATAAGATACTTAATTGCCGCGTGATCCGTGAACACCACAACTTTGGAACCAATCAAATAGGAACAGAATTTTTCTAAAGCAAACACTATAGCGAGCAACTCATTCTCTGTGGTTGCATAGTTGACTTGGTTCTCATTTAGCACCTTGCTAGCATAGTAAATGACATGAAAGAATTTGTCTCTTCGCTGCCCCAAAACAGCCCCCACTGCATAGTCAGTAGCATCACACATTAACTCGAAGGGTGAATCCCAATCTGGTGCAACTATTATAGGAGCTGAAATAAGTTTCTCTTTTAGCAACTCAAAGGCCTTCAAGCACTCTGGATCAAAATCAAATGAGACATCCTTGATAAGGAGATTGCAAAGCGGCTTAGCAACCTTGGAGAAGGCCTTGATAAATCGTCTATAAAAACCGGCATGCCCAAGGAAACTCCTCACTCCTTTCACATTCAACGGAGGAGGTAACTTCTCTATTACATCAATTTTTGCCTTGTCCACTTCTATACCTTTAGATGAGATTTTATGACCAAGCACAATTCCTTCTTTCACCATGAAATGACATTTTTCCCAATTCAACACTAAATTGGTCTCCATGCATCTTTTAAGAACACCCTCCAGGTTAGCCAAGCAAGCATCAAAGGAAGTGCCAAACACAGAAAAATCATCCATAAAAACCTCAATAGACTTTTCAATCATATTAGCAAAAATAGAAAGCATACATCTCTGAAAGGTTGCAGGAGCATTGCAAAGACCGAAAGGCATTCGTCTATAAGCAAAAACTCCAAATGGGCAAGTGAATGCAGTCTTCTCCTGGTCTTCTGGGTTGACAGAGATTTAATTATAACCGGAATAGCCATCAAGAAAACAATAGTAAGCTTGTCCAGCCAATCTCTCAAGCATCTGGTCTATAAATGGGAGGGGGAAGTGGTCCTTACGGGTGGCTTGGTTAAGTTTCCGGTAGTCAATGCACATCCTCCAACCTGTGACAGTTCTAGTGGGGATCAACTCATTTTTCTCATTTTTCACCACCGTCATTCCTCCTTTCTTTGGAACCACATGTACCGGACTCAGCCATGCACTGTCAGAAATAGGATAGATCATTCCCGCCTCCAGAAGTTTCAATACCTCCTTTCTCATAACTTCTTTCATAGTCGGATTGAGCCTTCTCTGCGGTTGAACCACTGGCTTGAACTCTTGGTCTAACATTATCTTATACATGCAAAAAGCTGGACTGATGCCCTTTAAATCTGAGATAGTCCATCCAATTGCCTTTTTGTGTGCTCTAAGCACTCTCACAAGTTTCTCCTCCTCAAGCTTCAATAAGAAGCTACTTATGATCACCAGATTAAAAGCATCATCTCCAAGAAAAACATACTTCAAATGTGAGGGCAATTGCTTTAATTCCGGACTAACTTTCTTCTCTATCTCGCCACCCCGCAAGTCTTCTTTCTTTTTAACAATAGCATCTTCAACCTGTAGAGCTTCAAGTTGTGCAAGACATCTTTCTATCTCCTCCTCCATCTCTTGATCCACTTCCTCAATGGAATTAACTATTACTTTCTCCAAGTGGTGTGAAGGTTGGTCTTGCTTAAAAAATTCCCCAACTGAATCATCAATGATAGGACCACAGCAAGTGTACCGGGTCGTTGCAAGTAATAATTTCGGTAAATACCGGTTATCGTCCTCAAGGATCGAAAGCCAAATACCAATAATTGACAACAACTTCTAAGTGAACACCAAATGGTTTTGATTATGGTTGGAAAGTTCAATTGACAGTGAAATTGGTTTAAAGAACAACAGAAACACAATGTAAAGAGTGATGTAAGGCAATGGAAAGATGTTGGAGTTAAGCTTCATTCTACTTCAACTATGACATACTTTAACATAGTGATTAACACAAGTTGGTTCTCTAGTTTGTCTATCAATTTCTCTAAACAAGTTAAATCCCAATTCCTTAGGTAAATAACCCTTTTTATCTAGCTAGAAGTCCAATTCCTTGGATGCATGCAAGAAGATAAAAGCATTAAGAACAAGAAATCGCAAAGATAGCAAGTACCCAAAGGCTATTCCTAGCTTAAAGTGATACAAGGGTCACCTTCCTAGAGCACATAAGCATATTGAACTTCCATTCAAAACACAAACAAGAGTTCATTCCAAGATTGATCAAGTCTCAAAAAGCATTAAGAACAAGGAAGGAGATCACCAAACTAGAAGAAACCCACATGCATTAACATAAACTACATCAAGCATTCATAGTGTTCATAGAAATTCACTCAACCCCAACACAAGGGGATTTAATTCGACATGATAGTGATGGAAAATGAAAACAAAAACAGAGAAAAGAGAAAAGAACCCATCCACAAGCCAAGGATTTGAGCTTCCACTCTCCTCCTCTTGCTTCCTTCAATGGGTGTGCTAGGGCTTCAGTTCCAGAGCTTTTCTCCACCTCTATTTCGTGATCCAAACCCTAGGCCAACATAAGATGGGTATTTATAGTAAGTGGGCCTGATATGGGGCGCCTGAGCCAGCGCCTATTCCAGCGCCTGGAGTCGGGGCGCCCACAAATCCCGAGATGAGGCGCCAGGCGCCCAGATGTCCAGGGCGCCCTACGCCTGAGCTCTATGTTGCTCTGCGATTTTCACCTCTTTAAAGTCCGAATTAGCTCAAGGTTCCTTCATGAAAGTTGAAGATATGGATCTTAGCTTTCCAATGGCACCAGTGTCATCTCATTTGGACACATAGAACTCTAGATATGATCGAAACATTGAACAGGTGTCAGGCGCAAATTCTGCTCCCAGCAGGCGCCTGCTGCACTTCTAAACCTCAAAATATGCTCCTTTGGTCTAAGGTAAATGTCTCCAATCAATCCATTTGCTTACCTACATTAAATCAAGATAAAATAAGGACATTTGCTCATCAAAACAACTAAAGAACTAACATAACTTGCAACTTGAAAAAACTCCATAACAAAGACTCAAACTCAAAGGATTTGAGGCCAAACAAGGATCAAAATCTAAGTTTGCATGAGAATTCCCTTCAATTAAGCACATGATATTGAGGATTATGGGGAACCATCAAACACTCCAAACTTAAACCTTGCTTGTCCTCAAGCAAGAACTAAATACAAAACAATTACACACAATGCCAATCTTGATCTAACCATTGGACTAACCCACAATTTTTCACCACTTTCAAATGTTATCGCACAAGAAGCACACTAATCACAAAAAAATTCATTGGGCTTTATCTTCATCAAAACCAACACGAGACTATCACAAATTTGACATTGGAGTCACATAAACAGTGAATTCACCATCATAAACTCAACAAGTAATGGAATGCACAATTGAAACTTTCAAAGTGATTGAAATGCTTTCTTTTCTAGTCACAACATTTAGGAAAAATTTCCACTCAAACTCTCAAGTGTTTTGGGGTTTGTGTTTCACTCATTCAACACAATTTGAGCTCATCCCCCATGGATTTGATTTTCATCTCATCCTCACATGATTACCACTTGCACAATTCTCCAATCAAAAGGTCTTTTGAGGTTGTAACTTGGCCAAGGTAGGGGTGGATGAATTAGACATTTAGGCTTATCACCCTTCAAGATAGATGAGCATCAACCAATTCTAGAAAATTTCACTATATTTCCTCTTTTCTTCATTTTTCCAAAGATGGTATTTCCCAAAAATCCAATCCTTAAACAACGTTTGTCACACAATTTTCGATCCCCCAGTAACACTTTGGTCTCAAAGGGGTACCAATCCAAAAACCAACCTTTTTTTTTTCTGCACAACTCAAACCACAACAAATATGGTAATGTTCCCCTCACTCCAAACTTAGTTCTTTGTCAACCTTTGTCAATTCATGCTCAGCTAACCTCTTTAAGTGGGTACAAGATAATAACATGGTTAAAGGCTATTGTTTTGATGGGTTAACAAGAACAAAAAGCTTTAGGCTCAATGGGGCTTTGCAAACAAAGGTCATATTATGTTGGGTTGGCTTTTTAGCTAATTGGCTTCCAATGAAATTTGCCTTTTCTCTATCAAAGCATTGTGCAACCAATAACATGCAACAAAGATTCAATCAAAGTTAGGGGAATATAAACTCAAATGTGTCCTCTCAAAAAGAATTATTGATGAAGGCTCTACAAAAACCACAGGACATGCATATATCAATCACAAAGAAATTGTAACAAACAAAACAGTTGAGTAGTGGTTGACTCACTCCAATAAGTTTCTAGTCTCAAGTTGTAACTCTTCAAAGACCCATTTAACATCCCCCCAAGTGCTTGCTGCTCAACACAAAATTCAAATCACAAGTGGGTTCAAATCATAGTTCAGCCAACAGTTATTTCAATTTGACATCTTGGACTACAACACAAAGGACTAAAAACATCACACTTTGACACATAATAAAGACAACTCCAAACTTAAGCTTTGACACACAAACTAAGATGAAAATCAAACAAACTAAATTCTAAAATTGCAAGAGAAAGAGATAGGAACTCCCTCGCATGGGTTGCCTCCCATGAAGCGCTTCTTTAACGTCACTAGCTTGACGCTGTTAATCCGCTCTCAAGGTGGCATATATGACACAACGAATACGTCATCCTTCTTCTTTCTTTTTGTTACCAAGTGACTTCAAACACAAGAGGGGGGTGAATTGTGATAGCAGTGCTTATAAAAAAAATTACAGATAAATTACTGAATTAAAAAAAAACTTGAAAGAAATAACTTGCGAAAAGATAAATAACTTGAAGAATAAATTGCAATAAATAAATGACAGAAAATAAATGACCGAAAAATAAATAAAGAACAAAAATAATAAAGTGCTTGAATGATAAAGAGACAGAGAGCAAAGAAGAGCATGCAAGAAATTATACAGTTCGCCACCAAACACCCCCTGTGGCCTACGCCCCGTCCCCAAAACAAAGCACTATGGGAATTTTCACTAAATCACTAGCTTTTAAATCAGGTCCAGCTAGAAACCTTTACAACTCTATACCAGAGCAATACGCTCAAGAGATATCACCTCTCTATGAACACCTTGGGATTCCTACCCAAAAGAAATGATTTTCGCAAATAAAATGAGATGAGAAAGATACACTCAATAGTGCAGATATAACAAATTGAAGCTCAAATAATACAACTCAAATTATGTAGAATAAAAAAACTCTCAAAAAAATTATGCTCAAATAAGTGTGAGTGATGGAGAATATTTGATAGAGTTTTGGCACAAAGAGTAAGGGAGTGGATTGTTTAAAAACATCTGGTGCTGTTGCTTTTATAGGCAATGGAGGAGCGTGTAGCATTAAAAATTTGCCCGCTATGCTTTGATTATTAAAAGGATAATTTGTCCGCTGCGAGATTAAAAGGGAAATCTGCCTGCTATGCTTTGATTATGAAGAATTTGAAAACACTGAGACGGAAATGATTCTCTGACACACTTGGAGTTCGACATCGTATTTCCATACGACCTCTCCCCAAATTTCTAAGATACGACCTCCTCAAATTTCTAAGCATACGACCTCTTCACAAACTAAGACAGACATCGACCTCCTCACACGGCTAAGACGCGACCTCCTCACACCAAAGACGCGACCTCCTCACTCGGCGACCTCCTCACACGGCTCGGACGCGACCTCCTCACATTTCGGCATACGACCTCTCCACACACTCGACATACGACCTCTCCACACGGCTCGGCCAAGACGAGACCTCGGCTCGACGCGACCTCGGCTCGCAAGACGCGACTTCCCACGCTTCGACGCGACCTCACTCGGCACACGACTTGCATGTCAAAATATCACCGCCGACACGGAGAATATTTTCCAAAGAAACTTGAAATATTTTCCAAACAATATTTTGAGCACAACTTAAGAATTTTTCAAAATACTTTGTGCCTAAAAATAATTTAAGAAAAATTATCATAAAATCAATTTTAGAATAAAAATCATTTTGTGAGTGTGTGATTTTATTTTAATTGAGAGCTTTTTATTACTACTTACAAATAGTCTTAATAAAAATAAATAAATACCCAAAACCCAAAGACTTGAGAAACTATCATTCTTGATACGCTGCCTTGGTATTCTTTTTCACTTTTTGCACGGTTGACTATTTGCAAAGCTCCTTTGTCAATCATCAAAACCATCCTGTCAAGGCATGTATTCACAGACTCCCCCTTTTTGATGATGACAAACATCTCATGGAGGAAATTTAGTAAAATATAATCATGATATAGCAATGAGATATAAGCATTGTTTTTCAATAAAAGATATCAGAGTTTAAGCACAATATTTAGAAAAACTCCCCCTCACAATATGCATAATATAATTTACTCACTTTGAATCATAAAACTCTCCCCTTTGTCAACATCAAAAAGCGGAAAAGATTAGAGGAAAGGCATGTAAAACGATGCATATACGTGTAACTAGATGGCGAAAAATAATAGAGTATCAAGGGTTCAATGAAGCATAAGAAATCCTTGGTAAAAAAATTATTCAGGTGATAGCAAAAATAAAGCACTAGGATAAGAGTTACTAGTCCTCGCTCAACTCATTCTCATCATCAATTGTTTCCTCATCTTCACCGATATTAAGCGCATAATTGTTTGCGCTAACATAACCTCGCACAAACTTTTATTTTAACGATTACAGGAAGGGCGGTTGCATTTCTCCACTTTTAGTCTTGGTAATCTGAACCTCGCATAAAAATGTTAGCACACTCCAACGCCCAAGTTAGAACTTATTCATAATAAAATGCACTCACACGCAGTCATTCAATGCATGATTGATCTAAAATTCCTAACTCGGTTCTTATAAAAAGAAGTTTTCTTTAGGCAAAGGTTTAGTAAAAATATCTGCGAGTTGTTTAGATGTTTCCACAAACTCAATCACACAATCTCCTTTTTGAACATGATCTCTAATAAAATGGTGCCTAATTTCTATGTGTTTGGTCCGGAGTGATAAACCGGATTTTTCGTGAGGTTTATGGCACTAGTATTGTCGCACTTAATTGGAAGCAGTTTTGATTGATTCCATAATCATTCAACTGTTGTTTCATCCGAATGATCTGCGGCACAACAACTACCGCCAGAACGTATTCGCTTCAAAGAATGGACAAAGCCACACTGGCTTGTTTCTTACTATGCCATGAAACCAAGGCATTCCCAAGTAAGTGACATGTCCCACTAGTGCTTTTTCGGTCCATTTTGCAACCCGCAAAATCCGAATCCGAGTACCCAATAAGTGTGCAGTCAGCACCTTTGGGGTACCATAAACCCATAGTTTGTGTGCCAGTGAGATATCTCATGATGCGTTTTACCGCTAAGAGATGTGATTCCTTAGGATTTGCTTGAAAACGTGCACACATACAAACACTAGACATAATATCCGGACGACTTGCAGTGAGATAGAGAAGAGATCCTATCATACCTCGATACTTACTTACTTCGACCGACTTACCACCTTCATCTTTGTCAAGATAGCATGATGTGCTCATTGGAGTTGAGATTTCTTTGGCGTTGCTCATTCCAAATCTTTTAAGCAACTCCTTGCAATATTTGGATTGATTTATAAAAATTCCTTCTGTTGTTTGTTTGATTTGAAGACCAAGGAAGTAGTTGAGCTCTCCCATCATGGACATTTCAAACTCACTTTGCATGATTTTGGAAAAATCTTCACACAAGGACTCATTAGTAGCACCAAAGATGATATCGTCAACATAAATTTGAACAAGTAAAATGTCATGATTTTTGTGTTTAATGAAAAGAGTGGTATCAACTTTTCCTCTTTCAAAACCTTTTTCAAGTAAATATTTGCTCAACCTTCGTACCAAGCTCTCGAGCTTGTTTTAAACCATATAAAGCCTTTTTCAATTTGAAAACATGATTTGGAAATTCAAAATTTTCAAAACCGGAGGTTGATCAACATATACTTCTTCTTGAATAAAGCCATTAAGAAATGCACTTTAACATCCATTTGAAAAAGTTTGAAATCCATGATGCATGCAAATGCGAGAAGCATGCGAATAGCTTCTAATCTAGCCACGGGTGCATAGGCTTCACCGAAATCTATGGCCTCTTGTTGGTTGTCGCCTTCTGCAACATGCCTACCTTTATTTCTAACAATGACACCGTGTTCATCAAGCTTGTTGCGAAAGACCCATTTGGTCCCAATGACTAGGTGATCTTTAGGCCTAGGGACAAGTTCCCAAACATCATTTCTCTCAAATTGATTTAATTCCTCTTGCATAGCAAGGGTCCAATGCTCATCAAAGATGGCTTCATTGACGTCATTTGGTTCAATTTGAGAGACAAAGGCCATATGATGACATGCATGATTAAGAGAGTTTCGAGTCGTTACCCCTTTGAGATATCACCTATTATGTTGTCAAGAGGATGGTTCTTTGAGACTCTCCATTCCTTTGGAAGATTTGAGTGAGAGAGTTCTTGAGAGGGTTGAGGCAAGGACTCTTGATCCTCCTTTTGAACTTTTGATCTCTCTTGTTCCTCTAAATAGGTATCTCCTAACACTTCTGCAAGATCATCAACACTTTCTTCTACTGAAGATTTGGGGTTAGATTCATCAAAAGAAACATGCACACATTCTTCAACAGCTTAAAGCACGTTTATTAAAAATTCGAAAGGCTTTACTAGAAGTGGAATATCCAAGAAATAAACCTTCATCACCTTTAGCATCAAATTTACCAAGGTTATCTTTACCGTTATTTAGAACAAAGCACTTAAATCCAAATACGTGAAGGTGGGAAATGTTGGGCTTCCTCCTTGTAAATTTCATAGGGCGTTTGTTTTAGAATAGGTCTTATGAGGACTATATTCATTACATAACATGCGGTGCTTACCGCGTCTGCCCAGAAATACTTAGGAAGGTTGGTCTCATTGAGCATCGTCCTCGCAAGCTCTTCAAGAGACCGATTTTTCCTTTCCACCACTCCATTCTGCTGTGGTGTTCTAGGTGCGGAAAAATTATGCTCAATTCCATTTTCAGGACAAAAGGCCTCAAATGCCTCATTTTGGAATTCCCCACCGTGATCACTTCGGATGGATACTATGTTCATTCCTTTTTCATTTTGGATAACTTTAGCAAGTTTTCGAAAGGCAGCAAAAGTGTCATTTTTATGAGAAATAAATAAGGTCCATGTATAGCGAGAATAGTCGTCCACAATAACAAGAGCATAGTAATTGCCACCAAAGCTTTTAGTTCTAGAAGGGCCAAATAAATCCATATGTAAAAGTTGTAAAGGCCGATTTGTTGAAACAATATTTTTAGATTTGAAAGAAGCCTTTACTTGTTTTCCCTTTTGACATGCATCGCAAAGTTTTTCTTTTTCAAAGGGGAGCTTTGGTAACCCAATTACTAAGTCCTTTCGAACCAATTTATTAAGATGATCCATGTGAATATGAGCCATTCTTCTATGCCATAGCCAAGATTCATCCTCTTTACTAATAAGACAACATGCATCATTTGAAGGTATTTTATCTAAATCAAGCATATAGATATTCCCAATTCTAGGTCCAATAACAATAACATTTTCATTTATAGAATCCATGACCATGCATTTTGAAGAATCGAAAACCACTTTGTTTCCTTTATCACAAAGTTGACTAATGCTTAGCAAATTATGCTTCAAACCATCCACATACAAAACATTTTCAATAGTGGGATTAGGACTCTTACCAATAGAACCAATCCCAAGAATTTGACCTTTGTTGTTGTCACCATACCGGACATAACCACTATTCTTAGGTACCAATGAGGAGAACTTGCTTTTGTCTCCTGTCATGTGCTTTGAACAGCCGCTATCAAGATACCAATTTAAGTCCTTGGCTTTCAAGCACACCTACAACAACAGACACTTTAACCTTTGGTACCCAAACTAAGTTGGGTCCAGATGAGTTAGTTTTTGGCAAAGTACCCTTTGGAATCCATATCTTTTGCCAACCACATTCTTGTTCTTTCTAATATTGCAAATGGAGGCAAGCAGACCATTTCTACCACAGTGAAAGCATTTAATGAAAGGGCTGCTTGAAGTGTTGTTATGATTGACAAATTTAAAGGATTTTTCATGCGTTTGTGGATTATAACCCAAACCGGCTTTTCCAAAAGTACCCTTTTGTTTTCCCAATAGAATGTTTAAGTTATCCCTTCCCATGGTAAATTTGGCAAGTGTGTTTTCCAAATCTTCAATCTTGTTTTTCAAAACATTGCATTCATCACACTTGAAAGTATCAATCTTTTGGTTTTCACAAAAGGTGCAAGTAGAAACTTTAGTCACAACAACTTGTTTTTCCTTAAAAACTTCCATCTCTTGGTTTAAGAAAATAATTTTAGATTCAAGAGAAGAGATGGTTTTCTTAGAAGAAGAAATAATTTTTCGAAGTCTAGTCGTTTCATTATTTAATTCTTCACAAGTAATAAGCAGCTCATCATAAGTTAAAGGAGATTCGAGTTCAAGAGCATTTACCTCATCCTCCTCGTGTTTTGCCATGAGACATAAGTTGGCCTCCTCATTTTCTCGATTCATCCGACGAGTCCATATCATTGTCATCCCCGGCTATGTAGGCTCTTCTTCGTTTTGATTCCTTTTGTCGTCTTCTATCAAATTTTTCGTTTTCCTTCTGACCATGAGGGCAGTCGGGTTTTATATGCCCCTCTTGACCACACTTGTAGCAAGTTGGATTAAAAGAAGTTCCTTCCTCATTTTTGTTTTGAGGGTTTTGTACCTTGCCCGTGCTCCTCTTTTTCCTCATGAACCTTTTGAACCTTCGAACCATCAGACTTATGTCTTCCTCATTCTCATCTAGACTATCATTGTTGTCGATTCCTCTCTTTTCATTTACGATTGCTTTGAGAGCAATTCCTTTCTTTTTCTTATCACTTTCTTCACTCTCAGTGAGTCGATTTAGTTCAAGTTCATGTTCCTGCAATTTTCCAAACAAGGTTGCCAATGATATAGTAGATAAATCTTTAGATTCAGATATAGCAGTAACCTTGGGTTGCCAGTTTCTATTTAAACATCTAAGAACTTTATTAATTAAATCTTCATTATCAAGACTTTCCCAAGAGCTCGAGATGGTTTATTATATGGATGAACCTTTTTTGCATATCTTGTATGTTTTCACTTGGTTTCATCCTAAATAACTCATACTCATGGGTTAATGTGTTCATTCGAGCCCTCTTGACCTCGGTAGTACCTTCATGGGTTAATAGAAGGGTGTCCCACATTTCTTTAGCAGTCTTGCAATTTGAGACCCTATAGAACTCATCATAGCTTAAAGCAGAAGTGATGATGTTCTTAGCTTTCAAATTGTATTGGACCTTTTTCTTATCATCTTCGGTCCAAAGTGATCTTGGTTTGTCTACCACTGCATCATTAATTGATTGAGTGGGGACAAATGGACCATTTTCCACAAAGATCCCAAATATCAAGATCAACACCCTCAAGAAAGATTTGCATTCTATCCTTCCAATAACCATACCCTCACCATTGAAAAGTGGGGCTCTGTTCATGTAGCTTCCCTCGCTATTGTTTGAAGTCATTCTCTTGACACGGTTAAGTCCTTTATACAAGAGTCTAGCTCTGATGCCACTTGTTACCAAGTGACTTCAAACACAAGAGGGTGAATTGTGATAGCAAGGTGCTTATAAAAAAATTACAGATAAATTACTCAATTAAAAAAACTTGAAAGAAATAACTTGCGAAAGATAAATAACTTGAAGAATAAATTGCAATAAATAAATGACAGAAAATAAATGACCGAAAAATAAATAAAGAACAAAAATAAATAAAGTGCTTGAATGATAAAGAGACAGAGAGCAAAGAAGAGCACGCAAAGAAATTATACAGGTGTTCGCCACCAACCCCCCCTGTGGCCTACGCCCTGTCCCCAAAGCAAAGCACTATGGGATTTTCACTAAATCACTAGCTTTTAAATCAGGTTCAGCTAGAAACCTTTACAACTCTATACCAGAGCAATACGTTCAAGAGATATCACCTCTCTATGAACACCTTGGGATTCCTACCCAAAAAGAAATGATTTTCGCAAATAAAATGAGATGAGAAAGATACACTCAATAGTGCAGATATAACAAATTGAAGCTCAAATAATACAACTCAAATTATGTAGAATAAAAAAACTCTCAAAAAATTATGCTCAAATAAGTGTGAGTGATGGAGAATATTTGATAGAGTTTTGGCACAAAGAGTAAGTGAGTGTATTGTTTAAAAACATCCTGTCATGTTGCTTTTATAGGCAATGGAGGAGCGTGTAGCATTAAAAATTTGCCCGCTATGCTTTGATTATTAAAAGGATAATTTGTCCGCTATAAAGATTAAAAGGGAAATCTGCCTGCTATGCTTTGATTATGAAGAATTTGAAAACACTGAGACGGAAATGATTCTCGGACACACTTGAAGTTCGACATCGTATTTCCATACGACCTCTCCCCAAATTTCGGCATACGACCTCCTCATCTCGGCATACGACCTCTTCATAGCTCGGACAGACACCCACCTCCTCACATTCGACGCGACCTCCTCACTCGGCGACCTCCTCATCCACGCGACCTCCTCACACTCGGACGCGACCTCCTCACAGCTCGGCATACGACCTCTCCACACACCGACATACGACCTCTCCACACTCTAAGACGAGACCTCGGCTCGCGACCTCGGCTCAAGACGCGACTTCCCCACGCCGCAAGACGCGACCTCACCACACCACGACTTGCATGTCAAAATATCACCGCCGACACGGAGAATATTTTCCAAAGAAAACTTGAAATATTTTCCAAACAATATTTTGAGCACAACTTAAGAATTTTTCAAAATACTTTGTGCCTAAAAATAATTTAAGAAAAATTATCATAAAATCAATTTTAGAATAAAAATCATTTTGTGAGTGTGTGATTTTATTTTAATTGAGAGCTTTTTATTACTACTTACAAATAGTCTTAATAAAAATAAATAAATACCCAAAACCCAAAGACTTGAGAAACTATCATTCTTGATACGCGTCTTGGTATTCTTTTTCACTTTTTGCACGGTTGACTATTTGCAAAGCTCCCTTTTGTCAATCATCAAAACCATCCTGTCAAGGCATGTATTCACACTTTTCTTAATCAAGGACTCCATGAGCTTGAGGTATGGATGACGTTGCTTCCAAGGCTTCTCAAGGTGGAGGATGACGAATAAGGCATCGAGGGCATCTACGAATCGATCAAGCTCTTCATTCCCATCTACCTTTTGTAAATCATTTTTCACTACCACCACGTCTTCATTTTGGTCCTTCCCCCTAACCATATTATGCTCAGATTGAATTTCATGTGGCTCTTGTACTAACTGTTTACAAATTTCATCAACTTGCATTTTGAAATTTTGCATCACAGCTTCGATCTGATGATAATTGGCTCTTGTTTTGCCTCCGACTGGATCGCTCTTGTGCATATTGCACCAGAGCTATTTCCCAAGGTTTTGGCTCTTCGGGAATCACTTGAATGCATGGTGGTGGTGGTGGTAAACATGACAAAAATGATTCCCAATCCTTCTTAGAGCATCTATAAACAAGCTTATTCGTCATGCACTCAAATTGTGGTTGGGAATCTACTGTTCCATGCATACACTGAAAAGCAAGCACCTCAAACAAGTGTCAAAGCAACTGAGAACTAAAAAAAATGTTAAGGAGAATATGAAAAGAAGTACAAAGTAATTAAACTAACACTAAAATAGAAATTAAAATGGGTTCGAAATAGAAGTCGCCTTCGAAATTACTAGTAATGGTAAAATCGATCCCCGGCAACGGCGCCAAAAACTTGATAGGACCACGGCAAGTGTACCGGGTCGTTGCAAGTAATAATTTCGGTAAATACCGGTTATCGTCCTCAAGGATCGAAAGCCAAATACCAATAATTGACAACAACTTCTAAGTGAACACCAAATGGTTTTGATTATGGTTGGAAAGTTCAATTGACAGTGAAATTGGTTTAAAGAACAACAGAAACACAATGTAAAGAGTGATGTAAGGCAATGGAAAGATGTTGGAGTTAAGCTTCATTCTACTTCAACTATGACATACTTTAACATAGTGATTAACACAAGTTGGTTCTCTAGTTTGTCTATCAATTTCTCTAAACAAGTTAAATCCCAATTCCTTAGGTAAATAACCCTTTTTATCTAGCTAGAAGTCCAATTCCTTGGATGCATGCAAGAAGATAAAAGCATTAAGAACAAGAAATCGCAAAGATAGCAAGTACCCAAAGGCTATTCCTAGCTTAAAGTGATACAAGGGTCACCTTCCTAGAGCACATAAGCATATTGAACTTCCATTCAAAACACAAACAAGAGTTCATTCCAAGATTGATCAAGTCTCAAAAAGCATTAAGAACAAGGAAGGAGATCACCAACTAGAAGAAACCCACATGCATTAACATAAACTACATCAAGTATTCATAGTGTTCTTAGAAATTCACTCAACCCCAACACAAGGGGATTTAATTCGACATGATAGTGATGGAAAATGAAAACAAAAACAGAGAAAAGAGAAAAGAACCCATCCACAAGCCAAGGATTTGAGCTTCCACTCTCCTCCTCTTGCTTCCTTCAATGGGTGTGCTAGGGCTTCAGTTCCAGAGCTTTTCTCCACCTCTATTTCGTGATCCAAACCCTAGGCCAACATAAGATGGGTATTTATAGTAAGTGGGCCTGATATGGGGCGCCTGAGCCAGCGCCTGGTCCAGCGCCTGGAGTCGGGGCGCCCACAAATCCCGAGATGAGGCGCCAGGCGCCCAGATGTCCAGGGCGCCCTGCGCTTGAGCTCTATGTTGCTCTACGATTTTCACCTCTTTAAAGTCCGAATTAGCTCAAGGTTCCTTCATGAAAGTTGAAGATATGGATCTTAGCTTTCCAATGGCACCGGTTTCATCTCATTTGGACACATAGAACTCTAGATATGATCGAAACATTGAACAGGTGTCAGGCGCAAATTCTGCTCCCAGCAGGCGCCTGCGCCTGCGCCTGCTGCACTTCTAAACCTCAAAATATGCTCCTTTGGTCTAAGGTAAATGTCTCCAATCAATCCATTTGCTTACCTACATTAAATCAAGATAAAATAAGGACATTTGCTCATCAAAACAACTAAAGAACTAACATAACTTGCAACTTGAAAAAACTCCATAACAAAGACTCAAACTCAAAGGATTTGAGGCCAAACAAGGATCAAAATCTAAGTTTGCATGAGAATTCCCTTCAATTAAGCACATGATATTGAGGATTATGGGGAACCATCAATCAATCACATCAACTCTAGAGCACCTTTCAGTATCATCAGGATGCCGCATAGTTTCAAAAACATTAAAAGTTACCTTCTCATCTTGAAATCTCAAAATTAATTTACCTTGTTGGACATCAATCAAGGCTCTCCCTGTAGCTAGGAAAGGTCTTCCAAGAAGAAGAGGAACCTCCTTGTCGTCCTCCATATCAAGAATCACAAAATCAGCTGGGAAAAGGAATTTGTGAACTCTAACCAGAACATCCTCCAATATCCCATATGGGTATTTGACTGATCGGTTCGCTAACTGAAGTGGCATTCTAGTGGGCTTGACTTCACCTCCTCCTAACCTTTTCAACATAGATAGGGGCATCAAATTGATACTAGCTCCCAAGTCACACAGAGCTTTGCCAATGTGTAAATTCCCAATGGTGCAAGGAATTGTGAAGCTTCCAAGATCCTTCATCTTTGGAGGAAGCTTTCTTTCAATGATGGCACTGCACTCTTCTGTCAAAGCTACTGTCTCATCTTCTTTAAATCTTCTCTTCTTGGTTAGCAATTCCTTCATGAACTTGGCATATGTGGGCATTTACTCTAAAGCTTCTGCGAAATGAATGTTGATCTGTAGGCGCTTGAAGATATCCAAGAATTTAGCAAACTGTTCATCATTCTGGCTCTTCTTGCTCAGATGAGGATAAGGAAGCTTCATATATGGAGGAGTCACCTTGGGCTTCTCTTGTACCTGCAGCTTGTCAGTCACAACTATATATTCCTCACCTTCTCTTTTTTTCTTCTTTTTCAATATTTTCTCTACTCTCATTTTCAACTCCGTCTTTTTCTCTTTCTACTTCTTTTTCTACTTCCACTCTCTCTTTTTCAACTCCATCCACCTCACTTTTTTCGCTATTTTTTTTCTCTCTACTTCAGACAACAACTTTCCACTTCTCAAAGTAACAGCGCTACAATTTTCATTCTTGGGATTATCTACTGTGCTAGCAGAAAACTTACCCTTTGATTGCTCCGCAAGTTGCTTTGAGAGTTGTCCAATTTGATTCTCTAGATTTTTTATAGAAGCCTCTTGGTTTTTGAAATGAGACTCATGATTCTGGAAGTTGGATTGAGTCATCTTTATGAACTGAGTAAGAGCTTCTTCTAAGTCACTAGGCTTCCCTTGCTGTTGAGGTGGAGGAGGTTTGCTGGATGATGGGTTATCTTGCTACTTCCAAGAGAAGTTGGGGTGATTCTTCCACCTTGGATTATAGGTGTTAGAATAAGGATTCCCTCCTTGCCTTTGAAAGTTACCCATGTAATTAGCTTGCTCATTTGAATCTCCCTTTGCATCGCAACCTCCATTCTCATGAGGCCCTTGACAGAAATCACCTCTCAAGGTCTGATTCAACTGGTTCACTTGAGCGGGAGTAGAGGCTCTCGTTTTCAATGCTTTCAGTTCCTTCATGATAGCTTCCAATTATTGAGAGACCAATTTATTTTGAGCCAAGAGTGCATCTTACGTTTCTAGCTCAAGGACTCCTCTTCTACCCTGTGTTCCTCTATCATTTTGACATAACTGCTCATTAGAAGCCATTTTCTCCACTAAAGTTCTCGCTTCTACAGCTGTCTTGTTGTTAATTGTACCTCCAGCTGAGGCATCCAACATCATTCTTGTGTTTGGCCTCAACCCATTACAAAACATTTGCATATGATTAAATTCATCGTACCCATAGCCAGGACACCTCTTTAGAAGTAGCTTGAATCTCTCCCATGCCTCATACAAATTTTCACTCTGACTCTGCTGGAACCCATGAATTTCACCTCTTCTTTTGATGAACTTGGAGGGTGGAAAGAATTTGGTCATAAATTTATCCTCCAAGTCATCCCAAGTAGCGATGCTTCCTGTAGGCAAGGTGTACAACCAATCTCTTGCTCTATTCAGCATGAAGGTGTCACAGATTTCATAGAAAGTTAACAAGTGCTGATTTGGGTCTTCAATTTCCTCCCCAGCGAATTGGTTTTGCTTGAGAGTATTCAACAGCGAAGGTTTGATCTCAAAATTAGCATTTGCCTCCACCTGTTGGTAGGCCATGACAGCCCTTGGATGGTTGTTCCTTCTCCCAAAATCACCCAAAGTACGTGGTTGGTCCCCCATCACTTCTTGAGTTATGACTTGAGAAGTAGATGCAGAGGATTGTTTTTGTCGTTGTCTTGCTTCCTTTGCCTTCTTCCTTAATGCCTTTGCGGTCTTTTCGATTTCTGGGTCAAACAACAGCTCACCTGTTTGTTTACCTCGCATACACAAAACTAAAAGGAAAAGTAAGTAGCAAAGCAACAATTAATTAATTTTTTTTATAAACAGAAAATAGATAAATAAATAAAAATAGTTCAAAAAGTACTCGGTTGCCTTGTTAAAAAATCAATTTAATAATCCCCGGCAGAGGAGCCATAAACTTGTTAGGCAAAATTGCAAGTGTATGATTTCGTCATCAAGTAATAAAAGATCGAATCCATAGGGATTGAGATTGATTATTTAACTTAACGAACCTTGTAATAATTTGAACTATTGAAACAATACGAGGTGTTTGAAATCTTTGTGACTTGTATCGAAAGACGAAAACAGTAAATAACAAGAACACACTATTTATATTTCGATAACTAAAAACGACTAGGGATAGAATCCTTTTGTTTCCACCTTTATGTTGTTGAATTCAAATCTAATGCAAGCAACTATGATATAATTGAAGTTTAAATCCACAAGTTTAGATTAATGAAAATCCCTTTCCTATTAATCCCTTTGATTAAATTAACAAGCCCTAATTCCTTAGGTTCAAATTAATTGAATCAAGCATAAAGGTCAAAGATTCATACAAACTCATACTATAAGAATTATATTCCTATAACCCTATTAAGCATGTCCAATGATCTCAAAGCAAGTCTAAAACCCCAATTTTCCAATTGATGTTAAGACCCTACTTCAATTCAATAGTGATCAATTATCAAATTGCATTAAGAGAAGAGATAAAGGATCAAATAACATAGATTAACTTGCATTGAACTTCTGAATTGGATTACATAAAAGTATCTACAAAATTCATCTTACCCTAGTCTAGGAGGCTTAGTTCCTCATGAAAGAAGAGAAACTAATCCATGGAGATGAGAGAATTGGAAGAGACTCTATTGATTCCTCAATTTCGCCTTAACCGTCAAATACGTTTGAGTTTTTTTCTAATCTCCCAAAAGTTCTGAACCCCTAGGTCAGTATTTCCAAAGTCTATTTATAGCTAGGTTAAAAATGAGTGAAAAATTAAGCCAAAACGGGTAAAAAAATGCAAAATTGCAAAGTCTAAGTAACCCGCAGCATGGCCGTGGAACCTGGCACGGCCTGGCCGTGCTGCGCTGAGAACATGATGCGCAAAATTAAGAGTCGGGGCACGGCCGTGCCTGGACGTGGAATACACTGTTTGATGGAAACTTGCTCTTTGCGATCAGCCACCAAGGCACGGCCGTGGCACAGACACGGCCAGGCCGTGTCACCTCAAAAGTTGCCCCCTTCTAGGAATTTGCCTCCGAGTTTGGTCCCACTGTCCGTTTGAGTGATTTTTGCTCCGCTTTCCTAGGCCAATTACCTTCCTTTCTGCACAACTGAACCAAAACCAAGTGCATTACTCATATCAGGCAAAATGCATGAAAAACATGGATTAAAACTACTAAATGACTAAGATGCGATGCAAAACTAATACTAAACTATATGCTATATTGAACGCATCAATAAACTACCTATCTATTTGTTTGACATGTGTATAAATACGTAGACACCAGTTACAGAATTCTTAAGTTCTAAATAATTAAACCCTTAGCAAGAGCATTTATCCTTTTGTCAACAACGCTACAACACTTAGAAAATTTAGAAGAATCTTTACTGGCTTGATCAAACCTCCTTGAATCATTAGACGAAGTTCAAGATTGATACTTTCAACATAGACATTTCCTTCGTTGAACATAACAAGTCCTTCGTAGCTTAGTGACTTCTCCAATCACTTCCTACGCCCTTCTTTGACAGAATAAACGGTTTTCATCTTGCAAGTCCTCTATTATTCGTCGATTAGTATCTTTTTTCTCGTTGGATTTCTCATTACTTGTCAAAACCAAATTTACAATTTGCACCCAAATAGTGCAATGTTAATCACATTTTCATAGACATAAGCAAAGCTTTTTTTTTTCGAAGACATGAGCAAAGCTAGTAATTAGTCTTGGCTCACTTGTTTATAAATAGAACTTACATTACTTAGAATTAGGACTGTCCCTGAGATTTTGGGTATCTCGGGTAAATCGTGAAATGAGGCCCTCATAATCATTTTAATATTATCTTCATTGCATCTTTTGTTGCAAAATCATTAATAATTCGTTCATAATCAAGATTTTTTAAAAAATCATTTTTGTTAGAAATCAAAGCAAGATTATTTAATCTACTTTGTGACATAGTAGATCACAAATACGATTTTTGAAATACGAATGTATTTGTTCAAAATCGAATAATTTGTGGGAAAAAACAATGATTGACCCGTCATATCATAAACTCAACTACAACAAACTCTTCTATTTTTATTGGACTTGTAGAAATATTCACACAACGCAGTAAGAGAGTCATTTGTTTTTTATTACTTACATCAATAGTGCAATCGAGAATCATAAAAAAATATTTTGCTTCTTTAATTTTTTGGACTATTACATTTTTAACTTCATTGCGTAACATATTAATCAATTCGTTTTTGGATCTTATGACTAAGATAATGATAATGAATTTTATTATGCTTGATGCGATCAAAATACTTTTGCATCAAAGATTCCATTCAGCAATCATCTCAACAAGAGAAAAACAAAAGTTCCTATTGTTATGAGAAAAATGGACCATCATCGGATACTTATACATAACCCTATTTTTTTCATTGAGACCCTAATTTTTACGCCTAAATGACTATCACTATTTAAGTGTCCAAGATGGTGGGTGTACTCTTGTTAATGATACAAGAGAAACGGAATGCCACTCATTAGTTAGTCACTAATTAGTTGATTTAGTTTTAGGAATTTGTTTAATTGTTTTATCGATATCAACTTGTATAATTACCGTTTTTGTTCATTTTTTTATAATAACATTGTATATAATTTTAAATATTTGATATTTATATATACTCATAAGTAAAATAAATTATGGTGCCCCTCAAAATGTGGGGCACTGGGCGGTCGCTTGTCCTAGCTATACTATGGGTCACCACTGCTTACGATGGTCACTTTTTCAGAGAAAAAATAATTCATCAAAGGTATTGCATATAAATAGAACTCATATCACGTTTTCGAAAGAAATAGAAACAGAAATGGTAATGATCCGAGCGTTCAACAATTCAGTTGAATGATAAATCACTTAAAATCAGATGGTCATTTAAACTCAAACCAAAAGCATAAGCATAACTCACTGTGAGTGTACAGTAGAGGGTAACTGCTCTACGCAACTGCTATTCAGGGCACTATGCAACCGCCGATTCGGCTGAGTGGGCGTGACGTAGAGATGTGCGGTGATGACGACTGCTTGGCAGAACTGGTGAGATGACTTGATGGAATAGAAAGGTGAGGTAGTGGGCAGGGAAATCTATAGGTATGTAAATGGAGTGGGGTGGGTGCAGAGAGTATCCCCCCACCACCCACCTTGTTGGATGCATTTCCTACCTATCCCTGCCCCATATCCGCGAGGGTACCCGTCTTGCGATTTTAAACAAATTTATCAATATTTATGGGTATCCACGGATATTGTCACATCCCGCCTTCCGAAACCGTAATTTCTTCGCTTGATTGTGTTGTCGTCTTGCATGTGATCCAATAGACACGTGGGTTCCAAGTGTCACTTAGATCTGGACAGATAGAAAAAGGAAGGTTCACTACGCGAACAATGCAGTTTTGGCAAAAACTAAATAAAGTCATTCCATTTGAAATTTTGGCTTCTTTTCCACACTTTCTGACCCAACCCTCTGATACTTGGTTTCGAACACCTCTTGATCATATTGGAGCTATATATACCATATCCAATCCCAAAAATCTATTTCTTGGACCCTATTCATGTTTGTCATCTCACGATCATTCTGTCGGTTGGATCATTTCACTGTTTTGTAGCTGAGTTAGGTATGGTAAGAAGCTCCTCTTCTCCATTTTAGTTGTGGTTTAGTCATTTTTTTCCTAATCTTGTGATTAATCTCGTTATTATGACATTTTAGTTCAGTACGAGTATATATGACATCGTACGAGCTTAGGAAGCTTCAGAACCTTGTCACTACTTTTGATCCTTGTAGAATTTGTGGTAAAAATGTTAAGATTATAATCTTTACCCTTTGTTATTGAGCTTATTGATTATCTCCATTTGGTCTTTATCTTGTTTTGTGGTTGTTCTGGTCCCTACTAGGGAGTTCGGTACTCGTATTTGCTTAGTCGTCCAAAGAGCCTGTAGTGCTTTTGATCCCTCGACACTAGTGATCAAACCCTTGAGATCAGTTCTTTAATATTATTATTACTAGATTATTTGTGTCATTTTGGTTGTTGACTTGGTATTTGTGCCCTTCTGCGTGTTGGTTGCAACCTATGGGTCTTGTTGACACCTCCGGGCTTATTTTTGGAGTTTCCTACACCTTGATTTGGGTGGGTCCCTCAATTTCCTTGTTGGTTCGAGCTCCTCAGTGTGGTCTCGTTCCTGGTTCGAGGTCGAGGCGGTTTGAGTAAAGTAGTAGCATACATTTGGAGACCGGGTGGGAGAAAGAAACCTTACACATCACAACCTTCAACCTTGAACCACATTGGTGGCTACAGTGGAGTAATCCCTGTAGGGAAATCGCGCAGTAATCAAAGATAAAACGCAGTGGAAAAAAAAATTCCCTTCCATGAATCCTTGCGAATGGGCATGATTCAGGGATTACGTTGGTTACCTCTTGTAGCGCAGACCGTTGCAGACGAGAACTGAAGTCGAGCACGAGCGTCGTGATCGATGACAACGCTTCACGCACCACACGAACGACTTCGAACGGGAGCCGCCACCGCTTCATCGTTAGCCGACGAATCTGAGCGGCAGAATACGAACGCACCCAAGGTATCTCAGTACGGCTAGGGTTAATTCCTTGTCTGATCTTTCAGCTTAAGTGTTCTATTTATAGAACCACTTAAGACTGACCTAGCGGCGCACGGTAGCTTACCATGTGCTGTGTTGCTCTTGACTTACGATGGTGCGTCATAAGAGCGCACCACTGAATAAAACGAGTCTTACTCATTTATATTTGATCTCCCATTAATCTGTTCTTATGTGTGTGACCCTGTAGGTTCCCGTAACGTTGGCAATAATATTAAATCACTATTTAATATTATAAACAGAGAGCGGTGTCTAGCAACACATCACTGCTACCCAAGTAACGAGAATGTCAGTGTTATAACGTAACCTTTCCGTGATAATGATCATGCGTATAATTACCCTTTTGCCCTTATATCTATATTGAACACAAGGCATAGTGTGTGTCACCCTTGTATAGTTCAACATTATATTCCTTGATACCCAAGTAGACTAAGTAATAACAAATAAGATCAATATCTCATATTGACTTATTTCAGCATGACCATGCATTTTACAGTCATACTCTATCAAGGGCCCCACAGATATTACTCCTGCTATATAGGAGGGGCAAATCTCATCTAGGTCACTCATGTCCCTCTGCATGACTCGTGGAGTGCCTAGTTAACCGACTTTATAATTGTCTTGTTACAGACAATGTTTGACGGCAACAAAACACTCAACTCCTCATGTAGGGACCATAGTGGTTTCAGGTCAAAGGGTGGAATACACTACTATCACTATGAGAACAACTTATGACACTTACATAACGCACTACGTAGTATTCTCATGGCGGGTCAATCCAGTACATAATTACCCTAGTGTGTACCTATGCGGTGACTTGATATCTCATATCTATAACCTGTGAGATAAAGTTATCAGTCCACCCACATAATAGTCTTAATGTATTATTATTGCCCTTATTGATAATAATACTCGACTACGGATATTTAAGAGTAAGTTCTATAGTATCTCACAACCAAGTCATCTACTCGATGTTCTATTAAAATTGAACTTTTACTCAAGGACTTTATTACGTTGAAACAAACATAATAACTAAAATGCCTCATATAATAGATAAATAACATGATACAAATTATAAGTTCGAAAGGAACTACATTGGCCTCTAGGACTTACACTAACAATCCCAATTAGGGTTTAAGAGTCGTAGGCCACATACTAGGGGTCCAAATGGGGGAGGATACAAGCTTTTTACAAGTTGCTTCATTTGGCCATGCAAAAGGACAAGTGAAAAAGAAGGGTAAAAAGTACATTCCTCTTTTAGTGCAAAGGTCATTGTCATGAATAAGATAAGGAACTCAACGGTGGATTTGATAAGTTTTCATGTCCATGGTCTTATTCAATGAATCATGCACCCCTTGGTCCTACTCTAGGTATCCGGGACTCTGTTCTGATTCTTGCATTGAATGACATGTACTTAGGTTCGAATAAAATAATAATATTTTGTTCTAGAATCCAAACATTCTCAAACTTTTTCCAATGATTATAAAACTTATAAAAAAATTATTAAACCTAATATTCTTGTCTCTGGGTCCAGTTAGGGTTTCTTTGACCGATGTAATTCTACACTGTTAATCTGAACATAGACCGGGTTTCATCTAAATTTGAAACTCAGATTTGAACCACTACTTCCTAATATATTCTATGTTCTAAATTTGGTTTTATTTTTCTAATTTTCACACACTTATTTACAAATATTAATACTGGTCAAGGTATAGGAAAAACGAGGTGTTACAACAGTATTGTGGGATTAGGGTTACAACGTGTGGATCGACCTAGCGAAGGTTTTGAATTGCGCTTATGGAGTCTCGGTGATTTTCAGGGCTTCTAGTTCATTTTAACACTGAAGAAGAAAGTTTCAAGCAAAGGAAATGAATTAAATCAATTTATAACCTTTTTATGAATTAGGGCCAATGCTTTAGTGTTGGATAGCTCTACGCTTTAGTGTTCTGCCGCTTTGGCATTGAGTTAGCCCATGTTTTAGCATTGTGACCTTTATGACGAAGTAACCTCATGTATGTCTTTCGCCACGTGTCATTACGCGTGCCTACCACGTTACACCTCCACGTTCTAGCATCCAATATGGCCACGCTTATGTGTGCTACTCTAAAATTAACCTCTTCTCTCATTATATTCTATACTTAGGTATAATTTAATTACAAGTCACAGATACACATTTAATCACTTAATCAAGATTGGTAAAAATGGGATGTTACACTATATATTAGGCAACAAATAGATAGCGCTTTCTTGAGGATGCACTCTCTTTAATTTATGCATTTCTGAAATAGCACATTATTTAGGAAACACTATCAAATCTGCGATATTACATCTATAATCTAGTGTAGTGTACATACCACTCAATGTTTATAATATTAAGTAGGATTTAATATTATTGCTAATGTTATGAAAACCTATAGGGTCACACGCTCAAATCATATTAATTAAAGCAGAAAAAAATTAAGATTTTTCATGAGGTTAGACTCTTAACTTTTGAGTCCATGAAGACTAGGTTAGACATGTACGTCTTCCTTACTTAAATGAAAAATACCTCTATTATAAGTAGCACCACCTAAGATAAGTGTGATACACGTTAAAACCCTTGCCATTTTTTCTGACATCTCTCAAGAGAGCTAGCACTATTCTGAGTTGTTCTCCTAGATTGTGAACGTGGGATGTCAGCAGATATGCTTGAGTGGAATACATAAAGCCACCACTATAGCAATGAAGCTTTGGTGATTTGCAGGCGTTCATAATTTTTTCTTCACTCCAAGAGGTAATTTTTGAAATATGAAGCATGGCCATTCGCATAGACCCTTAGGTGGAAATTCTTTGCACTATAGTGTGTGTTATCCATAAATTTCAACTGTGGTATCAGAGTCATGTTACGAAAGCATGGTTCTATTTTAATATTTACATATTATGTTATACACTTTCATCTTCTTTACATAAAGATACGATCTTTAATATGTTATAAAGACGCAATCTTTACACATAACATTATTGTAAATTCGTGTGAACTTTTGCTACTATAAGGCATCAAATGTTGATATACTTTTAATAGTTGCTCCTGTTATTATATTTGTATCTTATTGTTGTTTAATATTTAGATGTTCTTGCATGTATGTATGTGATGCATACAATTTGCAATCCTTGTTTTTGTTAGTTCTCATATGTATGTATGTATGTATGTATGTATGTATGTATGTATGTATGTATGTTTTAGTTTCTGTATGTATGTGATGCATGGGACGTTTATAGATTTGCTCATATGGATTATGTAGAGGCATTAATGTAGCAATGATGCTTTAATGATTTGCAGTGTTCATCACTCTTTCTTCATGCCAAGAGGTAATTTGTGGGAATTCTTTTCGTTACAATGTGTGTTATCCGTAATTCCTAAAAGACATCTCTTATATAAGTGACAATAACGGTAATGAAACTCTTGTTAATATGAATGAAGTGATCTTGAACATAGATTGAGGTCCGTAAATGTTGACCAAATTAGAGGTGAAAGTATCAAGCAAACAAAAATTAGTAAAGAAATTCATGAAATATTATCCATACCCAAACTTTGATCAACTATTAACGAAACTGAATTTTGTAAAAGCAAATTTATCTAAATTCAAGTTTATAAAATCTAGTCCAAACACACTTTAATAGTTTAACCCATAAGTTATATGAGTTAGATAAAAAAATAGTCAAATAGGTTTTGTCAAAATTAAGGCAAAACAAGTTAGTCCCATGACATTGACTTTTAGGCAATTTTGACATCTTATAATAAGTTCTAATTTATAATAAGCAATTTTCCCAAACACACACACACACACACATAGAGAGAGATAGAGAGAGACCAGGCTCATTTAGTGGCCAACATTGGGTCCATAGTTGGATAAGAGTACAATAGGATATGAGCATAAAAAATCTTATCCTATTCAATATTTTGTGCACACCATTCATGGCGGTTTGAATAATGATATTTAAATATAAATGCTAAAATTAATTAACCTTATGCCAAAATACGGTAGTGAAAGGTGCCTCATAGCAATGAATGGTGTGTGAAGGTGTCAAGTGGTGACAACAGAGATGTTGGAGGCAATACAATGGTGGTGGTGGTAGTAGAGGTTACTTGATGGTGTTGGCGATGGCAAATAATGCCCAATGGTGATGGTAGTGAGGAAAAATGCTTAGTGATAAAGGTGGTGATGGAGGATGTTGAGAAGTATTGATATTGGAGGGTGTCAAAAAGCAGTGATAGTGGTGGATGTTAACACTCCATTTTGTCTATTATTTTGGGGTATTTTGAGTATAAAATATTATGATTTTGTTCCTTATTAGATAAAATATGCTTACTATTTTCTCATTTATGCAGAAAAGTAATAAAGGCAACATAAAAAGCAAAAGAAGTAATTTTGGGAAGATCCTGGCTAGTTTTGGAGACTTTTAACACTTCTGGACGAGTGGTACGACCTGACAGCATTCAGTACAGTCGTACCTAATTACGCACAGAAGCAGAGGCATATAGAGCAATCATTACGGGCCAACACCGATGTTTTCCAGGGGTACGGCCGCATATCCCTTCAGTACGGCCGTACATAGTGCATAATTTAGCTTTTACGCTGTTGCAGTATTTTGACCATAACTTGAGCTAGAAATGTCCGATTGAGGTGATATTTGTGGCGTTGGAAAGCTCTCGAAAAGATCTACAAGGCTGAATAGGTACAAATAGGTAGGTATGACCGTACATAGGCTTGGTATGGTCGTACATGTTGTGTGGTACGACCTAGTGCCGAGAAAATGCGAAGTACGACCGTACATAAAGTCAGTACCCCCGTACTGAGGCCCAGAACACACAGATTTGAAGCCAATTGACCTAATCTGCACCAGAGCTTAAAAATAGGTATTCTCACCCCCTTTGAGAACTAACTCACTCTCTGGGAGAGAATTCATTCTCTCTGAGTGAGGGTCTTTTGCTCTTTTCTCTTGTCTCTCTTCTTTTCTTTTCTTTTAGGATTTCTTGTTTGGATGTTTGTTATGAGTAGCTAACTCTATCACTAGGGGTGATGGGGATCTTTTTCGATGTTCTTGATATTTATTTAACTGCTTTTATGAATTCCTTATTATCCTTATGTATGTGTTGATCTTATCATGTTTAATCTCATAGGAAGTAGCTAATCCTTAATAAATTAGTTAATTGGAGGCGATTATCGCGATTAATTAGTGGAACTCTAGGATCAATAGAACTCACTTTATACGCCGATAGGTTATTGCTTATTTCTAATCGGTTATCAGATTAACAAACTCACTTGTTCTTAATATTTTTTTCTTTAATTACGTTCTTGGACCAAACAAAGTAATTAGTTAGGAGGACGGCTATTACAAGCTAGGCAACTCTTAGTAATTTAGAGTGAGTGGTTGGCTTTCAATAAGGAAATATAATTCGTAATAGCAAGGTAATAGATTCAGGATCTAGTATTAGTGAACCCGGTTCCCCTAGGCTTTTCTTAATTGATCTCTATTCCGTTCTTGTGACATTGCTTTGTTTCTTTATTTATAGTTTAATCGTTTTGTTCTTAAAACCATCACTTTCGTTCATGTAAATAATAAGGATCTCTATTAATTTAGTACTCGCGTATTCTCTGTGGGTTCTATATTCAGAGTCTTAAAAATACTTCACTTTATTACGAGTTACGATCAGGTGCACTTGCATGAGCCGCAACAGTGAACAACACTCGATGGTATATAATGATAGTGACAAATGGTTTTGGATAGGGATGGTGGAGGGTGGCGACGCCAATGACAAAGGGTGTCGAATAACAATGACATTGTTGAAGAGTACTAAATAGTGGTTGACACTGCCAAGCAACAAAGACAGATGTCTTACATGTTGAGAAATAAAGGTAATGGTGGAGGATGTTGGGCAGTGACAAAAGGTGATGGACGATGAAGGTAGTCGTTGAGGGTGTCGAGTGGTAAAGATGATGAAAGGTGTCTGCGGAGGTGAGAGTGGAAGGTGTTGGATGGTAGTGGCTGTAAAGGTTATTGGACAATAGGTGCCACCATGTAGTGATAGAGTAACTGAAGGAAGGGAGAGTTGCAAGCAACAGCAAAAAGGTGAAAAAAAATCTTTATCCACCCCACCCATTTCTAACATAACTTCCCCCTTAAGGATAAAATTCAAAATAATAACTAAGATAGGATAAGCCAGAAGGATTAACTTATTATAACCTATTAGCTCAACATACACATTATTTTGTCAAAAAATACACTAAATTATAATAAGATATGTGATCGCTTATCCTATTTTATTTTCATTGGACTTCTTTGTCCTGGCCACCAAATAGCTACATAAAATGGCAGACACTAAATACATACCTTATATACTATTGTAACATAAAGTTTCACATAATATGTATTTTTACGATCCCATTATTTGAACAATAAATTTTGAACAACTTTTTTGACAACTTTTTAAATGGTTAATGCAGTCACACATGTGGTTAATGAATTATTGAATTTGGTTAATGACTATATCAGGTGTTGCAACTCATCAACCAACTATTGAACTTCATTAACCACAAATTGAATGTGATTAACCACGATTTTTAGGGTTCAAATCTACATGTAGTTGTACATGTGAAAATCGTGGTTAATAACTTTCAAATTAGTGGTTACTGAAGTTCAGTAGATAGTTGATGAGTTGCAATATCTAATATATCCATTATCCAAATTCAATACTTCATTAACCACGTGTGTGAACTACGCTGCGTTGTCAAAAAAGTTGTCCCAAGTTACTGTCCAAATAACATTTCTTGTATTTTTAACGTACTTTTTAACATATTTATATTAATAGATATATGAATCTTATTAAATAATTAAGCTTATTTTGTTATTATTAAAATTCACCTGAAATTTATTTATTATAGTAAACTAAATACATTAAAGTAGCGAGAAGTGTATTGTAACATCCCAACTTTCTTAAGCTTAGTAATTAATTATACTAAGTGTTAAGCCTAGTTGAGTTTAAGTTGTGAGAAGTTGTGTGATTATGTTTAACTTTAACTTGAATCCAAGAATGAAGTGAATATAATTACATAGAGTTTGGTGTGTAAGTCATTGATTTTAAGTTGAGAATTAAGTGGGATTTAATCCTAGAAATGATTGAAAGTATTGGTTAGGAATTAATTGAAGTTAGATTGGGTTGAAAGGAGTTAAGATTGGATGAGTTAGAATGAGAAAAGCATGAGTTACTGCAGGAGATTCGCTTAAGCGAGGAGCTCGCGCTGAGCGAGTTCCAGCTTCTGCAACAGCGCTTGCTGCTGTCCCAGATTCGCTTAAGCGAGGAGCTCGAGCTCAGCGAGTTCCAGCTTCTGCAATAGCCATCGCCGGTCCCAGATTCGCTTGCGAGAGCTCAATGAGTTCCAGCCTCGCAAGCCGCTGTTGCCGTCCCAGATTCGCTTGCGAGGAGTTCGCGCCACGAAGTTCCAGTCCGCAAATGGCTTGTCTGTCCCAGATTCGCTTGTTTAACCCGCCTCGCTTAAGCGAGCCTCTGCGGATCTGTTTTATTTAAAACGTGAGTTCTCTCATTTTCTCTCACTTTCTCTCCCATTTTCACGACCTAGGAGAGGAGAGAAACCTAGGGTTTCATCATTTCAAGGGAAAATCATGGATTCATGCTAGATTTACCTTCAATCTTAGCTTGAATCCATGTTTGGGAGTGTTGGTTCCTTGATTTGAGAGTTGGAACATCCCTAGGAGAGAAGAGGAAGAAGAAGCTCGAAGAAGAGGAAGAAGAAGGAGCTGGGACTTGGTCTTGGAGCTCGAAAATGGAGATGGGAAAGCTTGCTTGGAGCTTCAATGGAGGAAACCTAGGGTTCAATCTTGGGGGTTTTCACCCAAAGGGTTTTGGAAGCTCAAAGGTAACATAGATTCCCCTCTCAAACTCCCAATTAGGGTGTGCTAGGAATTATTGTCTAATTCTAGAAGTAGATAGTTATTGTATAGATTATTACGATCTTGTATGGGGTTTGACTGAAATAGGGTTGGATTATGTCCCCAATCCCCCTAAATCAATGTATGATGGTTACTCAATTGTGAGTTCCACTGAGCTTCAATTGGGAATGTTTGGTTTAGAGTGGTCATTTGATAAATTGAGTCTGAATTAATGGAGGGCTTTATGTCTCCTTAAAATTAGTTCCATATTCCAATGATTTTGGGAATTGATTATAGTTGATGTATTGATGAGTTATGACCTTCGCATCAGGTTGTGTTGTGGTTTTAACGTCTAATGAAATAGTTCTTAATCTTGTTATTATTAATGTTTGGTTTTTGAGTCTTTGGGAGTATCTCGTGGAGATGGTTTTAAATGTGTTCATACACTTTAAAAGGACCTTTGAAACATTTGATTTGAATGCATGTTAATATGTTGTGTTAAATCCATTTGTTTCTTGATTGAATGCCCTTGGAATGCCTATATTAATGGATAAGATTGGACTTGAATAAACTTAATAATGTGTTAAGGTTCATTGTATATTGTTTAATGAAGAGCTCCATGGAAAGTCACTGCTATACTTTCCTGGACTCATTGTATATTGTCTATTGAAGAGCTCCATGGAAAGTCACTGCTATACTTTCCTGGACTCATTGGGTATTGTTTATTGAAGAGCTCCATGGAAAGTCACTGCTATACTTTCCTGGACTCATTGTGTATTATTTATGGGAAGAATTCCACTGTGAGTCTATGTTATACTCCCCTGGATTCATTGTGTACTGTTTACCGAAGAATTCCATTGAGAGTTACTTGGGTACTTTCTTGGATTCATTGTGCATTTTAAATGCTTATTGGGTTGTGATAACATTATAGATTTCTTTATTATGAAGTTATAATGTTTGTATTGTTAGGAATTGTAACATGCATGTCTAATCTTTTACTATTGAATGTAGTATTATGGTATGACATAGATATCAGTGATTGTGCTTTTCTGGGAGAAGTTTTCTATACGTAGCACACCACGTATAGCTGAAAACATCGGTAAAGATTTTTATGAAAGTCTATGTTACTGAGTTGTGATAACTCACTATGTTTGGGGCGTTGTTTTCAGGTACTCATTGATCGGAGGATTAGAGAGCTCTTTTGGATGCTCGACATTATAGTTACCTGGGACTCTCTGATGTCTCAATATCGGATCACAGATAGAGTCGGGGTCTGGGTTTTTCTTTAGTTAACTTTATTGTAATTATTTGTGGAAAAACCCTTCGGGAAACTTTATAATTAATGTATTTAAATTTTGAAATGTGCATTTTTTTAAGTTAAAGGATTTTCTTTTTAAACAGATTCTAGTTTATCACGTTTTATCTAATTACCTGAATAGTTATTAATTAATTTTGACTTAATTAATCTTAAATTGTCGTAAGTAATACTCTGATTAGAGTCAGGGTTTTACATGTATTCCCTCCTGTTTGACATTTTAGTTAAAAAAATTTATCCCATTTTAATTGTCATTTTAGTCCAAGGGGTAGCCTAAGTGGTGGGCTAAGGACATTGAACGAGTTGACTAACAAAGAGGTTAGGGTTCAAACCCCACTCCCCCACTAACAAGGAGATATACCAACTTACTAATATTTGTCATTCAAAATTTTTTTTTGTCATTTTACAATATCAATTAAGTATTAAATTATTTTTTCTTATTATGCCTTTGAAGCATCAATGTAGTTTTTTTTTCCTTTCAATTTTACTTCCTCCGATCCTTTTTATAAGAAACAAAATGGACCATTTTTTTAGGTCATTTTTATAAAAAACATTGATCTATTTTCAAATGTATTAAATACTAAATATCATTTATACCCTTATTTATTATGAAAGAGAATATTAGAAGTAATCAAGTAAATGAAATTATGAGTAATTAATATAGGAGCATTTGTGGATAAAATTTAAATTTATAGCATGAAATCAGTTGTTTCCAATGCTTTTCCTTAGTCTTGATGAATTATGATTTTGTTTCTTATAATAAGGACCGAATGGAGTACTCATTTCTCTTTTCCAAGTCATTTGTAATTAATGACGTTAGTAATTCCAATTAGTCCCACTATTGAAATAGTAAGTTTAGAGTACAAGTTTCTCTCTCTACTTAAATAAAAATCTTCTCTCATCTCAACTTATAGTTTTTCTCTCCATTTAGATTAAATAATCAATTGCTATGAAAAAGAGGGAGTAACTAAGGGCATATTAAAAAAATAGAAAATATTTTTTATGGATTTCAGACTATTAATTATATTTTTTTAGTTCCTGTACCACAATCTTAAATATCAATTAAAAGGCGACTGTGGGAGTATCTATTAACATAGTAAGTACCCACCTAAAAATCTCGTTTTCTTCGTCTTCTTCTTTTTTTCTTTTGATAAATCATTTTCTCCTTTATTTAATTGTTCATTTCTCATTCTCCTGTATCTTTATTGACCAACATTCACAAAGTAAATTCCTTTTTGAATCTGTGCGCATTCTTTCCCACACCAGGAGAAAGGGAGCACCGTGAAATTTGGACCTCAATCATTGATTGCTTAAGTTACCAAAATACATCTCATATAATTATTAAAAATCGTTTTAATTCAAAAGCTTAAAATTGGGACAGCACAACATATTTAGTTTACTCAGGTGTTTATAAGAAATAATTGAAAAATAGCGATGTCAACAACAATAATAAAAATATACCAAGTAGTTTTAAGAGAAATCTCTTGAAATAATTAATTCATAAATATTTTCATATAAAAAACTCTTTAAATGGCTCAAAAATGTGCTTTTTAACTAAATAATGTTAGAATTCTTGTCAAAAAAAAAAACTAAATAATGTTAGAAATATCTTTAACCTAAACATCTTTAACATAAACATTAAGTACCGCTTAACTTATTTTTGTCCTGATTTCAAATGTTTGTATGTTTAACATTTTAATTTAGTTTCAGTAAAAAAATAATTTTAATTTAGTTTTTTTATTGGCGATATGTATATTTTAATAATTATTTTATTTTAAAATTTATATTTAAAATATCTATGTAATACATGATACTATACGTTATTAGTATAATGGAAAGGAATTAAAAAAATACACAACTTCTCTTCATGTATATCTAAACTCTAAAGATATATTCCCTCCGGTCCCATATATAAGAGACAAATACATTTTTTAGGTTTATTGAATAACTGATGTATCTGGTCTATAAATATAGACCAGATACATCAGTTATTCAAAGAACTTAAAAAGTGCATTTGTCTCTTATATATGAGACTAGAAGGAGTATCACTCAACACATAGAGGAACAAAATTTAAAAAAATGATCTTATTTTTTTTTATTTAAAATTGTTTCCCCAAATTACAACATTGAAGAGTATAAAACCTCAAAAATTTTGAGAAAAAAAGATGGCAGGGAAAAGGAAAGTTGTTAAGTCTGGGAAAAAGTGAAATTATTTTTTTACACACAAAATCTATAACAAAATTGACAATAATATAGATGGTTAACGTATTTTAAATATGCAATTAATTATGTTCAGTAAATGGTTAATAAATATATCAAGTATCAAAATTCATTAACCATCAATTAATCACAAATTTAAACGTGATTAATCACGATTTTTAAGTGTTTAATATATTTAGAAATCATACGTTTAAATTTGTTTTAGTGAATAGTTAATGAATTCTAATACTTGGTAAAGAACCATAACTATCGTTTTGTTGTGGATTTTGTGTGTGAAAATAGCGCGACAGCTTGAAAAAAGTAAAACAATGGGGCCTCGGACAGGACTCGATAGTCAGAAAGTGACTCCTCTCTGTCTCTCCCATGTGATGCTGCAGCACAGAACTGGCAAGTTTGCTTCTTAGTTCTTACTGAAGCTGCCTCTCTCTCTCTCTCTCTCTCTGCGCACAGAACTTGAGAAGAGATACCCAAAAGAGAAGAGATTAGATTCACTGAGGAACAAACACGATGCCGCCTTCAATATCTTCTTGGTTCTTCACAACGCTGCTTCTATGCTTCTTAGATGCTGCTTTTGCGGGTGACCCTTTTGTCTACTATCATTGGACAGTATCCTACACCACTGCCTCCCCACTTGGACTCAAACAGACGGTTGGTTTTCTTCCTTTGCATACTATGAATTGCTTTTACTTTCCTAGTCTTAACATTCGATTCAGTTACCGCCAAGAGTTGTTCTAACATTCTGCCACATGAATTACAAGTTTGCTTTTAGTTGTGAATTAGGATATCAATTGATGTGATCTGAAGTTCGGTTTTTGTAATTGGATTCATATTTCTGTTTTCAGCTACAAAAACTACTTGTGTAATGCATACCAGAGTTTGTTGTCAACATGGTTGCTATCACATGCCTTCTGTTTGTATTTACTTATTTCTGAAATACAGTAAGTTAGTGACCACTACTTATTGTAAATCTCAAACGGATAAGAATTAAAAAGAGAGCAAATTATCAACCCTAACTTTTGGTTTCTTAAATATTTGGCATTTAGTAATTATTCTGCGCATGAATTTAGCTTTCTTTCGTGCTCAAGCATAACCTAAATGAAAAATGTTGGTATTTGTGAGTGATGAATGGTTTATTTCGCGTCGAAATTTTATGCTTTCCCCCTCAATTTTCACTTAATGTCTAAATGTAGTCAGGTTTCATCTTCAAATATGCTGTTTGTAAGAAGTTATAAGATTATAGGATGTCAAATTGTCAATTCTCCATCTGTATAACAAATTTAACTACTTCTGTATTTCCTTTAGGGGCTGAGTTGATTTTCTTTTAACGCCTCCACATAAATTACCCTTTCTGGTATTTTCGGAGAAGGGGAGGGTGGAGGTGTGGATCCTTCTAGTGAATCATACCATCAGCCAGAACATTAAAGCTATCTTCATATATTGTTAAGCCCTTCTGTTCTGTCCTGGAGTAAAGGTCTGAGTCTACTGTGCACGGTATTTGGCATTGGGCAGGATGGTTGTAGGACGGTGGTGCAGCAGAGCAGGGTGGTATATTTGCAGTACTCAGACCTTTAAGGTAGGGTTCTGCCCTAGCAGAGCTCTGTGTGTGTTAAGACACCTGAATGGCCAAACCTTTTATTTATAGTGGGGGAGTGTTGCTTTGGGTTGGTTCTCTTGTGTGTAGGATTTTTCTTACATCTAGAGGGATATTATCCCTTTATTCAGTTATTCGTATTTATGAGATTCAGTTATGATACTGCAATTGTAATCTGTCTATCTATTTACTATTTAAGAAACTTAACTACAGTTATGACATGTGATAAAATCTCATTCATCCAATCAAAAAAAATTTCCCGCCAAAGCTCGGCTCCCTTCCATTTCACGTGCCTTTTTTCCCTGCAACTGCAACAAAAGGTATAAGCACGGGTTCTCTTCCCCTCATTCATTTCCTCCTTGCAAAATGTTTTCATCCTCTGATGACGTGCGTTCTCTCCCCCGCATTCATTTCCTCCCTGCAAAATGTTTTCAGCCTCTGATGCACTTGTCTCTCCAACCTCTGTTTCTATAGAGCTTTGCAGGCAGCATATAAAATGTAAAATGTAAAATAAAGAAGAGAAAAATTGGACAGAGAGGGAGGGAAAGAGAGAGAGAGAGAGAGAGTATGAGTGTGTGTATTGAATTACTCGATATATTTGTCTGTTTCTATAAACCTCACATATGATCTTTATATTTGTCTGATGTGGAAATTAATACTTGATATATTTGTCCTCACACGCGACCCATGCTATCGCACGGGTATCAGGCTAGTGTTGTAGAAAGGGAGCTGCCATTAATGGGGCCCGAGAAGAGTCTATTGGGCCTAGGGTTTATCTAACTTAATGTCACGATCTTGTGGGCCAAATTGCTGGGATTGAGGTCCAGTCCAGAACACCTCCTAAATTTCTTTTTTATTTCTCCTTTTTGCCATACTTTTTTTATTCTTTGTGCTTTTGTATCAGCAGGTATGGTGTCCGACTAAATATATCTCTCCTTTCTATTGATAATGTTAGATCATCAATTACCCCAAAATTCATTAAACTATTGATAAAACAGCCTAGAACTTTCTCAAGGTTTGGATAGCCACAAACTGGATCGGGATTCCCTGCCATCGGGAAATCTCGCAGTCATGCAGTCAGCGCGTCAGGAGCCATCTAATCAAACGATCCAGATTTCAAGCTCGGTAAATATACATCTTATTATGTAAGCTATCAGATCAAAATCAACGACTTAGATCTTCAACTGTGTGAATGCGTGACTGCGTAGAATCCATTTCCGCACAAACTATCAACCAAGCCCATTTTTTGTTGACCATTACACTTTTTCTTGCACACAAATCCCAAATGAAAAGTAAGGATATATGTGAACATTTAACCTTTTCATTTCCAGATATATGTAAACTGATAAGCACCCAAACACTTGGGGAATCCTCCCTTTAAAGCTAGCTATTAAGGGGGAAGAACGAAGCCACTTAAGTACTCCACCGAGCATCCTATACTACTCGATGTGGGACTTAGACACCCCATAACACCCAAGTCTCTATCATAGTACCACCCTTGAGAGCCGATATCCTCGGCGGCTGCACTTCACAACACTTCACTTGGTGACACTTCACTCAACCTCCATGTTGGTCAAAACCCTCGACTGGTTAGAACCCTCTGTGGATAGCCTTTTCCAAGACACTGGCAACTAGCTTTGATACCAATTGATAGGCGCCCAAGCACTTGGGAAATCCTCCCTTAAAAGCTAGCTATTAAGGGGGTAAGAACCAAGCCACTTAAATACTCCACCGAGCATCTCATACTGCTCGATGTGGGACTTAGTAACCCCATAATACCCAAGTCCCTATCATAAAGATTTCACACTCTAATTATCTTACATTGAATTTGAACATTTAATACTTCAATTTTCCCATATTCAATTTGTTTCAAGTTGTCATACGTATTTTATTCAGTACCCTTGTTGTAATTCCTTCATATTTATGAGGCTTGTGCATCTAAAAAATGTGGTCTGTTTCTATAATTTTTATTGGATACTCTGTAGCTTTTTGTGTTTACATGTTTGGTTAATACTTCACCAATGAATGAGTAACAGTGCTGCCTCTCACTCACCCCATACTATTTGTAACAAAATATTGCTATTTCAGGTAATTGGGATCAATGGCAAATTTCCAGGAGAAATTCTTAATGTCACCACAAACTGGAATGTGGTTGTCAATGTGAAGAATGATCTTGATGAACCCTTACTTCTGACATGGTAGTACAATTGTGTTCTGTCTAGAATGATTATGTAACTAATAATATGATGGTAATGATTATGTTGGGTAGTTAAATGCAGGAATGGTGTACAGAATAGGAAAAACTCCTGGCAAGATGGAGTTTCAGGAACCAATTGTCCAATTCCAGCCGGTTGGAATTGGACATACCAGTTTCAAGTTAAAGATCAGATAGGGAGTTTTTTCTACTTTCCTTCCCTAAACTTCCAGAGAGCTGCTGGAGGATATGGAGGAATTATCATAAACAATCGAGCAGTTATTCCTGTTCCCTTTGGATTGCCAGATGGAGATATTACAATATTGCTGAGTGACTGGTACACCAAGAGTCATAAGGTCTTACTGCTTGATGTGGCTAATTTTTTTTTTTCTTTTTATTTATTCATTTAAGGGGTTTTCACCATTGTAGTAGTTGAAACAGGAACTCAGGAAGGATGTGGAAAATGGCGCTGACCTTGGAATCCCTGATGGTGTGCTTATTAATGGACTAGGTCCTTATCGCTATGATGACACACTCGTTCCAAATGGCATTTCATACCAAATAATAAATGTGGAACCGGGTAAGAATGCAAGCCATTTTTTCTTTGTTGTTTTATAGTTGTGGGACAAGTACCTGACATCTATGGCAACAATCTTCCCTCTTTCAAACTTCCTTTCCAGATATATATGATGCCAATATTTATATGGCAACTTTTATGTATTCCTTTGTAACAATGGTTTGAATATTATTGTTTCTTCAAGACATGGCAATTACTTAGATCCAGAGAAATCATTTTGTTGCAATAGAGAGGCAACCAGCCATGTCAAAATCAATTTCAAGGTAGAATATAGGACAGTAACAGGGGTAGCACAAGAAAGTATATAGTTAATGCAGGCCATGAATGATCTGTATCAGCCAGTTGGTACACGAGATTGTTAACGTTCAAAGTTGCGCGATTGACACCAGTATAGACGTCTATCTCTGAAAGTAGTTTGGAAACAGAAAAGAATTAAATACCCAAACTTTTAAGCTATAAAAAAATAGTGAAATTTGTGTCTGAAGTTTTGAGTTGTTTACTTTTGCTGACTCATTTATTGTCCACTGTTTGTCATTCTGTCTTAAACAGGGAAAACATATCGCCTACGTGTTCACAATGTTGGCATCTCAACGAGCTTGAATTTTAGGATACAAAATCACAACTTGCTTCTTGTGGAGACCGAAGGATCATACACAGTCCAGCAAAACTACACAAACATGGATATTCACGTGGGTCAGTCCTATTCATTCTTGGTTACAATGGATCAAAACGCCAGCACTGATTACTATATTGTTGCCAGTCCTCGGTTTGTTAATTCATCATGGGCTAGAGCTACTGGAGTTGCCATTTTGCACTACTCCAATTCTCAGGGTCCTGCTTCAGGTCCTCTTCCCAGTCTTTCTGACCAAGATGATCCTTCTTTCTCTATAAATCAAGCAAGATCAATAAGGTAATCGTTTAGTACTTTGTCTCCTTTTGCTATTCCAGAACCACTACTTAATCTCACCTGATAGTCTTGTATTGATTGGAATTTTTTTGTATGATAAATGAACAAGTTTAATACTAATATGGAAAAGGCTAATTAAAGATGTTTGGTTTGATTGTCTAGGACCATAGTCAAGTCCCTACATGATTACAAATGTTTTGTAGTATTGCTATTTAGGGGTGACAATACCAAAGAAAGCTGTTGATTTAATATATTGTTTCTTAACCTTTGATCACACTCTAGCTTTTATGGTTAGTTATAAGAGTATTTTGCGATAATAAAATTCTAACTGTTTAAAGTCTCATCTGAAAATGGTTTTTTCTAGGTGGAATGTGTCTGCTGGTGCTGCACGTCCAAACCCACAAGGTTCCTTCAAATATGGTGACATTACTGTGACAGATGTATATGTTATTGTTAATAGACCTCCAGAGCTTATAAATGGAAAGTGGCGTACTACCCTTAATGGTATATCATATTTCCCACCTTCAACACCCTTGACACTCGCGCAACAATTTAAAATTCTCGGGGTGTACAAGATTGATTTTCCAAATAGATTGATGAACAGACCCCCAAAAGTTGATACCTCTCTCATTAATGGAACTCACAGAGGTTTTATGGAAATAATCTTTCAAAACAATGACACCACGGTCCAGTCCTACCATCTGGACGGCTATGCATTCTTTGTTGTCGGGTGAGATTTTATGTCTAAAACTTGAATTTAACTTGTTTTCTCATCTATGCAACTCTAAATTTGGGAATGAGAGTGAATAAATTTCTCATTTGAATTGTAGCATGGATTTTGGAGTATGGACAGAAAATAGCAGAAGTACTTACAATAAGTGGGATGGCGTGGCTCGCAGTACTACACAGGTGTTGATGTCTTAAATATTTAAAGATTCCCTTTTAATTTGACCTTTTGGCTTTCTGCAATGTCTTCTTAGAGCTTTGCAGCCAAATGATCTAAGCAAATTTTTTCCACACGATTTATGGAACTTTCTTGTTAGTAAATGGTAGTAAAATGAAACATGATAGCAACTTAGTTTAACCTGTTTCTGTAGGTCTTTCCTGGGGCTTGGACTGCCATTTTGGTATCTCTAGACAATGCTGGCATTTGGAACCTTCGTGCACAGAACCTCGACTCTTGGTATCTGGGCCAAGAAGTTTATCTGCAAGTTGTAAACCCAGAGAATGATAGTAATGTGAATCCTTTGCCTGACAATGCAATATACTGTGGCCTACTTTCCTCCCTTCAAAAGTGAGACTTCCTTAAAGATAGCAACTTCCAAGTTTTTTCACAATTTACAATCAATTACAATGTCTGCTTTGCAAACTTAAGGTTGTTATAGGAAAATTCTTAAGCTTAACACAAGATATGTTTGGAAAAACTAATTCTCAAAATTTTCCTGAAGATTTATGCTTTAAATAAAATAAGGATTTCACGGTATATATTATATATTTCTCTTGTAATATATTAATAATAACTCTAGTGCTTGTTTCTCTTCTGCAGGGAGCAGTCTCACAAATTCCAGTTCTCTTTGGGATCGCCTTTCTGCAGTAATTCTAGAATGATATTATTCATGTTATTATTCCTAGCTCTACTTGAAAGTTTATATGGTATGTGGAGTGTTGAATTTTAAAGTCAACTAAAACAAAGAACAAGGTCATTCTTTGTAATCTGATCCTAGCCTTTTAACATTAATAGAGGCATTGCATTAAAATGAAAATTGTGTGTATTAAAGTATTAACATGTTCGACAAACTTCATACGCCGATGTGATTATAACTCTAAACTAGAAACCCACATTATTTTAAAGTTTTCTCCCACTCTAAATGCTTTATTTAATGGGGATCATAACATACCCCCAAGGGATATTCACACCCTAAGTAATTTGATATGGGAAACTAATTAATTAGTTGAATAAAATATGCTTTTAAATTGTGATTGACAATAGCAATCACCGTTATAACATCAAAGTTTTTTATGTCTATGTGACTGCATTAGACTACAATTGTCCGCAATATTCCACAATATTAAGGATTGTGAGATAATTGTAACTTGTGATTAAAACTATAATTTAAAACCATGGAATAAATGATTAATTGCGTTGTTTCCAATAAGTCGATTATGCAATGTCAATGTACGTTACCAGCATGAGTATCCAGAGAAATTAGGGCATGTTTACTTCTACAAAATGTTTTCGATTTTCAATTTTGGTTTGACGAGGCCTACACCGTATACATATATTGAAAACGACTTTTTATGAAAAAGTATTTTGCAACATGAAAGAAAGGATTATGAGAAGAACTTTTTAGAAATGGCGAAAATGGCTTTTTACCATTTTAAAATTTAAAAAAAATACTAATTTTGTTTTTTGAAATTGAAAATGGCAATAGTCGGCTGGAGAAACATATTTTTATGATCGTTATTTATTTGAGATGAAAACAGGAAACAACAAAAGTAAATGGGCCCTAGTTAGTTTATTTTCCGTCTACAAACTGATGACAAAGAAGATTAAATACTATGGCTTTTCTAACAACTTCCTAGACTAATGGCAAAAAAATAAGGACTCAAACTAGCAAGAATTATAACTTCTTAAATTAATGGACAAAAGGATACTAATTAAAACTAATTAGAATTGTCATTACGAAATAAAAGATAAAGCAATACTTCATTTGGTTCGAGCATTTTTGTGTTGCGCCTAACCATATCGGCGGTTAAATAGTTAAGTTATATTGTGTAGTTAAATTATATGTATGGATAACAATTGATGGTTTTTCTAAACCCTAATGTGTGCTCTGCTAGGGTTTCTATTCACCGACCTTTAGGGTCTGTTTGGGAAGAGGTTTTAGGGGGGAGGGGAGGGGAGGGCTTAGTTTTCTTTTCAAAATTAAGAAAATTATAAGATGTTTCTAAAAACGAATAAAGTGTGATTGAAATGTTATATGATAATTTATCATGTTATTCTTTTAATTTTTTTAAAATCTCAAATATATAGCAATATATAAAGTGTGATTGAAATACTACTAGGGAGCGCCTTGACAGGGCCCTAGCTACTCACAGTTGGTTGGAGATATTCCCAAGGTGTAGACTCACAAATGGTGTGGCAGACCGCTCTGATCATTCCCCTATCCTTCTTAAACTCTTTGAGAAGGACAGAAGGGTGGGAGCGCCTTCATTCCGTTTTGAGAATGCATGGTTGGAAGAACCAGACTTGGAATGGGTGGTAAGAGATGGTTGGGACAAGGCCATGCCTGGTGACTTGATGCTCCGCCTTAACAGCTGCTCTTCGGAGCTGAATGAGTGGGGAAAGAAGCTTCGGGGTAAGTACCGTGTGGCTATTGAGGACTGTAGGAGGGAGTTAGAAGCAATCCGGGAGGGTAATGGTGGTGATAGATCTTATAAAGACGCTCAGGACAAGATGAGTCTCCTCTTAGCTCAAGAAGATGCCTTTTGGAGACAGAGGGCGAAGGTTTTTTGGTTACGTGATGGAGATGTCAACACAAGATTCTTCCATGCAATGGCTAGTGCTAGAAAGAGAAGAAACACCCTGATTGCCTTGGATAGAGATGACGACATTCAGATTGAGGATCAACGAGGTATGTGTGATATAGCAAAAAATTACTTTGCTGATCTTTTTGCTCAAAATCATGGTGACTATGACTCGGTTCTTAACATAGTAGGTGAAAGGGTGAACCGAGATGATAATGACACCCTAACAGCTACTTTTACAATTTCTGAATTTAAGAAGGCCTTATTTCAAATGCATTCTGATAAATCTCCTGGCCCTGATGGTCTTAAACCTGCATTCTACAAGCGCTTACGGGACGCTGCGGGGTTGAAGTTTTCAATCTTTGGTGTTGCGTGGCTGGAGAGGGGGTATTTCCCTCCCCATCTAAACGACACTAATATTGTTCTTATCCCCAAAAAGGAGAACCCTACATCTATGAAGGATTTACGACCCATTTCCCTTTGTAACGTGGTATACAAAATTATCTCTAAGGTGCTGGCTAATAGATTGAAACCTCTTATGCAAAAATGTATTTCTCAAGAGCAGTTGGCATTTGTGGAGAATAGATCCATATTGGATAACATGATGGTTGCTATAGAACTTCTTCACCACATGAAGTGTAAAGTTAAGGGTAAGGAGGATGAAGTGGCCCTCAAAAATTGACATTAGCAAGGCATATGATAGGGTGGATTGGCAGTTTCTAAAAGGAATGATGCATAGGTTGGGTTTCTGTCAAAAATGGATTGATTGGATGGGAATGTGCTTGGAAACAGTTCAGTATTCAGTTTTGGTGAACGGTGAGAATATTGGTCCAGTTGTCCCAGGAAGAGGATTGAGGCAGGGTGACCCTTTGTCACCATACCTCTTCATTTTGTGTGCAGAAGGTCTTACCACTTTGATAAAAAGAGCGGAAGCGAGAGGTGATATACACGGAGTGAAAGTGTGTGGGGGAGCACCAACCCTCACACACCTCTTATTTGCTGACGATTGTTTTTTGTTTTGCAGGGCTACAGAAAGGGAGTGCACTACCCTGAAGAACCTCTTACAAACTTATGAGAGAGCTTCGGGGCAAACCATCAACATGCAGAAGTCAGAGATCTACTTCAAAGAAGAATACCGTAACGTAAATGCGAGAGATGATAACCACCATGTTGGGTGTGACTGAATGCATTGGAACTGGAAAGTACCTGGGGCTACTATCTATGGTGGGGCGAGATAAGAAAGCTGTTTTTGCTTACTTGTGCGACCGGGTCTGGCGGAAAATCCAACACTGGAGAGGGAAGCACCTTTCAAAAGCAGGGAGGGAGGTCCTAGTCAAGTCAGTGGCTCAAGCTATCCCCACTTACTGCATGAGTATGTTCCTTCTTCCTCTAACTCTTGGAGAGGAGATTGAACGGATGATCAATTCCTTTTGGTGGGGCTCTAACAGAACGACTGGCAAGGGGATTAAGTGGTTAAGTTGGGAGAGGCTGACAATGCGGGAGGAGCATAGAGGTCTGGGTTTTCGCCACTTTCATGGCTTTAATTTGGCAATGCTTGGGAAGCAAGGGTGGAAGATTGCCACCGATAATGATGCTATAGTGTCTAGAGTCTTCAAAGCTAAATACTTCCCAAAAGGGGATTTTCTAGGGGCTCGCTTGGGCCACAATCCCAGCTTTGTCTGGGGTGGCATCCACACTTCACTGTAGTTGTCAAGTTAGGCTTGAGATGGAGAATTGGTGATGGTCGGGATATTAATATATGGAGTCAACCTTGGTTACGTTCTGAAGGAAACTCTTGTGTGACTAGCAACCCAACTGCAGGTACAGAGGATTGGTCAGTTGCAAAGCTCATTGACAATGATGCGCACTGTTGGCGTTCTCAATTGGTTAGGTCGCTTTTTAACCCCGTAGATGTGCAGCAAATTCTGAAAATTCCGATTCCATGTGTGCAATCAGAGGATAAACCGATTTGGAAGTTAAGTAGAAGTGGGATTTACTCAGTTAAATCAGCCTATTTTGGGGTCATGGAGAACCTTATTGATAATTCCCATCTTAGGACTCCTGGGGATTGGAAACTTATCTGGAAGCTGAGGATCCCTCCCAAGGTGAAGCTTCTTGTTTGGCGAGTTTTGAGAGGGGTGCTCCCAACCCGAATGAGACTCCAAACAAAGGGTGTGAATTGTCCTAGTTTTTGTCAACATTGTGGAATAGGGGAAGAGAATGAATGGCATGTGTTCATGGGCTGTGAGAAGGCGGTCAGGTGCTGGGAAATTGCTGGTTTACTTTCGTTGGTCTCGGCCCATATTCCACAGGCGGCGGACTTCACAGACTTGACTTTCAAGCTGCTGCATAATGTTGAACAGCAGCAGAAGCACAAGATTGCTATGATTATGTGGGCTTTGTGGCGCGGAAGAAATGAGAAAATCTGGAACAATGAAGACATGGATGCTTCCAGGTTGATTATCTCAGCCATGAACATGCTTAGAGATTGGGAGGTGGCTAAGTTTGAGCGCGGGCAAAGAACTGCACACATTATTACTACCGGCAAAGAAATTTCGATGGAGCAAACCAGAATCAGGCTTCCTCAAAGTAAACGTGGATGCAGCAACCTTCGGTGATATCAATAGTTTCGGGATTGGCATTTGCGTTCGTAACCATCTCGGAGAATTTGTCCAAGCCAAGACCATTTGCATCCCCGGTGTTGTCCCAGCGATGGAAGCGGAATCTAGAGGGTTGTGGGAGGCCATCTCTTGGGTGGGTGAGTTAGGCTACCAAAACATCATCTTTGAGCTTGATTGTAAATCGGTAGTAGATACCGTGATGGAAAATTTCAATTGTCAAACGGAAGCGGCGAGCATCATTAGGAGTTGCAGAGAGAACTTGACCCATTATCAAAACTATTCGGTTAGTTTCATTAGGAGACAAGCAAATGTTGTTGCTCACTCTTTGGCGGGGGCATCAAGATTCCTAGCTAGTCCCTACGTTTTTGATCATATGCCAACCTGTATTGCTGAACTTATTTTATCTGAAATGAAATAGATTTATTTGCTTCAAAAAAAAAACCCTCCAAAAAAAACCCCAATCCAAACATACCCTTAGGGTTTGCATGCTACCTCCATGGCCGGTGTTCCCATCGTCCCGTGGAGCTTTCTTGCTCCTATCTCGCCTTCCACACCACGTCCTCCCTACCCTATGAAGGTAGCTCCTTCTCTAGAGAAAAAAACTTTTGCTTAAGCGGTCAACAGTTCGTTCGATATCTCCATAAGTCAATTGCCCAAGCCTTGTTTGAAGGGTGATGCTTTGGCAATTAAGATCTTTCAATCTGAATATCAGCGACAGATTCGATCAAATGGTTCATGGAACCTTAATCCGGGTGTTTTGCGACTATCCTCATGGACTCCCGATTTTAATCCGAATTCTCTTCATCAGACTCACGTATAATATTGAGTGAGATTGCATGGATTGACTAGAGAGTATTGGAGGCCAAAAATATTGTTTGAAATTGGTGGTGGTATAGGCGTCCCTATTGCTTTGGATGAAGCCACTATGAAAAGGACTTTTGGTCATTTTGCACGGGTTCTTGTTGAGATTGATCTCACAGTGAAGCTGCATAGTCAGATTTTGGCAGAAAGAGAGGGTAATGCCTTGTTTGTTGGGTTGGAGTATGAAATGTTGCCTATTTTTTGTGATACATGTCATAGCATTAGTCACTCTATGGCCAATTGCAAAAAGCACTTAATTGAGAAGGAGAATCAAGTCAAAGAGGGTGCGGATCATAAAGAGCCTTGGAAGCGGAATATGCAATATGTCCCTAGGAATATCTGGGATAGACATAATAATATATCTGTTGATAATGGTACCAAAATTTCGGCTCGCTTGCCTGATTGTGCGACAGATAAAGGGAAAGACATAGTTAAATGTGAGGAGGTTAATAATGCCAAGGATGGGAATGTGGTATGTCCCAGTAAGTTGATTTCAGTCGAGACTATTAATGATAAAGATGATTTTGTTGGACTTAATAATGTTCCCTTTTAATGAAGAGGAACAACAACATCTGGGTAATCCTTTATTAGGACTTATCAGTGATGATGCGAATGAGGGATTGCCTGATTTTCCTTCGAAGTTGCAACAGGTTCATCAGTCTCCTGTTAAAATTGGTGAGCATTATGTAGATACTAATTCAATGAATGACTTGGAGGGTAGAGTGATCCCTGGTATTGTTGCGCCTACTTGTGCAGATATGGTAGGTTTTAATGAGCCACAGAGCAATAAGGATTCAGTATGAGAATGCAGGCCCTTTTCAGAAGGTTTTGTCAAATCCCAAAAAATAAAGGTGCGGCAAAGGAACAAAAAGACTCATAACTCTCCTATCTATCACACCCATGCAAGGGCAGGTCCCGAAAACTTAGTTTGATGAAGTGCCTCTACTGGAATGTTAGGGGCATGGCTAATTTACCTACAAGGCAGCATTTGAAAAAACTTTGTGTTATGCACAAGCCAAATTTTGTTTTTATTGTAGAACCTTGGATTTCTGATTCTCAATTTCCTAATCAACTTTGGAGTAGGTTGAATTTGAAATTGTTTGCTATCAATAATAGGCAACCTAGGACATCTAATCTTTGGTGTGCTTGTGTTGCTCATTTAGATCCTATTGTCATTGTGAATTCAGATCAACAAGTTTCTTTCTCTATTACGATTGAAGGACAAGTTCTTTATTTGTTAGCTATTTATGCCTCTACCTCTTATGTGCTCAGAAGGAATATCTGGAAGGAGCTTAATTCTTTGTAGCAATCTTACCAGCAACCCTGGAGCTTTATTGGTGATTTTAACGTAGTGTTAGGTGCTCATGAATATAGAGGTAATGGCTTACCTCTTCAATTAGCTAGTGATGAATTTAGAGATTTGACAGACAGCCATGAATTGACCCATTTGATGACTCGAGGAGCTCAATATATCTGGTCTAATGGTAGAAGAGGTAGGGCTCACACTGATAAGCGTCTTGATAGAGTTATTTGCAATGATGGTTGGCTTAACTTTTGGTCAAGTGTCTCTTGCTGCACTCTAACCAAGAATCACTCTGATCACTTCCCTCTCTTGCTGGATTGTAACTCTCATTCTTCTTCTTTCAAGTTTATGAGAATGTGGACTAGTCACCTGGATTGTCCTAAGATTATTGATGCGCAAATTCCGTAAGTGTACGGTATTGTCATTAAGTAATAAAATATCGAATCCACATGGACTGTTTTACGCCAATTAAATTAATTCAAGAGTTGATATTGTTGTCGTAACAGAAATAAATTAAGAACAAGAACAGTGCAATTGACGATTTTAATAGTAGGGAAAAGCTTCTAGGACCGGGGTTACCACAATGATGCTCTGAAATCCTAATTGATTACTCTTTTATCAACGATAAATGCAAATGAAGGCAAGCTATCCGAAATTAGTAAAAGTTCCCTCTCGGGATACAGAAACCATGCTTAAACGAAACAACTCCTACTCTCGTGGTAATTTAAATCGAATTAAACCTGTTAAGAAATGTGATAGCTTGTTTTATCCTCGAAGGAATAAAAACTGCTGTCGTGATTTTAATCTTAAGTTCTGTTCTTGTAAGTCCGATAACTAGGTTCACTTCTCAGTTCATCCCTAGAAATCTAACGCATATGAACAAGTGACTATCGAATTCATAAGAAATAATAATAACAATAAGAACAGACTCAAATTGCATTCAAAGTAATTAGAGAGTATATCAAATAATCATCCAAAAGACATCAAAGGGCATAACCCCAAATCCTAGAACAAAAGAAACTACTCTAACATGATAGTTATAATAGAATCCATGGAGTAGAACATTCAAACCAGAAAATTAAGAGAGAAGAGATGAAGTGATCAATTCCAATCCTCCATCATGCATCAAAACTCTAAGGTTTTAGACCCTTGGCAAGTGTTTCTAACATCTATTTATAGTCTAGGTCAAAAAGGGGTAAAAAACCAAGAAAAAAGTGAAACAATGCTAAAATGCGAATTCTGGGCGTTGTGCAGCACGACTGTGCTTCCTGGCACGGGCTGGCCATGCTGGATTCTGTTTCTCGCATTTAAAAAATAAATAAGCAGCAGCACGACCATGCTTCCTAGCGCAGCTAGGTCGTGTTGCACTGCACATACGCGCTCCTCATCAATAAACGAGGCACAACCGTGCTTCCCTACACGGGCAGGCCGTGCTTCATCTTTTCTTTGCCATTTTTGGTGCTTTGGATCCCGAATTGGTTCCGGCATCTGTCCAAGCGATTTTTCTTTGCTTTCCTAGGACAATTACCTTTCTTTATGCACAAAAGAACCAACACCAAGTGCATTATTGAAATCAAACAAAATGCATATAATAGCATGAATGAAAATGGCTAAAATGACTAAGATGCCTGCAAAAACTAACACTAAACTATATGCTATTTCACACGCATCAATTATTGAATATGTCTGGAAGGAGCACATTGCAGGATGTCCTATGCATGTCCTTTTAAAAAAAATTGAAGCTTCTTAAGGTCAAATTGAAGGATTGAAATAGGAATGTCTCGGTGATGTTAATATTAAAGTTAGCACTGCTATGCAGAAGGTGGACTAAATTCAATAGTAGATCCAGATTGATGGTTATTCTGATAGTTTGCTTGATTTGGGAAAGGTTACTCAAGCTGATTTGGAAAGAGCTCTTTCTTAGCAGGAGGAGTTTTGGCAAGAGAAATCTAGAATGAATTGGTATATTCATGGAGACAGAAATACTCAGTTTTCCCATAAGATGACTATAATTAGAAATGTCACAAAGCAAATTAGTCACTTGAAAAATGGTGACGAGGTGCTCAATACTTCAGCTGCTATTTCCAATCATGTGGTGAATTATTATGAAGGTCTTTTTAACTCATATAATGGCTGTTCAGATAATGGTTTCATTGAGGAAGTCATTCCTTCTTTAGTTTCTAACTGTGATAATGTTATGTTGACAAATCTGCCATTTATGGATGAGGTAAAAGAGGTTGTTTTCTCTCTTAATGCAGATGGGCCCCTGAGCCAAATGGTTTTGGTGCTCATTTTTCCCAGGGATGGATGCTTCCTAATTTCAAATCAAATCTGGTAGTCCTTATTCCTAAAGTTCAAGGTGCTGAGAAGATTGAGCAGTATAGGCCTATTGCCCTTGCTAATTTTAAGTTTAAAATCATCACTAAAGTGTTGATTGCTAATAGAGTGGCCAAAGTGAATCCTTCCATAGTTTCTGAAAATCAAAGGGGCTTCATCCATGGTAGGAAGATTGCTGATTGTATTTGCCTAGATTTTGATGCCATCAACCTGCTTAATAGAAAATCTTTTGATGGCAACATTGCCCTGAAAATTGTTATTAGGAAGGCTTTTGACACCTTGTATTAAAATTCCTTGTTAAAGGTTTTAAAGACTTTTGATTTTGATTCAAAGTTTTGTAATTCAGTGGAGTTAATTATTCACTCTGCCAAGTTATCAGTGTCTCTTAATTGCACAACCTCTAGCTTTTTTTTTTCTTGCAGGAGGGAGGTTAGGCAGGGTGACCCCTTGTCTCCTCTTCTTTTCTATATTGCTGAAGAAGTCCTTAATAGAGGTTTGTCTAAATTGGTTTATTATGGAGAGCTTCAGCTGATGCAGGGTGCTAGAGGGATTCATGTGCCTTCTCATGTGATGTATGCAGATGATGTGATGATGTTTTGCAAGGGTACTCAAATGAATTTAACTCGGTTAGTAGCTTTGTTTAATAGGTATGCTGAGATCCCAGGCTAAATTATTAATCCTAGTGAATCTACTTTTCACACTGGGGATATTTTTGCTAGAAGGAAAGGTATAATTTCTAATATTCTTGGTTTCTCCACGTGTACTCTTCCCTTTGTTAACTTTGGAATTCCTATCTTTAAAGGGCTTCCTAGGAAGGTTCACCTAATGGCTATTGCTGATAGAATTTAGGTTAAATTGGCTGCTTGCAAGGCTTCCTTACTTTCAATTACTGGAAGAGTCCAATTAGTAAAATCAGTAATTCATAGCATGTTGATTTATAGTTTTATGATCTATGCTTGGCCAGTGAGCTTGCTGAAGACAGTTGACACATGGCTCTACAATTTCATTTGTTCTGGAGATGTACAATCTGGAAAATTGGTCACTGTGGCTTTGCACAAGGTGTGTTGTCCTACTCGTGAAGATGGTCTAGGCATAGGGTCACTTAATAATATAAATACGGTTGCTTTGCTTAAATTATGCTGGGAAACAGTTGCTTCTAATAGTCAATGGTCTACTTTAATCAAAGCTAGAGTTCTCAAGAACAATAGTCTTTTCTCTTGCCATGTTAGTTCTTCAATTTGGGCTGGATTAAGGCCTTATTTTTCTATTGTCATGCAGAATTGTGAGCGGCAGACTGGTAGTTGTAAGGACATTAATTTTTGGTTGGATAATTGGCTCTCTAGGATGGTTGTGGAGTTACTTAATATTCATCTTCATTTGCATAGCCAGTTATCTGCTAAAGTTGAGGCCTTCATTCATGATGGTTGTTGGTCTCTCCCGAGATATTTGATTGATAGATTTCTTGGTCTAATTGATGAAGTGCAAAATCTGGTTATTCATTTTAGCAGAGGTTTTGGTCAATAGGATTGGGCACCAACCAATTCAGGTGAGTTTTCTTTGAAAGATGCTTACTTATTTTACAAGCCAAATGGCCAATCCAATCCTTTATGCAAACTTATTTGGCAGCATTTTATTCCTCCAGCTAAGTCCTTCATAATATGGAGGTTACTTCATAGGAAAATGCCAACCCATGACAATCTTGGATTAGAGGTTGTCTTTGTGTCTCCATGTGTAGTTTATGTGGTTGTGCAGCTGAAACTACCCAACATCTAGTCTTTGAGTGTAAGTTTGCTTCGGACATCTGGCATTGGTTTGAATATGTTACTAATTCTAGATTGAATTCTACAAATATCTCTAGCATTCTTGCTATTTACGAGCAGCTGTGGGCAACTCAAGTGAGGGACATTATTCTTGTTGGGATCACCAATGTGATTTGGATTATCTGGCATTGTAGGAACATGCTTCATTTTGAAAATAAGATGATCCCTATGTTGGGACAAATCACACTCTCTGAACTTACTCTCACGCTCAAGAATAGAGAATAAAGAATTGAGGGAAGAATGAATTGAAGGAAAACACAGTTGAAAGAATCAAAATTTTATTGATTGCAACTAACTTTCAATTACACTGATTACTCTTTATATAAGAGCTTCATTATACTAACAACACATATTCTGTTATTAACTAACTAACTAACATTAACAACAAATAACTAACTTTTAACACCTTTGCTAGTTAGAATTACATCACAATACACCCTCTTAATTCAAGCTAGCTAATGTCACCATGCCAAGCTTCTTTCTCATCTCCTCAAATCTGCCAGTCTTCAATGGCTTGGTTAGTATATCAGCTAGTTGATCTTTAGATTTACAGAACACCAATTCCAGCTTCCGATTATTAACTTGATCACGAGGAAAAAGAAACCTTGTCTCAATATGCTTGCTTCTTCCATGTGAAGCATGATGATTTACTAGGTCTATTGCAGACTGTTATCAGCCAGCAGTCTCATGACTTTATCTCCTTTTAAGTTCAATTCTTCTAATAACATCTCCAACCATTGTGCCTGACATGCACCTAAAGCAGTAGCTATTTATTCTGCTTCACAGGATGATAAAGCAACCACATTTTGCTTCTTTGAACACCATGAAATTGGTCATTTCCTAAACAAGAACACATACCCAGCTGTACTCTTTCGATCATTTTTATCACCACACCAATCTGAATATGTTGTCCCCTTAACATCCCACAAGATTCTTTTAGCAGCAGCCATCTGCGATACGCTTGGCCTTTCGATGAATCTGCTTATCATGCCAACACTATAAGCCAAATCAAACCTTGTATTGCACAAATATCTCAAGGAACCTACAATCTGTTTGTACAATGCAGCATCCACCGGTGACTTAGCATCATCTTTTACAAGTTTGACTCCTGTTTCAACTTAAGTGGTGACTGAATTGCAGTTGCTCATATTGAATCTCCTCAAAATATCATTGGCATATTTCTTTTGATGAAGAAAAGTACCATGTTCAGTGGCCACAAATTCCATTCCTAGGAAATAGGAAAGTACACCCAAGTCAGTCATTTCAAACTCTCTCATCATCCTCTTCTTGAACTCATCTATCTCTTACTCATTATTCCTTGTCACAAGCAAATCAACTACATAGAGACATACAACCATGAATCCATTGGCTTCTGATCTCTTGACATTCACTCCATGTTCTGTAGTACACTTTACAAATTTAAGGTGCAAAAGGAACCCGCCAATCCTTTTATTCCAGGCTCTAGAGGCTTGTTTTAGGCCATACAAAGCCTTCCTTAATTTGTATGCCTTGTTCTTTTGTTCTTTCACTTCAAAACCAGGTGGCTGGTTTATATAAACCTCCTCTTCTAATGGTCCATTGAGGAAAGCCGATTTTACATCTAATTGACTCAATGACCATCCTTTTTGACTTGCCACAACAACCACAAGTCTTACTGTTTCAATTCTTGCCACAAGTGCAAAAACCTCATTAAAATCTAGGCGGTTTCTGCAAAAACCCTTTAGCACACAAGCCTAGCCTTATATTTGGCAACTTCACCATTTGGCTTCATCTTGGTCTTGAATATCCACTTTACATATGTAGCTCTTTTCTTGTCTGGCAAAGACACTAGCTCCCATGTGTCATTCTTCTGAATTGCTTTCAACTCTTCAACATTGTAGCCTTCCAATGTGGATAATCAAGAGCTTGCTATAAACTCATAGGTTCCAATTTTGCCATCAGTTCCATTTGAACCAGATCACCATCTGCAGTAATTGCAGTATCTGGAAAGACTTCATAATCATGTAACCTCACTGATTGTTGCCTCTCCCTCTGAGATCTTCTCAGCTGCACTTCATTTCCACCAATTTCACCACCTTGCTGGACTAGATCACCTTCTAGTTCAACTGCCACACTCTTTTCACCACTGAAGGATCCATTTGAGTCCCAATTCCAACCCTTTGTTTCATCAAACATCATATCCCTGCTGATAACAACCCTTCTAATTCTTGGATCATACGTTTTGTAGGCTCCAATTGAGTGATATCCGGCCAGTATCATAGGTTAAGCCCTATCATCTAACTTTATCCTGCCTTGTTTAGGTACATGCCTGAAGCATAGTGACCCAAAAACCCTTAGGTGACTTAAATCAGGCTTCTTCCCTAACCAAGCTTCTTCAGGTGTGACTTCAGCAAGTCTCTTATTAGGACTTTTGTTGATTATATAGGCTGCTGTTGACACTGCTTCACCCCAGAGATAATGAGGCAATTGTTTTTCTTTCATTATGCTCCTAACCTTGTTCAATATGGTCCTATTTCTCCTCTCAGCAGTGCCATTATGCTGAGGAGTATATGGAGATATTACCTCATGTATAATTCCCTCAGCTTTACAAAATTTCTCAAACTCTAATGCTGTGTATTCACCCCCACCATATGTTCTTAGTACTTTAACCGAATTGCCACTTTGTTTCTCAGTTAACAGTTTGAATTCTTTAAACACGTCAAACACATCACTCTTCTTCTTAATCAAGTAAATCCACATTTTCCTAGTGTAGTCATCAATGAAAGAGACAAAATAGGAATTACCTCCAAGTGACTTTACTTCAAATGGCCCACATACATCTAAGTATAGAACCTCAAGTTTCATTGAGGCTCTGGTTGGAACATTGGATTTGAAAGGCTTTCTTGGTTGCTTTGCTTCACAGCAGCCTCCACACAATTGTTTTGGCACACTGATTGAAGGCAAACCCCTCACCATATTCTGGGTTTCCAACAGGCTTAGACTTCTAAAATTTAGACGTCCAAACCTTCTATGCCACATCCAGTTCACTTCATCAACTGTGGCAAATAAACATTGATGGTCCATCACACTATTCTTATCATCAAACACTTCGAGCCGATTTTCCTCCATCTTCATTGAATATCCTCTTTCCAGTAATTGGCCAAGGCTTAGCAGGTTACTTTTCATTTCTGGCACATGCAACACATCACTAATTGTTGCGGCTCAGGCAAGTGCATTTGATCGTAACTCGTAATAAAGTGGAGTGTAATTAGGACTCCGAATATCAAACTCATAGGGAATACGCAAGTACCAGCGTAATAAAGATCTTAAGTCCTCTAAACTATTGAAATAATTGGATTAGGAATGAACAGAAAAACTAAGGAAAATTAGAATAAAACTTCAAATCTCAAATATTAGAGTAAGATTGAATAGTAGAAGCCTAGGGGAACCAGGTTCACTAATACTAGATCCTGCTCTATTTCGTTGCTATTATGAATTGTATTTCCTTATTGAATGCCAACCACTCACTCTAAATTACTAAGAGCTACCTAGCTTGTAATAGCCTTCCTCCTAAATAATTACTCCGTTTGGTCCTAAAAGGTAATTAAAGGAAAGAGCATTAAGAACAGACGAGTTTGTTAATCTAATAACTGATTAGAAACAAGCAATAACCTATCCGGCATATAAAGTGAGTTTTGTTGATCTTATAGTTCCATTAACTAATCATGATCCTGTTACCACAATTAACTAACTTATTAAGGATTAGCTACTTCCTATGAAATTAAGCATGCTAAGATCAACACATTCATAAGGATAATAAGAAATTCAAAATAGCAATTAAATAGAAATCAAGAACATTGTAAAAGATCCCTCATCACCCCTAGTGATGGAATTAGCTACTCATATTGTTTTGCAACAAAATAAAATAGAATAAATCCAAACACAAACTCCTAAAAGACATGATTAAATAGAACCGGGACACCCTTTCGGTAAGACGGTGATCCTCTCGTTTGTTCCTCAGGTCCTCACGAACTCCAGCAGCAATTCAAAATTGACCGAAAGCTCCAATGATTCAAGACTCACTCCAATATCAAAGTGTTTGTGAATAACTCTAAAAAAGGGGCTCTTGACTTCGGAATTCGTCAAAAGGCTTTTAGAAAAGGTTAAGAGACCCTATTTATAGTGTTGGCTGCAGATTAGGTCATCTGACTTTCAAATCTGCACATTCTGAGATGGGGTATGGCGGTACCAAATATATACATGGCCGTACCAAAATTTTCTTATGACGTTGGCCCGTACTTATGCGTGCTGCATCCCTGACATAATTTATGTACGACCGTACTGCCTTTCGCACGGCCGTACTGGACTTTTTCATCAGCACCAGGTGGTATTGACCAAGGGGTACGTGATAAATCTTCATCACATGAATATTTATATAGCTTAAGTTGAGTTTTGCATGATGAATGAAGAACATTTGAAGTCATTTATGTGCTTAAATTGATAAATTCATTGGTTCTCCTTATTTGTTCCCGAATCTATAGTGTGCAGAGTTATGCTTGTTCTCTATCTTTGCCTTTTTTTTCACAGGAATTCAAGCATGAACGTTGAGCAAAAATGCCAAGAGGGAGGAGGTCAAGGAGCAAAGACCAATAGAGCAAAGCCCTTCACAATACACAAGATTCTCAAAATAAGTGTTCCTGCACTTGAGAGCACCGAAGAGCACTTGAAGAGCGGAAATCATTCCTCTTTGTTTGAGCAGCGTGAAGAGCACCGTAAGAGCACTTGAAGAGCGGAAATCAGTCCTCTTGTTTGAGCAGCGTGAAGAGCATCCTAAGAGCAACTGTGGAATTAAAATTGTTGCTGTCTCTCCGCGAAGAGCATTTTGAGCGGCGTTTGGAGAGCAAAAATTCATGTCTTTACGTGTCGGTAGCGTGAAAGCGCGTGGAGCTACTGCCGCGCACGCGATATCGATTAAATATCGCGCGTTTTTGTGAATCGTAACCATTCTTTATCATATCTAAGACCTAAAACGCTGGGAGGCTGGTCTAGGGTGCTAGGGTTTCAATTTCTTCCATCTCCAAAGAGGATTCAAGCTTGGGAACAAGGATTGGAGTCTTCAATGGAGTGGTTTCTCTTTTCTCTATTTTTCTGGTTTGATTCTTGTTTCTCTATGAGTAACTAAGCTTTTTAGACTAGGGTAGATGAACCTTGTGGAAACTCTTATGTAGTTTGATTATATTATTTCAATGCAAGTCTATTTCAATTATGATTGAGCCTTCACCTCTATTCTTAATGCTTTTTGGTAATTGATTGCTATCAAATTGATTTGGGGTTCTTCTCACGATTGGGAAATTGGGGTTTGAACTTGAACTGAGTTTGTTGGTCATGTTTAGGAGGATTATAGGAATATAACCTTATGAGCATGTGTTCTTATGAATCATTGATCTTTATGCTTAACTATATCATTGGTCACCTAAGGAATTAGGGATTTTTGGTTTAGTTAAAGGGTTTATGAGACAAGGAATTGTACTTAATCTAATTTCGTTGGTTCAACTTCAATTTGTATGGAATAACTTTGCGTTGGTTGTAGATTGAATGCATAAGAGTGGAAACAAGAGGATTCGATCCCTATTCATTTTTAATCCTTTGATTTTCAAATCGTTGTTATAGTTATTTTGAGTTGTTACAAATATTCTAAATTTCAAATACCAAAATTTGGGTCCTCGTTCAAAATAGTTACAAAGTTTGTTAAGTTAACTAATCGATCACAATCCCTGTGGAGACGAGAACTCACTTACTCACTTTATTACTTGTACGATTCGGGATACTTTGAAATCCTCAACAAGTACGCCTCTTGAAATCTGATCTGAAATGCGGTAGTACTAAAGGTGTCGGCCGTACCGCTCGTCCAGTAGTGCTAAAATTCTCCAAAACTTGCCAGTTTTTGGTCCTTTCTCGTATCTTCTGCTCTGAGTGGTGTCTTTATGATAATTTTGTGCAAAATGATATAATTAGATACTAAAAATATCATATAAAAGTAGACAAATTAGTGTGTTAACACTAATCAAGGCTCTTTTCCCATCCTTCCTTTGAATCACAACCCTGCCAATACCCTCTGATGTTACTGTGCTATTATCTACAGATTTCACTTGTCATATGATTAGAACATCCAATATCTAAATACCAGAGTTCAGAACCAGTGCGATCTTCACTTGTGGTTGCCATTAACATCACTATATCCGAGTCAGAGTCATCGTCATCATGTGGATACTGTGCCTCATCTTCCTTTCTTTGGGATCCTTTATTTGATTTGCACTCATCAGCAAAGTGCCTCCACCTTTGGCAATTGAAGCATTGAACTCCCTTCTTGTTGAATTTCTTACTTTCACTCTTCTTGCTGCTACCCTCCTTGCTGTCTTGTTCAGAACCACCACCTTGACCTTCACCATTTCCCTTTTTTCCCTTTACCTTTCTTGTTCTTTCTGCCATTATTTCCTACCTTCTTGAATGCCTGAGCATGTAAAGCTTGCTCTGTGGCTTTCTCAGAGTTGCTTTCTTTAAGTCGTAGTTCATGAGCCTCTAGAGACCCTTGTAACTCCTCTATCTCCAACTCATCAATATTCTTAGCTACTTCTAGTGCCACCACTATGTGATCAAACCTGGGAGTGAGGGTTTTCAACACATTTTCTACAAGCATCAGGTCTGACACGGTTTCTCCACAGGTTTCCATCTGATTTGTAAGTGTTAGCAATCGAGTGAAGTAGTCTCCTACTGTTTCTTGCCCATTCATCTGGAGGAGCTCATATTGATGCCTTAGAGTCTGTAATCTCACTTTCTTTAGCTTCCCATCACTGGTATAGGCTTTCTAAAGTATGTCCCATGCTTCCTTTGCAGTTTCAGCCGATACTATCTTCTCAAAGATTTCAGGATCCACACACTGATGAATCAAGAACAGTGCTTTACAATCTTTCTTCTCCTATTCTCGATTTAGTGATTTCTGTGCATCGGTCGCCCCCTTCTTGAACGCCATCCTTCACCACTTCCAACACATCTTGGAAATAGAAAATCACCCTCATCTGAACGCACCATCGATCATAGTTTTTTCTGTTCAGAATCGATAGGTTCGGCAGAAAGTTGCCATTGGAGTTTGTCGTTGTAATGCCCATACTTCAAGTTTAATTGAAAGCAAGACAATTCACATTAAAGTACAGGAATTACTAAAATTTTAAAACTTGTTTAACAATTACAAGTCTGAACTTTAAACTTACTCATAAATCTAAAAGTTAGAATCACAACTTCTTCCAAGTACATAGCTTGGAAATACAAAATACAAGACCAATCTTTGTCCTTATAACAAAAAAGTCAAGTTACAACTCCAAAATAGCGCTAAACTAGAAGTAATAGGCCCTCAGCATTGCCTAATCTTTCTTTGGTACCTGCTTGTTTGAAAAACAATAAGGAAAAGGGTGAGATTATAAAATCTCAGTGAGTCCTTCACAGACACCTCACCAACACTAGCCACAATCAATAATAATATTCATTCACAAACATTATTAATAAACCTGACATTTCCATATAGCAAGGGTCGCTCGTAACAGCCAGGACATATCATTTGATAGTAGTGGTACAACAACTCTGTACAACCGTCGTTGTAACAACCGGGACGTGTTGCTATCGCACAGTGGTACAACCGCTCGGTACTTACAAATCCTTTGAGTAATATCCGGGACGTATCGTTCTCTAGCAGTGGTACAACCGTTCTGTACAACCGTCGTTGTAACAGCCAGGACGTGTCGCTAGATCACAATGGTACAACCGTTCTGCACTCATAACTCTTTCGTAACAGCCAGGGCGTATCGTTCGATAGCAGTGGTACACCGCTCTATACAAACGTATTTGTAACAACCGGACGTGTCACTATCTCACAGTGGCACACCGCTTTGTACGTCTATCTTACTAGAACCAGTATAATTCAATAGTTCCAGTACCGTATCCAAAAGGTTCAATTCAAAAATCAAGTTGAAAAGACATTTCTAAGGGATACTTATGATATTTCTTTAGTCCCATAGGGATTAGAACACTAAAATCAAGTATTCCTAGCCTTAAAAGCCTCCTGAAAATGAAAAATCACAATTCTGCAAGACAGGGTGCGCTGAAGCACATCAGGACGCGCCTGTGACCTATGTTGCCCGCTCACACGCGTTCTTTGTGGGTGTCGCGCACTGTGTCGCACGCGCTCGCACTTTTGGCCCCTTTTTGCTTGTGTTTCCACGGGCACCGCACGTGTTCTGCGTGTGTTGGACCTCTGTTGCACGCGCTTACACGCGTTCCCTGGCCCTGTCCCGTGCGTTGGAGCGCTTTTGGGCATTTTTTCTTCTGTTTTGACGCGTTGGAGTGGGCACCACCGCATCTCTGCAGAAAATGCATTTTTCTGCATAATCCCAATTTTCAACCTTCAATTCTTCTCGAACCAATCCATTTCCAATCAAATTAAGACTCAAAATCAAGCATCAAACATGATAAAGTGAAAACATGATTCAAATAAAACTCATTAAACTATAATCACCTAATTTAAACCCATTTCCCTTCTCATGCTTTCCCATAAAACCCAAATAGAAGTCATGAAAACACACATCAAGAAGAGAAATGAACCCTAATGGGGATCTTATGGTTGCCCACCACCTAAGGGAAGAAGAACTCACAAATAATTCTAAGAATTTGAGATAAGTGTGATGAAGCTTGGTCCTCTTCTTCTTCTTCTTCTTCTTCTTCTTCTTCTTCTTTTCTCCTTCACGTTTTCCTTTTTCCTTCTTCTAGGGCTTCACCAAAACCTCCACCAAATACCAAATAATCAGCTCCAATCCACTTCTTTAGGCAAGGATTAAAGAACTCACACTATTTTCTTCCTCTTTCCCTTGAACCCTAACCCTTTTCTTCTCTCCTTCTCCTCTTTTCTTCTTTCTTCTCTTTTCTTTCTTTTCCAGCTGAACAAAAACGACAGGGAGGAAGCAAATGAGTGAGAGAGAGGCGTAGGAGTGGGAGGGAAAGGGAAGAAAAAGGAGTTTTTTTCTTTTTGGACCATCATGTCCCTATCTAGGTATAGGTAAAGTACCCATATGCCCTTCCTTTTATCTAAAACTTTCACTTTGCCATTACTAAATACACATCCCTAAATTAATTCATAACACCCAATTTAATTACTCAACAATCAATTTGAACATAATATAGTCTAAATTAATGAAGTTAAGTAATTAAATTAGGTGCGGTGTTACACTACTACCCACCTTTTGAAAAATTTTGTCCTAAAAAATTAGACAAGACACATACCTATTGAAACAAGTATGGGTACTGGTCTCACATTTCTTCTTCTATCTCTCAAGTAGTCTCCTTAGGAGTAGATCCTTCCCAAATGATCTTGACCAAGGGAACAGTCTTGTTCCTTAGTGTCTTGAAGTTGGGTCCACAACTTGTACCGGCATAGGCTGGTATGTCAAATCTGATCTCAGTTATACTGACTCATGATTCAAGGGCTGATAAGGATCAGGAATGTACTTTTTGAGCTGAGACACATGGAACACATTGTGTAGGTTTGACAAGGATGGAGGCAGAGCAATTTGATAGGCAACAAAACCGACTCTTTTAGGATTTCAAAAGGACCGGCGTAACGAGGACACAACTTTTTGGCTCGGAGTGCCCTACTAATGCCTATCGTAGGAATGATCTTTAGGAACACATGCTCTCCCTCTTCAAACTCAAGAGGTTTCCTCCTCCTATCGGCATAACTTTTCTGCCGACTCTGAGCAGTTCTCAGTCTATCCCTAATCTTTCTGATCTGGTCGGTGATCTCCTAAATTAGGTCTGGCCCTAATAATCACTTCTCTCCTACCTCAAACCAACATAGAGGGGCTCTACACTTGCGACCGTAGAGTGCCTCATACGGTGCCATGTTTATGCAAGAATGGTAGCTGTTGTTATAAGCAAACTCTATCAGATATAAATGCTGTAACATCCCAATTTTTAAGAAAAGTAATTTTAGCGATAAAATCCTGAATACTTGAAGATAAGTCATAGAGATTGATCACCTCAATGATTTACTGAGAGCACGTGGAATTATTTTAAATAATTTATTCATTATAAATAATTATTATTCATGATGTCAATTCAAATTAATAGACAGCGTAGACGTGTGCTGCTTTAATGTGAATTCATCAATTTAAACATTATATAAGTTTTCTTTGTGACGCAGTAACGCGTATTTTTGTTGACTAAAAAAATGATTAAATTAAATCAAGATGAAATTAAATTTAAGAATTAATATTTTTTATTAATTCATGGTTCAAAAATCGTCGGAAAACTCTAACGAAGTTTCGTCGCGTTTTGAATCACCGGGTAAATTTTATCCGCATTAAAATTTAAAACGAACTCCGATTTCGATGAGAATCGAAACGTAGCTTGTTGTGTTTATTTTTGAGTGTTTTAAATTGTTTTATTATTTATGATAATATTTTATCACGCGATGAATTAATTTCCTGGTAAATTAATTTTTGCGATTAACGGCGAAAGAATTAATCTGTAACGCGATTACTCGACGCCGTATTTTTTTTAAGGACATTCTAGACCCTAGGATTAGTGGGTAATCATTAGAAGAGAGATTAGATGTTTAGACCTGTTGATTAGATTAGAGTATTGTTTTTTAGTGATTAGGTGTCACACTTTTGGATATTAATTAGTGGTGCTTTTTCTAACTCATTCTTAACCAAGTATTAGGCTTATTTTAATTATTATTTTTCTTCCTCTTATTTTTAGGATCAGCGTGATTCCCCATTTTTTTTTCCTCATCCATTTTTTTTAATTACTTTGGCTACAAGATTACTTTGGCTCGAAGCCACCTAATTAGGACCACATGTTTTAAGCCTTGTTAAATAATTCTTTTAATTCCTCTCCTTTTATTGTGACCAACCGAAACCCTCCCTTCCTTCTCCAAAAGAGTCAGGCCGTAGCCCATATGCCCCATTTTTCATATTACTTTCATTTTTTTAGTTTAAGTGTGGGTGAAAGAAAGCAACACCATCCTTCCTTCCCCATTTTGCTTCCTGATCGTGACCTCCCTTTCTCAATCCCATTTTAGTTTTTTTCCTTCCTCCTTCTTCAAGCCTCAGCGTGGCCTTCCCTTTCCCTCATGTACTCTATTTTCCTTTATGTGCTTAGTGTTGGTGAAATAAGAAACAAAAGGCAAGCCCATTTCTCCCTCTTTTCCTCAAGCTTCAGCAGAAACCTCCCCTCCTACTTACACTCTCATTTCCCATTTTCATTTTGCTTATTTAGTGTGGGTGAAGTGAGAAAGGAAACCAAGTTCCATTCCCTTCCTTTTTGTTGTCCAACCGTGGCCTTATTATGATTGGGTAAGGACTCCTTCTAATTTTTTTGTTCTATTTCTTGTTTAATGCTTTAGTTATGGCTTGATCATGATCATGAGGAAGATGAACACATTTTCCCCCAATTTTTATAAACCCTAGGTTGAATGGCCTAAGGAAAGGGGTATGGGATTCCTCATGTGAATCATTAAATTGATTAGGGGTTTTTGCTTCTTAATAATTGCTATTGTTGTTATTGTTGTCAATTTTTGGTTTGATTAAGAGAATTGTGAAAATTTTGTAAACCCTTGAGTTCTTTGAAAGCTATGATTGGGTATTTAACTTATGCAATGAGTTTTGTTTTGGAAACATTAGATGTTTTGAAAAGAGATTAAGTAGTGAATGGTGTTGTTTTGGTTAATTGGAAGTTTTGCAACTTTTTTTGAAAAAGAAGGGTGAGGCCGAGAGCTCCTAAGAGCTTGGGAAGGAATAGATTTTTGTGTTCTTAGCTAAATTAAGTGCATTTGGGTTGTTGAGTAAGTTTGGAAAGTTTTGGAAATAGTTTGATTAGTTATGAAAGTGATTGGATTGAGAATTGAAGTTGTTTTGGATCTTTGAGGCTATGAAACACAATCGGTAAATTGGACTCTTTGAGATCCCAAGAAAACCAAGTTGAGCCTTGATTGAGTATTTGAGAAAAGTAGTGGTTAATTGAAGTTGATTCTCGCTCTAAGTTTTCAAGAAAAAAATAGTGATGTTTTATGTTCTAAGTTTTCAAGAGAAAGATTCCTTGTCCTTAAAGTTTGATTCCTTAGTAGTAAAATGAATTTTCAAGATGTATGTAATTTATTAAAAACTAGTATTTTTTTAAACTAAGTTCCTAGATGAAAGTGTTTGGTTAGGAAAAGGGTTTAGGTTTAAGAGCCTAAGGATATAGAATTAAGACTTTAGATTATGCTAAGTTTGCTTCATGTGTTAGGCCTGAGTGATCCGAGACGTGCGGCGTATGGTCGAGGAGTACGTGGACACGTGGTTTAGTGATCTTCGGTAAGGGCAACTCTTAGACATTATTTAAGGCTTTTATTTTATATGTCCTTGTATAAGGGCAATTTTAAAACGAAGAAGTCTGAGAACCTCAGGGTTCAAAGTGAGGGTTCTGTAACCCCTTCGATTATTATGCTGTGTTTTTTCGAGTCTATCGTGGGTATTTGAGTAAGAGGTTGGTCGCCTGACCCCAACCCCCCACACTTGTATGCTTACCTCTTTGTTAACTCCCCTGAGTTGCAGAGGGATGAACTGAGTTTCGGAGTCAATGTTTGATATGCTGTGATTGTTTGAGATGTGAATTACTTATGCTATTTATACTGCTGTATTGCGTTACACTGTATTAAACTTGCTGTGAAATTATTTAATATGCGATTGAATAATTATGAGAATTTCTTATGCTGCTTATATTGTTGAATTGTGTTTCACTGTAATAAGCTTGCTATAAATTATTTGATATGCAGTCGAATAATTATGCGAATTGCTCTTTGAATTTCGTATGCGGCGAATTGTTCATCGAGTGTGAGAGCTTAGTCAAGTTGTTGAGTCGCCGAGACGTTTTTGAGCTGTGAGCCAGACAACTGAAGGTGGTAGGTCCCCTTCGTTTATGGTGGATTAGCTAGGCGTCGCAGTGTTATGGAACTGGAGCTGAATGTCCTAGGGAGGGTGAAGATCCCAAAGCTACGACTGGTATTCAGTGGATAGTGCGACGTCTGCTTTCCGGAAAAATTGTCAAGTGTCGTGAGAATATGATTCTTGAGTTGAGTCTTGTGAGAGTCTTGAGTCACGTCTTAAGAATTGTGCATATTGTTGTGTTGCCTCTAGTTTATGATTTGCTATATTCCGGTATTTATGTTGTGTTGTTATATGCCTTGTTGTCGAATATGTTGTCGTATGTGCATCTGTCTCTCTATTTTAAGAAGTTGACCCTTGCCAGTGGTTCTTTCAATTAATGAATGTAACCCAGATGACAGAGTAAGCAGAGGACTCGGGACTGCCGAGAAGAGTAGCGGAGGATAGCCGTCCGGCTTCTTACCTGAACTTCTGGGGTAACTTACTTGAAGTTAGTAAGGGATGTAGTATGTCGACCAGCTATAGAATATTTGTAGTTCATTTCAGTGTTGTAATAAAATGCCTATTATGTTTCCAGACATGTATTGTCGTATATGAATTGATGGAATAAATGAGTATGGTTAATGTGGTTTATTTGGTGTCTTTAATTATTCACCGCCATGTTTCTAGAATCGCTGTAATACTCTGACTGCCCCTTTAAAGAAGTTTTAAAAAGATAAAAAAATATAGAACCACATTTTTGGAAAACATGCAATACAGAGTATTTCGCCTTTCAGAAATATGTCAACTTTTGTCAGAATATCTACTTTAGTAGCGCTCCGGAAACGGGGTGTTATGTAACGCCTGATATTTAATTATTTATTTAATTAAATATTTTCGAATATTTTTCCGATTAAGTTTTCGAAGTTGTGAAATATTGATTTAAGTGGTGTTGGTTTTAGTTGGATTAATTTAGTTGAATTAAGTTGTAGAATGATATCAGATTGATACTATTATTTGTTATGGGCTTATTTTAATGTTAGAAGTAGTAGAAAACGGGTGTTACAAGAACCTTTCTAATTTGAGCTTGATAATCTTTGAATATGTTTTTTAAAATAAATGAATAGAGCGATTTGGGCAAGACCTTGTGTGTAGAATTATTTTTTTAACTTACCTTTTTGGGCCAACATTCATTGGGCCTTACACAACCTTTTTTTATGACATGAGGAGTGAAACCCTTGGCTTAGGCGCACCATCTCAGCCACTTCCACCATAGGAATTATTCTTTTTTTCTCCTTCATATTCTTTCTAAAACCCTAGCGCCCAAAATAGAGAAGAGGTGGCTACCCAAGTTTGTTTCTACCACCGCCACACAAAACTTAGAGGCAACCTTGTTTTCTTTTTTCGCCATCCATTGAAGGAGGTTGGCCAAGTCATCAAGGGTTTGGGAGGAGATCGTGAAAGTTGCCGACAAGGAAGAATCTAGGAGTCAATCGGAGTTAGAGCAACCTTCAATCCAAGGTAGGGTGGGGTTCCGAGCTTCTAATGGGTTGTATGATAAGTAGTAAGGGGAGATTATTTTTGGGGATACTTGAGGGATAGGTGAAGGGGTTAACCTTAGACTCCATTATTTGAAAATGATTGAAGTGTAGGCAAAACAAATCATTTATATATATATATATTACTTGCTTTGTTTTAATTGATTAGATGATTAAAAAGTTGTTTTATGGTCGTATGAATACTAAGAAAATTCTGTTTTAATGTTTGAGGTGTTGTCGTGTTATTGAGTGATTAAATTCATATGCCATTAGTTCTAAGTGATGATTAGTAATGATTGGATCGATGGAATTGTGCTTAGAAATTATGTAAAGGATTAAGATAGATGCTGTTTTTAAAAGCTAATATTAGTTAAAAATTTTAGAATAATTTATTTCACTTCAAATTACATTTAAAATGGTAGTTTTCTTTGGTGAAATGTAGATTGATTCCTTGCTGTCTCATTTCTGTTTTATGCAGAATTTTAGTGTGCAGATTTTACTGTTCTACCTTGCTGTTTTCTGCAAAAAATTGCATTGTTCTGCAGTATTTCAGTTGTTTATTAATTCTGTTTATGCTGGATTTACTGTCTTGCAAAAATGGCATTGTTTCTGCAGTATTTTTCAGTTGTTGTTATTTCTGTTTTATGCAGAATTTTTAGTGTGCAGATTTTACTGTTTCTATCTTGCTGTTTTCTGTAAAATTTGTACTGTTTCTGCAGTATTTTCAGTTGTTGTTATTTCTGTTTTATGCAGAATTTTAGTATGCAGATTTTACTGTTTCTATCTTGTTTTCTGCGAAAATTGCTCCTCCTACATTGTTTCTTATTAGTGTTTGTTTCCTGCTTTATGAGGGAATTGCTGTACACAAAAATTGATATTTTCCTCTGTATTTTTGAGTGCTGTCTGCTTGTGAAAATTGTTGCCTTTTCTCTGAATTTGCGTAGTTGTTGTTATGCTCTTTATGCAGACCCTTTTGGTTGCAAATAATTACGCTTCTTTCGCATTGTTGTGTTGTCGAACTTCATAATTATTGATGCATATATAGCATGTCATGTTGGAGCTTATGTCTGCAGTTAAGTTGGCTGGATTGGCAATTTTCGAGCTGGAAGTTTTGCTCAGTAAATTTTAAGTTGGGAGTTTTGCTCAGTATATTTTAAGTTGGGAGTTCGCTCCAATGGTACCACATGCATGTGCATTGTAACGAGTCGCATTCAGTGTTGCATATTTAAGTTGTTGTGTTGATCAATTCCGATGATAGTTGTTGTTTGAAAGTTGTGAAGTGGTGATTTTATATAATCCGATTCTAATATATTATTTATCATACACTCAGATTATATAGTTCGATATCTCACCCCTTCGCTTGAATGTTACCCTCATTGGTAACGTGCGGTGTAATAAAAATGAAGGCCGCTTACCTCCATTAGTTAGAGTGGTGTCGCCGCTTCGATAATTTAGCACTCGGGGAATGAACACATGATTTTCTTTATTGTTGAATTTTATTATGTTGTTGAATTTACAAGTTGTTTACCTTAAAAGACATGATGTCTTTAAGTTGTTTGAATTGGACGAGATGTTATGGTATCCTTCAGTTGAATCTATGAATCCGCTGCGTAGTAATGAAAATTGTTTGATTTTTAAAGACTAATAGGTTGTTATCGGTTCATCCGAAATTTTACGTGCTATGTATCCGAACTATAAATGATTGCATGTCGTTGTTTTAAGTTGAAAGTGTAACATTCCATATGCTTGATGGGAATTTTGCAACTCTGAATTTTTATATTATTCGTTGGGTAGAAATGGGGTGTTACATTAGTGGTATCAGAGACTAGTTGGTCCGTCTCATAAGTCATGTGGTTTAGTCGAGTTTTGTTTAACAATCGAAAGTATTGTTAATTAGTTCTAACCTTTGTTTATGTTATAGTGACAAGTTGAGATGGGCTGGAAGGAACGATCTTTGCAATTGTCGCTTTACAAGCAATGACTCGTGCTTTGCAAAATCGTAGAATCGACGAGAATCGGATCTCGTAGTTCGCAATCTTTCGCAGGAGAATCCGCCTACCTTCAAGGGTAAGTATGATCCTCGATGGAGCGTTGGATTGGTTGAAAGAGATGGAGAGAATCTTAGTGTGATGGACTGCACTCAACACGTAAGGTTGATATGACTCATATGCTAGCGATGGATCGGCGATCGTGGCTAGAGACTCGTCGAGAGGTTGGAAGCTGCAGTGAAGGTATCACTGGGATGTGTTCGGGCGAGTTCCGAGGAAGTATTATCCAGAGGATGTTCGTAGAAGAAATTGAGTTTCTTGAGTCAAGCAAGGAAATATGCTCTGTTCAATATCTTTTGCAAAGTTTGTTGAGTTAGCTAAGTTTTATCACGCACTATAGCGGGCAAATCACGAAGTTTTCAAAGTGCATCAAGTTTCGAGAACGCGCCTTTAAATCAAGAAGGCGCTGATACCAAAAGATTCGTGGTCTTCTGCGATTTGATTGATACTAGATTTATGAAGAGGATAACAATGCTCATTATAAGATCATTAATGAGAGGAAGAGCAAGCGCCAACAGAATCGTGAGCAAGCCTTATGATGCTCCAAATTGCAAAGGTAAATGTAAAGTGGCGATGGTAAGAGGACTAGTGGGAGATGCTCGCTGGTGTGGTTTGTTTCAAATGTGGAAACACGGCCATAAGAGTAATGTGTGTACTTCGAGGTAAAGAGGTGTTTCGCGTTGTGGCAAGACTGGGCATATAATATCTGGAATGCAAGCATAAAGAGATGATTTGTTTCAAGCTGTGGTGAAGAAGGACATTGTAGTCGATTAGCCGAGAGAAACCAAAGAAGCGCGAAACTAGTGGAAAAGTGTTCGCTTTGGTCGGGACTCAGGCATTGTGAGGACAGACTCATCGTAGGTACATGTTTCATTAATAGTACTCCTTTAATTACTATTATTGTCATGGTGCTACTCATTGCTTTATTGTCACTGATTGCATTAAAGATTGGGTCTTACGTTGTCTTCTATGAATGGAAGATGGTCGTCGAGACTCCGGCTAAGGGATCGGTGACCACTTCTCTTGTGTGTTTAAAGTGTCCTTTGCTCCGATTTTCGACCGAGACTTTCTCTTGATTTGGTTTGTTTGCCGTTAAGTGGGATGGATGTGATCTTAGGCATGAATTGGTTAGAATATAACTATGTTCATATCAATTGTTATAGCAAGTCCGTGAGGTTTCTCACTCCGGAGGAAAGGTGGGGTTGTTGTCTCTTAAGCGATTAGGCGGTTGATGCAAAGAGGAAGCTTCAGTGTTCTCGCGGATGGCGTCGTTATCTATTGAGAACCAAGCTATAATTGAGGAGTTGGTGTAGTGCGCGAATTTCAAGTTTTCCCCTGATGAAATTACCGATGTACCACCGTAGAAGAAGTTGAATTCGCTATTGATCTTGTACCAGTACCGCAGACCGGTTTCTATGGCACCATACAGATGTCCATCTGTCGAATTAAAGAAGCAATTGGAAGATTTACTTGAAAAGAAGTTTGTAAGACCAAGTGTGTCGCCGAGCTCAGTGCTACTAGTAAAGAAGAAAGACGGGAGTATGAGGCTTTGTGTTGATTATAGACAATTGAATAAAGTAGCGGATTAAGAACAAGTATCCGCTTCCAAGAATAGATGACTTGATGGATCAATTGGTGGGTGCTCGTGTGTTTATGCAAGATTGACTTGAGGTCGGGTTATCATCGACAAGGTGAAGGATGAAGATGTTCAAGACGGCCTTCGAACGCGATATGGACATTATGAGTATACTGGTGATGCCTTTCGTGTTACTAATGCGACGAGTATTCATGGAGTACATGAACCGTATCTTTCATTCTTATTTGGATCGGTTTGTGGTGGTATTCATTGATGACATTTTGATTTACTCTAAATCGGAAGAAGAACATGCGAGAACACTTAAGACTAGTATTGCAAGTTTTGAGGAGGAAGCTATATGCAAAGTGTCTAAATGTGACTTTTGGTTAAGGAGGTTAGTTTTCTTGGTCATGTTATTTCGGGTAGTGGCATTGCTGTGGATCCATCTAAAGTAGATGCCGTGTTGCAATGGGAAACTCCAAAATCTACAGAGATTAGAAGCTTTTTGGGACTAGTGGCTACTATAGAAGGTTTATCGGTTTTTCTAAGTTGGCACTTCCATTGACTAAGTTGACTTGTAAGGGTAAAGCTTTTGTGTGGGACGCTCAATGTGAAGAAAGTTTTACGTAATTGAAGAAGAGATTGATGTCGGCTCCGTTTTGACACTACCTAATCCAGGAGAATCTTTGTGGTATATTGTGATGCTTCTAAAATGGGTTTAGGAGGTGTACTTATGCGCGTAATGATAAGGTGGTTGCTTATGCGTCAAATGAGGCGCTTGAGGACTCATGAAAAGAACTATCCTCGATGATTTAGAGCTTGCTTTGCGATTGTTTGTCAAGATTTGGAGACATTATCTCTATGGTTCTAGATTTGAAGTCTTTAAGTGACCACAAGAGTTTAAAATATCTATTTGATCGTAAGGGAATTGAACATGAGACAACGAAGATGGTTGGAGTTGTTAAAAGATTATGACTTTACTGAATTATCACCCAGGTAAAGCTAATGTTGTGGTCGATGCCTTAAGTCAAAGACTTTACATATGAATGATGGTTAAGAGTTGGAATTGATTGAAGCAGTTCAGAGATATGAGTCTAGTTTAGTGACACCCAGAGTGTTATGTTGGGAATGTTGAAGATTAACAATGATTTTCGGGACTGATCGAAGCTCGTAAATTAGGCGTGAAATTAGTAGATGGTCGATGGTGAATCGATCAACTGGAGAATAATGATTTCAAGTTAGGCGTGCAAGGTAATGTTGAGATTCCGTGTCAATTTGTATTCCTGATGATGCGAAATGAAGAAAGTAATTCTTGAGGAGAGTCATAGCAATTTGGTATTCATCCCGGGAGCCACAAAGATGTATCGTTCAAGATTTGAAGAAGTTGTTTGGTGGCACAGGATGAAGTGTGATGTAGCGCACAGGTATGCATGTTTAACTTCGAAGTCGAAAGTTGAACATCGAAGCCTGCAGATTGATGCAACCGCTGGAAGTTCCCAGTGGAAATGGATAGCATTTCAATGGACTTTGTGACTGGATTACCTAATACTTCGCGGACATGATTCGATTTGGGTGATTGTTATTAGGCTTACGAAAGTCGGCTCATTTTATTCCTATTAACATCACGGCGGATCGGCGCGAAGATTTATACCGTTGTAATTGTAAAGATGCACGCGCCTTTGTGTATTGTGCTCCGGATAGAGATCCAGGGTTTACTCGATTTTGGAAGAGTCTACTGCGGCGTTGGGTTCCAAGTTGAGGTTGAGTTGGCGTATCACCCTCGGACTGATGGGACGTATGAGAGGACTATTCACCATTAGAGGATTTGTTGAGGCATGTGTTCGAAGCGGGGGAGGTTAGTGGACACTTATCTTAGATTAATCAGAGTTCACTTATAATAACGATTACCATTCGAGTATTGGAATGACACCTTTGAAGCGCTGTATGGCTGGAGATGTAGAACTCCTTTATGTTGGCATGAATCGGAAAGTGTAGTGCTTGACTGAAATTGTTCGAGAGACTACGGAGAAGGTGAAGCTAATTCGAGAAAAGATGAAAACTTCTCAAAGTAAGAAAGTTATCATGACAAGCTTAAGGAAAGATTTGAATTTCAAGCTGGTGATCATGTGTTTTGAGAGTCACGGTGGCCTGTTAGGCGTGCATTGAAGTCTAAGAAGCTCACTCGTTTTATTGGTCCGCATCGATTTCTGACGAGTTGAAATGTTGCTTATAGAGTGGCTTTACCGCCTAACCTTTCAATTTGCATGACGTGTTTCATGTGTCACACTCGGAAGTACATTTGAGATCCATCTCATGTGATTCATATGGATGATGTGCAAGTACGGGATAATCTTACTATGGAACGATGTCTGCGGATCGCAGATCGTGAAATGAAGACTCTAAGAGGCAAGGAGATTGCTTTGGTGAAAGTGAGTCTCGTTAGGTGGAGAGAAAGCATGGCGTGGGAGTTGGAGAGCAAGATCGGAATCCTATCCCGAGTTGTTGAATCAGGAGTAAATTTTCGAGGGCAAATATTTTAAATGAGGAGAGTTGTAACGCCGATATTTAATTATTTATTTTATTAAATATTTTCAATATTTTTCCGATTAAGTTTTTAAAGTTGTGAAATATTGATTTAAGTGGTGTTGGTTTTAGTTGGATTAATTTAGTTGAATTAAGTTGTAGAATGATATCGATTGATACTATTATTTGTTATGGGCTTATTTTAATGTTAGAAGTAGTAAGAAAACGGGTGTTACAAGAACCTTTCTAATTTGAGCTTGATAATCTTTGAATATGTTTTTTTTTTTAAATAAATGAATAGAACGATATTTGGGCAAGACCTGTGTGTAGAATTATTTTTTTAACTTACCTTTGGGCCAACATTCATTGGGCCTTACTCAACCTTTTTATGACATGAGGGGAGTGAAACCCTTGGCTTAGGGCGCACCATTCAGCCACTTCCACCATAGGAATTATTCTTTTTTTCTCCTTCATATTCTTTCTAAACCCTAGCCCAAAATAGAGAAGAGGTGGCTACCCAAGTTTGTTTCTACCACTTTGCCACAAACTTAGAGGCAACCTTGTTTTCTTTTTCGCCATCCATTGAAGGAGGTTGGCCAAGTCATCAAGGGTTTGGGAGGAGATGTAAAGTTGCCGGCAAGGAAGAATCTAGGAGTCAATCGGAGAGTTAGAGCAACCTTCAATCCAAGTGCGGTGGGGTTCTCACTTCTAATGGGTTGTATGATAAGTAGTAAGGGGAGATTATTTTCGGTTGGGGATACTTGAGGGATAGGTGAAGGGGTTAACCTTAGACTCCATTATTTGAAAAAATGATTGAAGTGTAGGCAAAACAAATCATTTATATATATATATTACTTGCTGTTTTAATTGATTAGATGATTAAAAAGTTGTTTTATGGCCGTATGAATACTAAGAAAATTCTGTTTTAATGTTTGAGGTGTTGTCGTGTTATTGAGTGATTAAATTCATATGCCATTAGTTCTAAGTGATGATTAGTAATGATTGGATCGATGAATTGTGCTTAGAAATTATGTAAAGGATTAAGATAGATGCTGTTTTTAAAAGCTAATATTAGTTAAAAATTTTAGAATAATTTATTTCACTTCAAATTACATTTAAATGGTAGTTTTCTTTGGTGAAATGTAGATTGATTCCTTGCTGTCTCATTTCTGTTTTATGCAGAATTTTAGTGTGCAGATTTTACTGTTCTACCTTGCTGTTTTCTGCAAAAATTGCATTGTTCTGCAGTATTTCCAGTTGTTGTTAATTCTGTTTTATGCTGGATTTTACTGTCTGCGAAAATGGCATTATTTCTGCAGTATTTTCAGTTGTTGTTATTTCTGTTTTATGCAGAATTTTAGTGTGCAGATTTTACTGTTTCTTTCTTGTTGTTTTCTGCGAATTTTTTCCTGTTTCTGCAGTATTTTCAGTTGTTGTTATTTCTGTTTTATGCAGAATTTTAGTATGCAGATTTTACTGTTTCTATCTTGCTGTTTTCTGCGAAAATTGCTCCTCCTACATTGTTTCTTATTAGTGTTGTTTCCTGTTTTTATAGAGGTGGAATTGCTGTACACAAAAATTGATATTTTCCTGCTGTATTTTTAAGGTCTTTGTTCACGTGAAAATTGTTGCCTTTCTGCAAGAATTTGCGTAGTTGTTGTTCCGCTCTTTATGCGCACTTTTGGTTGCAAATAGTGCCTTCATTCTTGTCAAGTTGTTGTGTTGTCGAACTTCATAATTATTGATGCATATATGGCATGTCATGTTGGGAGCTTATGCTCTGTTAAGTTGGCCTGGATTGGCAATTTTCGAAGTTGGAAGTTTTGCTCCTCAGAATTTTAAGTTGGGAGTTTGCTCCAGTATATTTTAAGTTGGAGTTCTCGCTCCAATGGTACTCACATGCATGTGCATTGTAACGAAGTCGTGATTCGTGTTGCATATTTAAGTTGTTGTGTTGATCAATTTATGATAGTTGTTGTTTGAAAGTTGTGAAGTGGTGATTTTATATAATGATTCTAATATATTATTTATCATACACTCGATTATATAGTTCGATATCTCACCTCTTTCGCTTGAATGTTACCCTCTGGTACGCGTGTAATAAAATGAAGGTGCTTACCTCCATTAGTTAGAGCTCGGCGGTCGCCGCCTGGACACGCACTCTGGGGAATGAACACATGATTTTCTTTTATTGTTGAATTTTATTATGTTGTTGAATTTACAAGTTGTTTTACCTTAAAAGACATGATGTCTTTAAGTTGTTTGAATTGACGAGATGTTATGGTATCCTTCCGATTGAATCTATGAACTCCATTTGCGTAGTAATGAAAATTGTTTGATTTTTAAAGACTAATAGGTTGTTATCGGTTCATCCGAAATTTTACGTGCTATGTATCCGAACTATAAATGATTGCATGTCGTTGTTTTAAGTTGAAAGTGTAACATTCCATATGCTTGATGGGAATTTTGCAACTCTGAATTTTTATATTATTCGTTGGGTAGAAATGGGGTGTTACATGTTACAAATGCTCATCCCAACTTCCACCATCATCTAACATACAAGCTCTAAGCATGTCCTCTAGAGTTTGTATGGTCCTTTTCGACTGACCATCTGTTTGGAGATGATAGGCGGCACTAAAACTCAACCTTGTTCCTAGGGCCCGTTGAAATGATTTTCAGAATCGAGAGGTAAACTTAGGATCTCTATCAGAGAGAATGCAAGTGGGTACTCCGTGGAGTCTAACAATCTCTCTAATATAGATCTTAGCTAACCTAATAGTGTTGAAAGTGGACTTAATTAGGAGAAAATGAGCAGATTTTGTCAATATATCTACAATGACCCAAATGGAGTCATATCCAGACTGAGTGCGAGGAAGGCCTGCCATAAAGTCCATGGATATGCCTTCTCATTTCCACTCTGGGATCTCTAAGGGCTGAAGCGAACCTGATGGCCTTTGATGTTCTATTTTGGTTTTCTGGCAAACCAAACACAGAGTTATAAACTCACCTACATCATTTCTCATTCCCGGCCACCAATACCTTTGCCTAAGTTTGTACCACCCCATTCCTGGAGCGCTACTAAACTAAAACAAAACTCTAAATGTGATGAAATTTTCAAAATAATACTCTTTTTGTCTTTTGGAAAATACGGTAAATTTTTTATTTTTATTTTAAAACAATGTCTTTTGAAAAACATAATCAGAGTATCAACAACATTATAGAAACATGATGGAATTCTACCATGCAAAAGACTAATGCAACTGAGCATATATACATGTATACAATTCCCAAAAGATATACACAACCAGTTTTGCACAAAAGACAATAGTAAATAGATATCCACATGAGGAATACACCTAAAGTATGAAAACCCTAACAAGTGTAATCATACATCTGAGGTACTCATGGTAGTTAACCACGTAGGGGGCTGCTCCAAAAACAAATCCTCAATCTATCCAACAACTATCACAAGAGACAAAAGATCAGACAGATTGTCACCGCCAAAAATATATACAACACTGACAGACGTCATCAACCATCCACACTACACCTCACTATCTAGGCCCTCTGACGGGTCCTCTTCCTCTACCATCGGGTCGTCATCATCATCACCAGTCAAATCGATAAACGGTGCAGAAGCAGGTACTCCCACTGGCCTCTCCGTCTCCACCAGTACATCATCAATCCATCCCATGCCACTGCAGCCAGCCTCGCCACACATCCGACAAATAGAAGAAGGATCCACAGGTGGAGAGGGTGTCCTAACACGTAAAGGAGGAGTCGGAATAGCCTCCGGCTCTGGCTCGGGATCCGCTACGGGACTAGCAGAATCTGCCATCGTGCGTGAAGTAGAAGCTTCTGCCGCCCATCGTCTCATGCCCACGCTCTTATGAGCGGTCCTACGAACCTTCGTACCACCAGGTATGGGTGCGTAACGATAATTCGTCCTCCTAGGAATCTCGAAAGACTTGTCAGATGAAGTAGTAGAGGTAGTCGATATCACTCGATCCTGTTGAGTACGATGCCATCCATCCACAATCTGTCCAACCATGACAGGAAAGCTCATGGTACACCGTGAAATCTTCTGTCGTGTTGTCAGTCCATCTACACGAATAGTCTCAACCACATCCCCTGTATAGACAACCCGACTTGAAGTGGGGTCGAACTCCATAGCCGAGGGTATGTCCATGTCTAGGAAGTCAAAGATCAACTCCGACGACATCGTCATTGGCGGTACCTCCATCACGTTTGCCATCGTCTGGGTTACAATCATCAATTGAAAGAACCACGGGCAAGGGTCAACTTCTTAATTATACACAGATAACACAGTATAACATAATACACAATTCAATAAGAATGCATGAATGCTCTGTAAATACGACTGCATGATAGTGTTTATGATTCCGGAGTACCCTGCAATGGTCAATCGTTGGTACGCCATAGTACATCCCTAAATCGATACTTTTCCATGCTAGGGGTTAAACTAACAACGCCCCTGAGATCCCTTACGAATCCCTCTTCTCAGGATCCAGGTCGAAGTTATCACCATGCATGACAATGCATTTCACCAACTCTAATGAACATATTAATGCATATGATATTTCAACATGGCATAATTAAATAAACCTTTAATTATCCAACTTCAATCCAACAACATATATCTTAACATAATTGTAAGCATACATACAAGCATATCATATAATCAATTTTAGTATCACAATGATTCGGCAATCCAAAACAACTTGCATCCACAAATCAATATTCAGCAAGCATAAGCATAAAAACATAAACCACATCTCAGCGTTTAAATGTTAAAACTCTAGATGTGTCTAGAAGTAGCCCTTACAACAAACATACAATATCAAATATAGAATGTGAAGTGCCCTTACCAAAGATTAACAGTCCACGTGTCAAAGCACGTCACAATCCTACTCAGCACATACTCAATTCCTCAGAGATCCTAAACAACACACACCAAAGTTTAGCACAATTCTAGTTCACTCAAATAATTCCCTAGGTTATGGTTCAATTTTAACCCCTAGGTTCCTTAACCCTAAGAATCTTTTTAATAAAATACACATACTTGAAATAATTACAAGTTGGAAATTAAATGTTTTAAAGACTAAAATTCCTTTTCTTTTGTTTTTGAAACATGAAACACTACTAATACCAAATTTCTTTTCATAGCAATACTTGATCAAGGCTCCACTTGGTTCTAGGATCACAAAGAATCCATTTCACCTAAGTGTCTCATTGCCTTAAAGCCAAAACAACTTCCAAAATCCAATCAAACTCTTTCCAAAATTTTCCAAACTTAAACAACAACCCAATACAATTAATTCAAGTCAAGGACACAAAATAATTTTCTTCTCCAAGCCTCTGAGGGCTCTCGGTCAACACACACACAAATAGGGAAAAATTACGAACTTTCCAAATCAACAAAACCATATCATTCAACACATAATTCCTTTTCCAAAACCTTCATTTTTTTTTCCAAAACAAAACCATTAACTCAAGTACATTACCCTATCATGGCTTATTCAAGGATCAAAGGTTTCCAAAATCACAATTTCCCTTTGATCAAATCCAAATTAACAACAACAACAAAAATTTCAAGTATCAAGGAGTAATAACCCTAAGTTAATTGCATGATTCACATGAGAAATCACTTATCCCCTTTCCCTTGAGAAAATTGGTCTAGGGTTTAGAAAATTTTGTTCCTTTCTCTCATGATCACAATCAATGCATAAATAAAACATTAAACAACCAAAGAATCAAAAATAACATCTCCTAATCCTACATTAAGGGGCCACAGTTTTGGGGACAAGGAAGAACAAGGAAGAGTTTGATTTTAATCTCACCTACAAGGCCAAGAAGAAGATGGCTATTAGAAGAAGAAGTTGGAAGAAAATAGTATTGGAAAAAGGGAGGTGAAGTCACGCATAGAGGAAGAAGAGGGAGGCCATGGATGGAGCTTGAGTTCTTCACACATGAACAAGGTGAAAAGAAAAGAAATGAGGGTGAGAAATAAGGGAGGTGGTCGCGGCCTGATGAGGCTAAAAGGGAGGAGAGAAAAATTATTAAAAACAAGCCTAATACATGGTTAAGAGTGGTTTAGAAAAAGCACCATCTAATTAACCACAAAAGGTGTGACACCTAGACACTATAAAGTAAGATTATAATCTAATCATCAAGTTTAAACATCTAATCTCTCTCTTCTCATGATTACCCCCTAATCCTAGAGTTTTGAGTGTTCTAAAAATACGGCGTTGAGTAATCGCGTTACCGATTAATTCTTTTGCCGATTAATCGCGAAAATTAATTTACTTAGAAATTAATTCACCGCGTGATAATATTTTATCATAAATAATAAAACAATTGAAAACACTCACTCATAGGTACAACAAGTTACGAATCGATTTTCATCGATGAAAATTGGAGTTTGTTAAAAATTTTATTGCGGATAAAAACTATCCGGTGATTCAAAATACGACGAAACTTCGTTAGAATTTTTCGACGATTTTTGAACCATGAGTTAATATAAAATATTAATTCTCAAATTTAATTTTATCCTGATTTAATTCAATCACTTACTTATCAAACAAGAAACTGTTTATTATTGCATAAATACCGCAAATGACACTATAATAACGTTAAATAACGCATCATAAAATTACGGATGTTACAATACTCCCCCCTAAAATAGTTTCGTCCTTGAAACTACAAGTTAGATACGGACTAAGAAAACAATTCTGGATACTGTTCTCTCATTTTCTCTTCCAGCTCCCAAGTCGCATCATTTGTTTTCTGGTCCCAAACCACTTTGACTAGCTGAATCTGCTTGTAACACAAACCTTTCTCTTTCGCGCAATTGCTCGCATAATGTCCCGGTTTGCCACAACGATAGCAAACTTGTCCATCTCTGGTTTGACTCCCACCACCTGAATTCTGAGCCATAGGGCGATACTGACCCTTGTTGTTTCCCTGAGGCTTGCTATAGGGTTTCTTCTGCTGTTTCCCTTTCTAATTGTACCCCTGACCTTGGTTCTGGGATCTGATGGGTCCACCTGAACCACTCTTTCTCCTGTTGTTCCTCACAACTTCCACCTCGTTGCACCTATCAACTAACTCTTGGAAGTTCCGAATTCTCAGTGACACCACAGACTTCTTGATGTCAAACACTAACCCACGCTGAAATCTTTCACTCAGCCAATTGTCATCCTCCTGATCGTGAAAAGGACTAAAGTATCTTGACAATGATTCGAACTTAGCTGCATACTCAGACACCGTCATGTTGCCTTGATGCAAACGGAGGAATTCTTGCTCCTTCTCCATTCGTGCATTCTCTGGGAAGTATTTCTCTAAGAAACGTCCGCGGAAGGTCTCCCAATCAATTTCCTGATGTTCAGCCGTCAGCATCTATTTAACTCCTTTCCACCAATACTCAGCATCTCCCAACAGCAGGTAAGACACATAGTTCACCTTGACATTCGCAGGACAGTGAAGCACTTCAAAAATCTTTTCTATCTCTTGTAACCACAAATCAGCCTTGTCAGGATTCGGTTCTCCATAGAACTTTGGTGGATCATGCTTGCAAAAATCAGCCAATCCTCTAGCCTCCGCATTCCGCTCCGCCTCTACTATTGCGGCAAGTTATGTTGATTCATGGCTGCTGTCTATTAAGCTACAACTGCAGACTGCTGTGCTACCGCCGCCACCATCTCGGTCATCACTTGAATTGCCCTTTCCATATTTGAATTCTCTGTTCCAATATTGAGGTCTCTTCGTGGGCACATTAGATTCCTTCAAGGTCCAAAAAATTGTTAGTATCTCACACTCAAGTGATGTGTTAACACACATTGCTTTAATCAAGAAATAATTCAAACAATTCTAAGCAAAGCTTCTTCACTCATCAAACAACATCAATACTAACACAACTAGCTACCCAACAAAACAAAACCCAACACGGTGACCAACGCAGTGTTCCCAACACACACAGTCCCGTTAGAACCGAACTGCTCTGGTACCACTATTGTAACACCCCATTCCTAGAGCGCTACTAAACTAAAAGAAAACTCTAAATGTGAAGAAATTTTCAAAATAATTATCTTTTTGTCTTTTGGAAAATGTGGTGATTTTTTTTTAAAACAATGTCTTTTGTAAAACACAATTGGAGTATCAACAACGTTTTAGAAACATGATGGAATTCTACCATGCAAAAGACTAATGCAACTGAACATATATACATATATACAATTCTCAAAAGATATACAGAACCAGTTTTGTACAAAAGACAACAGTAAATAAATACCCACATGAGGAATATACCTAAAGTATGAAGACCCTAACAAGAGTAATCATACTTCTGAGGTACTCCTGGCAGTTACCCACACAGGGGCTGCTCTAAAAGCAAATCCTCAATCTATCCAACAATTACCACGAGAGACTAAAGATCAGACAGACTGGTCACCACCAAAAATATATACAACACTGTCAGACGTCGTCAACCATCCACACTACACCTCATTATCCAGGTCCTCTGATGGGTCCTCCTCCTCCTCCATCGAGTCGTCATCATCATCACCAGTCAAATCAATAAACGGTGCAGAAGCAGGTACTCCCGCTGGCCTCTCCGTCTCCACCAGTACATCATCAATCCATCCCACGCCACTGCAGCCAGCCTCGCCGCACATCCGACAACAGAAGAAGGATCCACGGGTGGAGTGGGTGTCCTAATACATAAAGGACGAGTCGGAATAGCCTTCGGCTTTGGCTCGGGATCCGCTACGGGACTAGGAGAATCTGCCATCGCGCGTGAAGTAGAAGCTCCTGCCGCCCATCGTTTCATGCCCACGCTCTTACGAGCGGTCCTACGAACCTTCGCACCACCAGGTATGGGTGCATAACGATAAGTCGTCTTCCTAGGAATGGGTGCGTAATGACAATGCATTTCACTAACTCCAATAAACATATCAATGCTTATGATATTTCAACATGGTATAATTAAATAAACCTTTAATTATCCAGCACCAATCCAACAGTATATATCTCAACATGATTGTAAGCATACATACAAGCATATCATATAATCAATTTCAGTATCACAGTGATTCGGCAATCCAAAACAACTTGCATTCACAAATCAATATTCAGCAAGCATAAGCATAAAAACATAAACCACATCTCAGCATTTAAATGTTGGAACTCTAGATATGTCTAGAAGTATCCCTTGCAGAAAAACATACAATATCAAATATTGAATGTGAAGTGCCCTTACCAAAGATTAATAGTCCACGTGTCAAAGCACGTCACAATCCTACTTAGCACGTGTTAAGATTTTCGGCAGTGTACCGAATCGTACAAGTAATAAAATGATAAGTAAAATCGTCTCCACAGGGATTGCGATTGATTATTTAACTCAACAAAGTTCGTAACAATTTTGAACGAGAACTAAATCTTGATGTTTGAATAACGAGAACAAAGTATTTGAAATTTAGTAAATAAAAAAAAGGACTATGGGTAGAATCCTCTTGTTTCCACTTTTATGCATTCAATCTACAACCAACGCAAGTTATTCCATACAAATTGAAGTTCGAATCAACTAAATTAGTTTAAGGACAATCCCTTGGCTCATAAACCCTTTACTTTAACTAAAACCCCTTATCCCTTAGGTGATTTATAGTTAGGTTAAGCATTAAGAATTGTGATTCATAAGAACACATAATCACAAAGTTATATTCCTATACTCATCATGACTATGGCTAACAATCTCAGTTCAAGTCTTTCACCTAATTTCCCAATCATCATGAAAAACCCCAAATCGATTCAATAGCGGCCAAGTATCGAAAAACATTAAGCGCGGAGAATTGAAAGCTCAATTGAAATGAAATAAACTTGCTTTAATATAATAAAATTAACTACATAAGAGTTTCATCAAGATTCATCTAACCCTAGTCTGAAAAGCTTAGTTACTCATAGAGAAAGAAAAGTCAAACCAGAAATTCATGAGAGAATTAATGAAGAGATCGTTCCCAATCCTCCACCGTGCCTCCAAATAACAAAGTTCGAACCCTAGACAAGTCTCTAAAGTGTCTATTTATAGTCTAGGGTGAAAAGGAGTAAAAAAACAAGTCCAAAACATGTAAAAACGTAAAATTCTGCGTCCAGGGTGCTGTCGTAGCATGGTCGTGGCGTGAGGCACGGCTAGGCCGTGCTTCATTATGTTTCTCGCGCTGTTCAGGTGCTGTCGCAACACGGCTGTGCTTCTTGACAAGCCTAATACGTGGTTAAGAGTGGTTTAGAAAAAGCACCATCTAATTAACCACCAAAGGTGTGACACCTTGACACTATAAAGTAAGAGTAATCTAATCACTAAGTCTAAACATCTAATCTCTCTCTTCTCATGATTACCCCCTAATCCTAGAGTTTTGAGTGTTCTAAAAATACGGCATCGAGTAATCGCGTTACCGATTAATTCTTTCGCCGGTTAATCGCGAAAATTAATTTACTTAGAAATTAATTCACCGCGTGATAATATTTTATCATAAATAATAAAACAATTGAAAACAATCACTCATAGTCACAACAAGTTATGATTCGATTTTCATCAAAATCGGAGTTCGTTTAAAATTTTTTTGCGGATAAAAACTACTTGGTGATTCAAAATACAGCGAAACTTCGTTAGAATTTTTCGACGATTTTTAAACCATGAGTTAATATAAAATATTAATTCTCAAATTTAATTTTATCCTGATTTAATCTAATCACTTACTTATCAAACAAGAAACTGCTTATTATAGCATAAATACCGCAAATTACACTATAATAACGTTAAATAACGCATCGTAAAAATTACGGATTTTACAAAGGTCGTGATACATCTTAGTGGAACTAGGGTGTACTGAGGATCCACTCTTGTGGGCTTCTTCAAGAAGTTGATTCTTGATTGCTTCATCCTTAGGAATACAAATCCTTCGGTGAAAAAGGATTGTGCCATCACTAGCTTCGGAGAATCCGGGATGGTATCTCCTAGCTTGAAATTCCTCATCTAAACTCTAGGCATGTCTAATTTGGTCCCTAAAATCACAAGTGATTTCTAGATGACCCGCCATTAGGCTATCCCCTCTTGAGAACATTTCCAAATTCAAATCCCTAAAGGATTCTAGTAATTCCATCTCTTTAATCATCATCAAGGAGACATGAAGAGATTTCCTACTTAAAGCGTCGACGACTACATTCGCCTTGCCTGGGTGGTACTTCAAATTGAAGTCATAATCCTTATAACAGATATCTTAAACTTTTTTTTTGGGTACATGAAGAGGGATATCTTAAACTTTTATGATTATTGAATATTTCAAATCAGGCACCATATAAATAATGCTGCCAGATTTTCAAGGCAAAGACCCTCGCTGCTAGCTCTAGTTCATAAGTAGGGTAGTTTTCCTCATGGGGCTTTAACTGCCTAGACGCATAGGCTACCACTTGCCTATTCTACATGAGAACACAACCTAATCCCTTCTTAGAAGCGTCACTATTAACCTCAAATCCTAGGGTCGGGTAGGGATAATCAAAACCGGGGAAGTGGTCAGCCAGATTTGGAGCTCCAAGAAAATGTTCTCACAGCTCTTATCCCACACAAAAGGATGCCCTTTACATGTTAACAAGGTTAGTAGAAGAACTAACTGAGAAAACCCTTGAATAAACCTACAGTAATATCCAGCCAATCCTAGAAAACTCCTAACTTCGGTAATGGTAGTCGGTCACTCCTAATCGAGAACGACTTCTACCTTACTAGGATTGACAACCACTCCTGCCTGAGAAATGACATGTCCTAAAAACTTAATCTCTGAAAGCCAAAACTCACATTTCTTTAGCTTTACAAACAGACTCTTCTCCCTAAGAGTATTTAAGACAATCCTAAGATGTTCCCATGTTCTTGAGGGTCCTTAGAATACACAAGTATATCATCTATCAATACCACAACAAACCTATCATGGTAAGGTCCGAAAATCCTATTCATGTGATCCATGAATATGGCTGGAGCATTTGTCAGACCAAAAGGCATAACAACATACTCATAATGGCCATACCGAGTCCTAAACGCAGTTTTTGGCACATCCTCAGCCTTGACACTGATTTGTTAGTATCCTGACCTCAAATCAATCTTAGAGAATACTGAGGTCCCCTAAGTTGGTCTAACAGATCATTAATTCTAGGAAGTGGATGCTTGTTGTAACGCCTGTACTCCAATAATAATTGAAATAAGACTAATAACATTAAAGCAGAGGAATTACTAAAAATTTAAACTTGATTACTATGATACAAGTCCAAGCTTTAAACTAAGTCATAAATCAGGAAATTAGAGTTTACAACATCTTCTAAGTCAGAAGCTTGGAAATTATAACTTCTAGAATATTCTACTGCTTCTCTTCCGGTACCTACTTATCTGAAACAAATAGAGGAAAGGATGAGATTATAAAATCTCAGTAAGTCCTTCACGGACCCCTCACTAAAACTCTCCACAATCACAGTAACCTTCCATTAAAAACATTAAAGTAACTTGATAAACTGACACTACTTAGTACAGTCAAGGATTTACCACTGGGTCTTGACCACTGGGCTTTGCTCTGCACTCTACAACTATTTTACCATAGCCAAGGATTTACCACTGGGACTTGACCACTGAGCTTTACCCTGCACTATGCGACCCTAGTAAAACAGTCGAGGATTTACCGCTGGATATAAATTGATCACGAGGATTTACGCCGCACTGAAAAACTCTTTGCACGACCGAGGATTTACCGCTGGGTCTTGACCACTGGGTTTTGCCCCGCATTGTACAATTATCTTATTAGAACCATTATAAATTCAATAGTCGTAATACTCTTTCTCTAAGCATCCAAACAAACTTATGTTGAAATAAATGCTCTAAGGGAATCCTAGGATATCCCTTTAATCGACTAGGATTTAGAACACTAAACACATGTATTCTTGGCCTAGGAAACCTCTTAAGGGTGATAAAAACCCAAATTTTAACTAGCCTGCGCGCGTCCTAGCACAGTGAAAATCCTGTCTTGCGCACATCGCGCGACCGGGAGCGTGCGTCATGCGCATTCTGTAACACCCGTATTTTTACGATGCGTTATTTAGCGTTATTTTAGTATAAATTGTCGTATTTATGCTATAATAAGCAATTTCTTGCTGGCTAAGTAAGTGATTAAATTAAATCAGGATAAAATTAAATTTGAGAATTAATATTATATATTAATTCATGGTTCAAAAATCGTCGAAAAATTCTAACGAAGTTTTGCCGAGTTTTGAATCACCGGATAGTTTTTATCCGCGAATAAAATTTTAAACGAACTCCGATTTCGATGAAAATCGAATCATAACTTGTTATGTTTATGATTGAGTGTTTTCAATTGTTTTTACTATTTTTGATAAATTATTATCACGCGGTGAATTAATTTCTAAGCAAATGAATTTTCACGATTTAATCGGCCAAATAATTAATCGGTAATGCGATTACTCGACGCTGTATTTTTAGAACACTTAGGACTCTAGGATTTGGGGGTAATCATGAGAAGAGAGGGATTAGATGTTTAGACTTGTGATTAGATTAGAATCTAGCTTTTAAGTGTAGGTGTCACACTTTTGGTGACTAATTTCTTTATTCTTATTCTAAATCCTTCTTAACCAAGTATTTATCTTTTAATTAAATTTTTTAATCCCTCCCCTTTTTAGGAGCAGCTGGCCGTGACCCCCACCCCCATTTCACTCTCATTTTTCATTTTTACTTGCCTTGAGAGAGAAGTTCCAAGGTTCCTTCCATGGCTTCTCACATTCTTCATCCTTCTTGCATGATTTCATCTTGAATCTTCAACCCAACTTGCTCCTAGTTTCTTCTTCTTCTTGACTTCATCTTCCAAGCCTTGTAAATAAGCTTGAAAACCAATTTTTCTTCCCCAATTTCAGCCCTAAAAATCGTGGCCCTCTATATAGGTTTAGGAAGTAGTTTTTTTTTTTTGCTTCTTTCTTGTTTTAATGCTTTGTTTATGACTTGAATAGGATCATGGAAGAGATGAACATGTTTTTCCCCAAATTTCTCAAACCCTAGATCAATGGTCTAGGAGAAGGGGTTAAGTGATCTTCCATGTGATTCATTAAATTGATTAGGGGATTAGGGGTTTTTGCATCTTATTAATTGTTATTGTTGTTGTCGTTGTCAATTTTTGTTTTGGATCCAAGGATTGGTGAAATTTGTGAAACCCTTGACTCTTGAGGAAGTCATGAAATTGGTGTTGGACTTGAATAATGTTTGGTTTTGGAAAACTTTGTTGTGCTGTGAAAGAAACTAGGTGATTGAATAGTGTTGTTTTAGTTAATTAGAAGTTTTGCAAAATTTTTTAAGAGGATGAAGGGTGTGGCTACGAGCTCCTATGAGCTTGGAGGAGAAAATTTTTGTGTTCCTTGACTTATATTAGTTGTATTCAAGTGTGTTTAAGTTTTGGAAAATTTTGGAAATAGCTTGATTTGTTTAGAAGTTGTTTTGATTGTTTAAGGCTATGAAACACTTCAGGCAAATTAGGATTTTGTAATCCTAAGGCCAAGTGGAGCCTAGTTTAAGGATTTTGATTGAGTTTGGGAAGAAAAGTATTTAATCTTAGTGTTGTTTATTGTTTCAAGTTTTGAAGGAAGTGAGTTTTAGTATTAAAAACCTTGTTTTTCAACTTCGTGTATTATCTCAAGTAAGTTTTAAGTCTTAAAAATATTTAATTTCAAAGTGTTTATGGTCTCAAGTATATGTACCTTGTTAAAAAGATTTTTGGGTTTGAAAACCTAGGAGTTAGAATTGGGTCTATGCCTAGGGGATTGTTTTTGAGTAGTCTAGATTTGTACTAAGCCTTGTTATGTTGATAGGACCCTTGAGAGTTGTTCGTGCTGAGTAAGTTATGACGTGCTTGGACACGTAGGCAATGTATTTTCGATAAGCACTACTTTTAGATATGATTAGGGTTGGTTATTGACGTATTGAGATGTGATTTATGCCTATGTGCTTATGTTTGTCGAATATTTAAATGTGGACGCAAGTTGATTGCATTTGCTGAATTATTGTGATTCTGAGTTGTTGGACTGCCGAATTGATTATGTGGTATATGTTGGATATATGCTTACTTTATGCTGAGATATATTGTTGGTGTTTTTGGATAGTTAAATATTTATTCAATGTTGGATAGTTAAATATTTATTTTATTATGCCTTATTGAAATTTCATATGCATGATATGTTCATGAGAGTTGTTGGAGTGCATTGTCATGCATTGTGGTATAACTTCGACTTGAATATCCTGGGGTGAAGGATTACCTCATGGCCAAAGGAATTCAGGGACGTCGATAATTTTATGCATGGTTGAATCGATTTGGGGACGTACCATGGCGTACCAACGATTGACCATTGCATGGTATTCAGGAATCATAAACAGTGGCATGTAGCCGCATTTGCAGGCATTGTGCAATTTATTGAATTTTATGTTATGTTGTACTATGTTATACTTGCTTATTTTAAGAAGTTGGCCCTTGCCCGTGGTTCCTTCAATTGATGATGGTAACCCAGGGGATGACGAATGCGATAGAGATCCCCAGCGATGACGACGTCACCAGAGGTGATCTTTGACTTCCCAGATATAGAGATTCCCTCGGCCATGGAGTTTGATCCCACCTCCGGTCGAGTTGTATATACAGGGGATGTAGTGGAGACCTTCCGCATAGATGGACTGGCTGTTTGACAGAAGATCTCTCGGCATACCGTGAGCTTTCCTATCATGATTGATCGGGTTGTGGATAGCTAGCGTCGCACTCAGTAGGGTCGAGTGCCACCGACTACTTCTTCTGCTCCGGCTGACGAGCCCTTTGACTTCGAGATTCCTAGAGAGACTACTTTTCGTTACGCACCCATTCTTGGTGGTGCTTTGGTTAGGAGGACCGCTCGTAAGAGCGTGGGTATGAGATGTTGGGCATTAGGAGCCTCTACTTCACGAGCAACGGTAGACACAACTAGTCCTATAGCAAACCCGGAGCCAGAGCCAGAGGCTGTGCCGACTCCTCCCGTACGTGTCAGGACACCCTTCCCTCCTGTGGATCCTTTTACTGTTTGTCGGGCGTGTGGCGAGGTTGGATACAGTGGCACGGGTTGGATTGACGACGTGCTGGTGGAGGAAGTGAGGCCGGATGGAGTACCCTCTTCTGTACCTTTTGTGGACTTCTATGGATGATGAGGACGACCCGATGGAGGACGAGGAGGAGGATCTGTCAGAGGATATGGATAGTGTTGGGTAGTTTTGGTTAGTTGGTGACGTCGGTTTGGTTGTACATAGTTTTGGTTGGTGACCAGTCAGTCAGTCAGTCTTTTATGGTACTTGTTAGCTAGATCTGGAGGTTTACTTTTGGAGCAGCCCCTGCATGGGTAACTGCCGAGAGTACCCCAGATGTATGATCACTCTTATTTGGGTCTTCATACTTTAGGTGTATTCTCCTTATGGATATTTCTCTACTTCAGTATCTTGTACTAGCTGGTTATGTATATCTTTTGGAAATGCATATATATATATATATGTGTGTGTGTGTGTGTGTTTATATTTCAATGGTATCTGTCTTTTGCATGGTAGTATTCCATCAGTTTTTTTAAATGCTGTGGATACTCTGATTGTGTTTTGCGGAAGATACTTGTTTTTTTCTTTAAAAAAAATTTACTGCAATTTCCAAGAGACAAAAGAGTATCTTTAAAAAAGATCGTTGCATTTAGAGTTAAGTTTTAGTTTAGTAGCGCTCCAGAAATGGGGTGTTACAATAGTGGTATCAGAGCAGTTCGGTTCTAACCAGACTGTGTGTGTTGGGAACACTAATCTGGTCACCGTGTCGGGTAGCTAGTTGTACTAGTATTATGTTGTTTGATGAGTGAAGCAGCTTTGCTTAGTATTGTTTGAATTGTTTCTTGATTGAAGCAATGTGTGTTAACACATCACTGGAATGTAAGGCTGTGATAGGTTTTTGGACCTTGTAGGAATCTAATGCCCCCTCGCAGAGACCCTATGATTGGACCCAATAACTCCAACATGGAAAGTGCATTTCAAGCTATGACTAAGATGGCAACGGCAATGGCTCAACAGACGGCAGCCATAAACCAGCGCGACTTGCAGTAACAATAGAGGGCGGAAAGGAATGCTGAGGCTAGGGGACTATCAGAGTTTCGCAAGCATGATCCACTGAAGTTTTATAGAGATCCGAACCCGGACAAGGTAGATCTGTGGCTACAGGAGGTGGAAAAATCTTTGAAGCGCTCCATTGTCCTGAGAATATTAAGGTGAGCTATGCTTCTTACTTGCTGTTGGGAGATGCTGAATATTGGTGGAAGGGTATCAAGCAGGTGTTGACTGCGGAACATCAGGAGAATGATTGGGAGACTTTCCGCAGAGGTTTCTTGGAGAAGTACTTTTCAGAGACAGCACGGATGGAGAAAGAGCAGGAATTCCTCTGTTTGCATCAAGGAAGCATGACAGTGTCTGAGTATGCAGCTAAGTTTGAATCATTGTCAAGGTACTTTAGTCCTTTTCGTGACCAGGAGGATGAGAATTGGTTGAGTGAAAGGTTCCAGCATGGATTAAGGTTCGACATCAAGAAGTCTGTGGTGTCTCTGAGAATTCAGAACTTTCAGGAGTTGGTTGATAGGTGCAACGACGTGGAAGTTATGAGGAATGACAAGAGAAAGACTGGTGCAGCTGGACCCATGAGATCCCATAATCAAGGTCAGGGATATAACCAGAAGGGAAAGCAATAGAAGAAACCTTACAACCGACCTCAGGGGAAAAACAAGGGTCAGTATCACCCTATGGCTCAGAACTCAAGTGGTGGGAGTCAGACTAAAGATGGACAGGTTTGCTTTCGTTGCGGCAAACCAGGGCTTTATGCGAATAATTGCGAGGAAGAGAGCAATTTGTGTTACAACTGGAAGCAACCAGGGCACTATGCAAGGGATTGCACAGCTCCAAAGGATGAACCGAGTGTGAATACGACAGAGGCAAAGGGAAAGCGTCTGGCGACCAAAGGCAAAGTTTTCTGCTTGAGTGGCGAAGAGGCGGAGCAATCTGATGATCTTATTCAGGGGGACTGTGAAATTGAGGGTAAATCCTTATCCATACTTTTCGATTTCGGTGCAATCCATTCATTTATCTCTATGGATTGCGTAGATTGTTTGAAGTTATCTGTGACTGTTTTACTTTTCAAATTAATAGTTACTACTCCAGCTGCTAAAACTTTGGTTGCAAACACTGCATGCCTTAATTGTGTGGTGGTTATTCAGGGTAGAAAGTTTGTTGTTAATTTATTTGCTTACCACTAAAAGGTCTTGATATTATTCTCGGGATGGATTAGTTGTTTTACCACCATGTCCTTTTGGACTGTGCCCGAAAAACAGTAGTCTTCCCAGATCTTGAAGTCTCTAAATATCTTTCTGCTAATCACATCGGGGTTTCCTTGAAAGAGGGAACTTAGGAGTACATGTACCTTGCTAGTTTAGAAGCTTCTCAAGAGATCGAGCTGAAGAACGTACCAGTGGTGTGTGAGTTTCCAGATGTTTTTCCTGAAGATGAACCAGGTTTACCGCCAGTAAGGGAAATCGAATTCTCCATCGATTTACTTCCAGGAACAGGTCCGATTTCAATAGCACCCTATCAGATGTCTCCATTAGAGATGAAGGAGTTGAAGTCACAGATTGAACACTTGGAGTCGAAGCATTTCATACGACCTAATGTGTCACCGTGGGGTGCTCCAACGTTACTAGTGAAGAAGAAAGATGGACGATCAAGATTGTGTTTTGATTATCGGCAACTCAACAAGGTTACTGTCAAGAATCGGTTTCTGTTACCACGTATCGATGATTTGATGGATCAACTGCGAGGAGCTGCGATATTTTCTAAGATCAATTTGAAGTTCGGCTACCATTAGATTCGTGTGAAGGAGGAAGATGTTCCCAAGACTGCCTTAGATATGGTCACTATGAGTATCTAGTGATGCCTTTTGGAGTGACAAACGTGCCAGCAGTATTCATGGACTACATGAACAGGATTTTCCATCCATTCTTGGATCAGCTCGTGGTGGTGTTCATAGATGATATTCTGATCTACTCGTGAAGCAAAAAAGAGCATGAAGGGCATCTACGACAAGTGTTGCAAATTTTACAGGAAAAGCAACTCTATGCTAATCTTTCCAAGTGCGAGTTTTGGCCAGAAGAAGTGAATTTCCTTGGACATGTGATAACTAAGGATGGGATAGTTGTGGATCCAGCTAAGATTGAAGCTGTGTTAGCCTGGGAGCAACTGAAGACGGTGTCAGATATCTGAAGCTTCGTTGGATTGGCAGGTTATTACCAGATATTCATTGAAGGATTCTCGAAGATCGTAGCACCGCTTACACGACTCATGAGGAAAGACCAACCTTTTGCTTGGACTGAGGAATGCGAATCCAGTTTCCAGTGATTGAAGGAGCTTTTAATGACAACGCCTGTTTTAGTTTTGCCCCAACCAAAAGAACCTTATGAGGTTTATTGTAATGCGTCTCACCAAGGACTCGGATGCATGCTGATGCAGCATAGGAAGGTAGTGGCTTATGCTTCAAGACAGCTTAAGTTTCATGAAAGGAACAATCCTACACATGATTTGGAACTTGCAGTAGTGGTGTTTACATTGAAGATTTGGAGGCACTACTTGTACGAAATCACGTTCACTGTTTTTTTAGTGATCACAAGAGCTTGAAGTACTTGTTCGATCAGAAGGAACTCAACATGCGACAGCGGAGATGGATAGAATCCTGAAGGACTACGACTTTACGTTGGAATATCATCCAGGGAAGGTGAACATAGTAGCAGATGCTTTGAGCAAGAAGATCATTCTAGACTCGACAATGATGATTAAGGAACTGGAGTTGCTGGAGAAGTTCTGAGACTTGAAGCTGAGCGTGGATTTGTCACTGGGGAAGTTGAAGTTTGGCATGCTCACTATTTCTAGTGGACTGTTGGATGAGATCAGAGAACAACAAGCGAGTGATAAGCTACTACAGGAGAAGAAAGAGCTGATAGTGCGTGGAATGGCGACTGAATTCCAGGTTAGATCGGACAACATTCTGAGATGCAATGGACGTGTGTGCGTACTTGACGTAGCAGGGCTGAGGAGATTGATACTCGATGAAGCACACAAGAGCAAACTAATTATTCACCCGGGTGCTACTAAGATGTATCATGATCTGAAGAAGCATTTTTGGTGGCCTGGAATGAAGAAGCAAGTAGCGGACTACATGGCTTCATGTTTGACATGTCAGAAAACGAAGATGGAACATCAGCGACCAGCCGGGATGCTACAGTCACTTGACGTGCCAGAGTGGAAATGGGACAGTATTTCCATGGATTTCGTTGTGGGATTGCCAAGGACGCAGAAGAAGCATGACTCAATTTGGGTAATCGTCGACCGATTGACCAAATTTGCTCATTTTCTGCCTGTTAGATCAACTTTCAATGTGGAGAAGCTGATAGAAATCTACATAGCAGAGATTGTATGACTCCATGGTATGCCTTCTAATATCGTTTCTGATAGAGATCTAAAGTTCACTTCTTATTTCTGGAGGGCACTATAGGAAGCATTGGGGACCAAGCTCAAGCTTAGTTCGGCATATCATCCGCAAACCGATGGACAGACCGAGAGGACAATCTAGTCACTTGAAGATTTGTTGAGGGCTTATACGTTGGATAACCGAGGAAGTTGGGATGAGGTTCTACCGCTTACTTACAACAACAGTCATCAAACGAGCATTGGCATGGCACCTTACGAAGCACTGTATGGACGCAAGTACCAGACACTTCTTTGTTGGTATGAAGACGGCGAAAGCTCTATGATGGTGCCAAACTTGATTCAACAGGCTACTAAGAAGATATGGCAAATCAGAGAATGGATGAAAGCATCTCAGATTCGACATAAGAGTTATGCAGACTAGGGTCGCCGACCGTTAGAATTTGCAGAAGGAGAGCATGTATTCCTTCGAGTCACACCCACAACTGGAGTTGGTCGAGCGATCAAATCCAAAAAGCTTACTCCTAAATTCATTGGACCCTATCAAATTCTTCGTCGTATAGGTCCAGTTGCATATCAGATTTCCTTGCCACCTTTTCTGTCAAATATTCATGACGTCTTTCACGTCTCTCAGTTGTGGAAGTATGTTTTCGACCCTTCTCACATTATCGAGCTTGATGTGATTCAACTGAAGGACGATTTATCGTTTGAAGTATCACCTGCAAGGATTGTGGATCGAAAGACTAAGCAGCTGAGAAATAAAGAGATTCAACTTGTCAAGGTCGTGTGGAACCAGAAGACAGGCGATGCAATGTGGGAGTTGAAAGAGAAGATGAAGAACCAGTATCCAGAACTTTTTCTCGGTATGTGTCTTACCTGTAGTTTCGAGGACGAAACTATTTTTAGAGGGGGAGTATTGTAACACCCGTATTTTTACGATGCGTTATTTTATTATAAATTGTCGTATTTATGCTATAATAAGCAATTTCTTGCTGGCTAAGTAAGTGATTGAATTAAATTAGGATAAAATTAAACTTGAGAATTAATATTATATATTAATTCATCGTTCAAAATTAGTCGAAAAATTCTAACGAAGTTTCGCCGTGTTTTGAATCACCGGATAGTTTTTATCCGCAAATAAAATTTTAAACGAACTCCGATTTAGATAAAAATCGAATCGTAACTTGTTGTGTTTATGATTGAGTGTTTTCAATTGTTTTTATTATTTATGATAAATTATTATCACGCGGTGAATTAATTTCTACGTAAATGAATTTTCACGATTTAATCGGCCAAAGAATTAATCGGTAATGCGATTACTCGACGCCGTATTTTTAGAACACTTAGGACTCTAGGATTTGGGGGTAATCATGAGAAGAGAGGGATTAGATGTTTAGACTTGTGATTAGATTAGAATCTAGCTTTTAAGTGTAGGTGTCACACTTTTAGTGACTAATTTCTTTATTCTTATTCTAAATCCTTCTTAACCAAGTATTTGTCTTTTAATTAAATTTTTTAATCCCTCCACTTTTCAGGAGCAGCTGGTCGCGACCCCCACCCCCATTTCACTCTCATTTTTCATTTTTACTTGCCTTGAGAGGGAAGTTCCAAGGTTCCTTCCATGGCTTCTCACATTCTTCATCCTTCTTGCATGATTTCATCTCCAATCTTGAACTCAACTTTCTCCTAGTTTCTTCTTCTTCTTGACTTCATCTTCCAAGCCTTGTAAGTAAGCTTGAAAACCAATTTTTCTTTCCCCATTTCAGCCCCAAAAACTGTGGCCCTCTATATAGGTGTAGGAAGTAGTTTTTTTTTGCTTCTTTCTTATTTTAATGCTTTGTTTATGACTTGAATAGGATCATGGAAGAGATGGACATGTTTTTTGCCAAATTTCTCAAACCCTAGATCAATGGTCTAGGAGAAGGGGTTAAGTGATCTTCCATGTGAATCATTAAATTGATTAGGGGTTTTTGCATCTTATTAATTGTTATTGTTGTTGTAGTTGTCAATTTTTGTTTTGGATCCAAGGATTGGTGAAATTTGTGAAACCCTTGACTCTTGAGGAAGTCATGAAATTGGTGTTAGACTTGAATAATGTTTGGTTTTGGAAAAATTTGTTGTGTTGTGAAAGAAACTAGGTGATTGAATGGTGTTGTTTTAGTTAATTAAAAGTTTTGCAAATTTTTTTTAAGAGGCTGAAGGGTGTGGCCGCGAGATCCTATGAGCTTGGAGGAGAAATTTTTTGTGTTCCTTGACTTATATTAGTTGTATTGAAGTGTGTTTAAGTTTTGGAAAATTTTGGAAATAGCTTGATTTGTTTAGAAGTTGTTTTGATTGTTTAAGGCAATGAAACACTTAAGGCAAATTAGGATTTTGTAATTCTAAGGCCAAGTGGAGCCTAGTTTAAGGATTTTGATTGAGTTTGGGTTGAAAAGTATTTAATCTTAGTGTTATTTAATGTTTCAAGCTTTGAAGGAAGTGAGTTTTAGTATTAAAAACCTTGTTTTTCAACTTTGTGTATTATTTCAAGTAAGTTTTAAGTCTTAAAAATATTTAATTTCAAAGTGTTTATGGTTTCATGTATGTGTACCTTGCTAAAAAGATTTTTGGGTTTAAAAACCTAGGAGTTAGAATTGGGTCTATGCCTAGGGGATTATTTTTGAGTAGTCTAGATTTGTACTAAGCCTTGTTATGTTGATAGGACCCTTGAGAGTTGTTCGTGCTGAGTAAGTTGTGACGTGCTTGGACACGTAGGCGGTGTATTTTCAGTAAGAGCTACTTCTAGATATGATTAGGGTTGGTTATTGATGTTTTGAGATGTGATTTATGTCTACGTGCTTATGTTTGCCGAATATTTAAATGTGGATACAAGTTGATTGGATTTGCTGAATTATTGTGATTCTGAGTTGTTGGACTGTCGAATTGATTATGTGGTTTATGTTGGATATATGCTTACTATAAGTGGAGATATATTGTCGGTGTTGCTGCATAGTTAAATATTTATTCAATGTTGGATAGTTAAATATTTATTTTATTATGCCTTATTGAAATATCATGTGCATGATATGTTCATAAGGGTTGTTGGAATGCATTGTCATGCATTGTGGTATAACTTCGACTTGAATATCCTGGGGTGAAGGATTACCTCATGGCCAAAGGAATTCAGAGACGTCATTAATTTAATGCATGGTCGAATCGATTTGGGGACGTACCATGGCGTACCAACGATTGACCATTGCATGGTATTCCGGAATCATAAACAGTGGCATGTAATCGTATTTGCAGTCATTGTGCATATTTATTGAATTTTATGTTATGTTGTACTATGTTATACTTGCTTATTTTAAGAATTTGACCCTTGTCCGTGGTCCCTTCAATTGATGATGGTAACCCAGAGGATGGCGAATGCGATAGAGATCCCGATGATGACGACGTCCCCGGAGGTGATCTTTGACTTCCCAGATATGGTGATTCCCTCAGCCATGAAGTTCGATCCCACCTCCAGTCGAGTTGTATATACAGGGGATGTAGTGGAGGCCTTCCGCATAGATGGACTGGTTGTTCGACAGAAGATCTGTCGGTGTACCGTGAGCTTTCCTATCATGATTGATCGAGTTGTGGATAGCTGGCGTCACTCACAGCTGGGTCGAGTGCCACCGACTACTTCTTCTACTCCGGCTGACGAGTCCTTTGACTTCGAGATTCTTAGAGAGACTAATTTTTGTTACGCACCCTTTCCTGGTGGTGCTTTGGTTAGGAGGACCGCTCGTAAGAGCATGGGTATGCGATGTTGGGCATCAGGAGCCTCTACTTCACGAGCAGTGGCAGACACAGCTAGTCCCATAGCGGACCCGGAGCTAGAGCCAGAGGCTATGCCGACTCCTCCTGTACATGTTAGGACACCCTCCCCGCCTGTGGATCCTTCTCTGTTTGTCGGGCGTGTGGCGAGGTTGGATGCAGTGGCATGAGTTGGATTGACGACGTATTGGTGGAGGAGGTGAGGCCGGATGGAGTACCCTCTTCTGTACCTTTTGTGGACTTGACTATGGATGATGAGGACGACCCGATGGAGGACGAGGAGGAGGATCCGTCAAAGGATATGGATAGTGTTGGGTAGTTTTGGTTAGTTGGTGACGTCGGTTTGGTTGTACATAGTTTTGGTTAGTGACCAGTTAGTCTGTCAGTCTTTTGTGGTACTTGTTAGCTAGGTCTGGAGGTTTACTTTTGGAGCAGCCCCTGTGTGGGTAACTGCCAAGAGTACCCCAGAAGTATGACCACTCTTGTTTGGATCTTCATACTTTAGATGTATTCTCCTTATGGATATTTCTCTACATCAGTATCTTGTACTTGCTGGTTATGTATATCTTTTGGAAATGCATATATATATGTTTATATTTCAGTGGTATCTATCTTTTGCATGGTAGAATTCCATCAGTTTTTTTAAACGCTGTGGATACTCTGATTGCGTTTTGCGGAAAACACTTGTTTTTTTTTAAAAAAATTTACCGCAATTTCCAAGAGACAAAAGAATATCTTTAAAAAAGATCGTTGCATTTAGAGTTAAGTTTTAGTTTAGTAGCGCTTCAGAAATGGGGTGTTACACATTCCTTCCTGATGCTTCTGTCTATACGCGCGTCATGCACCTAGAGCGCGCATCAAGTGCATTTCATCAAAACGCCTCTGTTTGTATGCGCGTCGCGCGCGCTTGTGAGGCGCGTCGCGCGCGGACCTGCAGAATTATGCAGAATCCTGTTTTTCTGCATAATCCCAACTTCAACCCTTCTTTTATCTCAATCCAAGCCAAATCCAAATAAAATTAGGGACTCAAACAAGGATTCAAACATGATCAATTACAAAAATAATTCATTCAATGCAACATCATGGCAAGAACATGCTTTAAGCACTTCAACAATATCATATATTATCAAAGACATCAACTATGAGCATATCCATTCTACCCAAAACTATTTATGCAACTCAACCATTCCAAGCTTAGAAATCAAGAAAACACACAAATTAAGGGAAAAGGGAGAAGCCCTAAGTGGTGGGTCTTATGGTTGCCCAAACCTCTAAGTGAGAAGAGCTCACAACAATCCAAGATTTTGAACTATCAAAGGTGAAGCTTTGATCTCCTTCCTCCTCTTCTCTTCTTCAATTCGAGCTCCTATTTTCTCAACCTAGGGCAACTTGAATCTTCCCCCAAATGCCAAAGAACTCAGCTCAACTTTTCTTCTTAGGGCAAGGTCTTGAAGAATCACTCAACATCCAATCTTTTTCCCCAAAACCCTAACCCCTTCTTCTTCCTTTTCTTTTTCTCTTTTCCTTCTTTTTTTCCTTCTTTTAGCAGAATTTCGAGGGAAGGAGTGAAATAAGATGGAGAGAGAGGAGTGGAATGAAAGAAGAAGAGGGTAGAAATGTGGGTTTCCCATTTTACCCTCCTTTCACTAGTGCTACTTACTATTTTACCCTTCTTCTTTACTCAAGTCTCTCTTAATGCCATTGCTGTAAACACCCCTCATATTTATTTCTACCATCCAATCTGATTACCCAACTATCAATTTAAACATATAAATGCCTAAATTAATAAAACTAAATAATTAAATTAGGGGTGGTGTTAAAAACTAGGCAAAACACATACCTATTGAAACAAGTATGGATACTGGTCTCACATCTCTGCTTCGATCTCTCAAGTAGCCTCCTCAGGAGTGGATCATTCCCAGATGACCTTTACCAAGGGATGTTCTTGTTCCTTAGTCTCTTGATGTTGTGATCTACAACTTGTACTGGCATAGGCTTGTTGGTGTAAGCCCTAGAGGCCAATGTTTTTCCTTTGGACTTATATTTTGTATCATGTCATTTATTTATTATATGAGGTATTTTCAGTTATTATGTTTGTTTCAACGTAATAAAGTCCTTGAGTAAAAGTTTGTTTTCAATAGAACATCGAGTAGACGACTCGGTTGTGAGATACTAAAGAACTTACTCTAAATATCCGTAGTCGAGTATTATTATTATTAAGGACAATAATAATGCATCAAGACTATTATGTGGGTGGACTGATAACCTCATCTCACAGGTTATAGATATGAGATATCAAGTCACCACATAGGTACACGTTAGGGTAATTGTGTACTGGATTGACTCGCCATGAGAATACTACATAGTGTGTTATGTAAGTGTCATGAGTTATTCTCATAGTGATAGTGGTGTATGCCACCCTCAGATCTGAAACCACTATGGTCCCTACATGAGGAGTTGGGTGTTTTATTGCCGTCAAACATTGTCTGTAACAGGACAATTATAAAGTCGGTTAACTGGGCACTCAACGAGTCATGCAAAGAGACATGAGTGACCTAGATGGGATTTGCCTCCTACATAACAGAGTAATATCTGGGCCCCTTGATAGAGTATGACTGTAAAATGCATGGCCGTCTTTGAAATAAGTCAATATGAGATATTGATCTTATTTGTTGTTACTAAGTCTACTCGGGCATCAAGGAATATAATATTGAACTATACAAGGGTGACACATACTATGCCTTGTGTTCAATATAGATATAAGGGCAAAAGGGTAATTATACACATGATCATTATCACGGAAAGGTTACGTCACAACACTGACATTCTCGTTACTTGGGTAGCAGTGATGTGTTGCTAGACACCGCTCACTGTTTATAATATTAAATAGTGATTTAATATTATTGCCAACGTTACGAACCTATAGGTCACACACATGAGAACAGGCTAATGGGAGATTAAATAAATGAGTGAGACTCATTTTATTCGGTGGTGCATTCTTACGATGCACCAGCGAATCAAGACGCGAACACGATAAGTTACGGTATCTGAGCACACGGTAAGCTACTGATGCGCTAGGTCGGTCTTAAGTGAAGTCTATAAATAGACTCGTTAAGATCAAGTCAAAACACTAATTAAAACCCTAGCCGTTTCAAAGATCGTGACTTGCATCGTGGATCGTTCCGTCGTCGGCCTAGCACGTGATTTACTCCCATTCAAGGTCGTTCGTGTGGACTACGTAGAGGCGTTGTTTTTACGTGCGGCCTGTGCTCGATTCCAATTTTCGTCTGCAAACGATCTGCGCTACAAGAGGTAATTCATATAACCCTGAGTCATGACCATTCGCAAGGATCCATGGAAGGGAAAGTTTAAATTTTCGCTGCGTTTTTAATCTCTGTTATTGCGCTATTTCCCTACAAGGCTGGTATATCAAATCTGATCTCAGGTATACAGACTCATGATCCAAAGGCTGGGAAGGATCAGGGATGTACTTTCTGAGCTGTGACACATGAAAAACGTTGCGCATACTTGACAAGGATGGAGGCAGAGCAATTTGGTACGCAACAAAACCGACTCTATCATGGATTTTGAAAGGACCGATGTAACGTGGACACAACTTTTTGGCTCAGAGTGCCCTACCAATACCTATAGTAGGAATGGCCTGAGCGATTTTTAGCCTATCCCTAATCTTCCTGATCTGATTAGTGGTTTCTTGAATTAGGTCTGGCCCTAATAATCTCTTTTCTCCTACCTCAAACCAACACAGAGGGGTTCTACACTTGCGACCGCATAATGCCTCATACGGCGCTATGTTTATGCTAGAATAGTAGTTGTTGTTATAAGCAAACTCGATTAGAGCTAAATGTACATCCCAACTTCCACCATCATCTAACACACAAGCTCTAAGCATATCCTCTAGGGTTTGGATAGTTCTCTCCGTCTGACTATCCGTCTGAGGATGATAAGCGGTGCTAAGACTCATTTTGGTTCCTAAGGCTTGCTGAAAATGTTTTCAAAACCGGGAGGTAAACTTAGGATCCCTATCAGAGACAATGCTAGTTGGTACTCTGTGGAGCCTAACAATCTCTCTAATATAGATCTTAGCTAACCTACCAGTGTTGAAAGTGGACTTGATTGGAAGAAAGTGAGCAAATTTGGTCAATCTGTCCACGATGACCCAGATGAAGTCATATCCAGACTGAGTGCGAGGCAAACCTGCCACAAAGTCCATTGATATGCCTTCCTATTTCCATTCCAAAATCTCTAAGGGTCGAAGGGAACCTGACGGTCTCTGATGTTCTATCTTGGTTTTCTGACAAACCAAGCACTGTGTTACAAACTCACCTACATCGTTTCTCATTCCCGGCCACCAATACCTTTGCCTAAGGTCGTGATACATCTCTGTAGAACCAGGGTGGACTGAGAATCCACTCTTGTGGGCTTCTTCAAGAATTTGATTCTTGATTGCTTGATTGTTAGGGATACAAATCCTCTAATAAACGAGGATAACACCATCACTAGCTTCGGAGAATCCGACTAGGTGTCTTCTAGCTTGCAATTCCTCATCTAAGCTTTGGGCATACTTAATTTAGTTTCTAAAACCACAAGTGATTTCCAAATGGTTCACTATTAGGCTATCCCCTGTTGAATACATCTCTAAGTTTAAATCCCTAAAGGATTCCAATAACTCTATCTCCTTAACCATCATCAAAGAGATGTGAAGAGATTTTCTGCTTAAGGCGTCGGTGACTACATTCGCCTTGCCCGGGTGGTACTTTAACTCGAAATCATAGTCCTTAAGGAACTCTACCCACTTCCTTTGCCTCATATTCAGCTCCTTTTGATCAAATAGATATTTCAAACTTTTATGATTGCTGAATATCTCAAATCGGGCACCATATAAATAATGCCGCTAGATTTTCAGGGCAAAGACTATAGCTGCTAGCGCTAAGTCATGAGTTGGATAGTTTTTCTGGTGGGGCTTTAACTGTCTAGACGCATAGCCTACTGCTCTCCCATTCTGCATGAGAACACAACCCAGACCTTTATTAGAAGTGTCACTATAAACCTCAAAACCTAAGGTCGGGTTGGGGATAATAAAAACCAGTGCACTGGTCAGCCGGAGTTTGAGCTCTAAGAAACTGCTCTCACAGCTCTTATCCCACACAAACGGTTACCCCTTTTGGGTTAACCGGGTCAAACGAAGAACTAACTGGGAAAACCCTTCTATGAACCTACGGTAATACCCAGCCAGTCCTATGAAACTCCTAACTTCCGTAATCATAGTCGGACGCTCCCTCTCGAGAATGGCCTCTATTTTACTGGGATCAACAACCGCTCTCTCTTGGGAAATGACATGTCCTAAAAACTTGACTTCTGTGAGCCAAAACTCACACTTTTCAGGCTTTGCAAACAAATGGTTTCCCCTAAGTGTGCTTAAGACAATCCTAAGATGCTCCTCATGCTCTTGAGGGTTTCTAGAATACACAAGAATGTCATCTATGGATACCACAACAAACTGGTCAAGGTAAGGTCTGAAAATTCTGTTCATGTAATCCATGACAATAGCCGGAGCATTTGTCAAACCAAAAGGCATGACAACATACTCATAATGGTCATACCGTGTCCTAAACGCAGTTTTTGGCACATCCTCAGCCTTAACTCAAATCTGGTGGTATCCTGACCTTAGACCAATCTTAGAGAATATCAAAGCTCCCCTAAGATAGTCTAACAGGTCATCTATCCTAGGGAGTGGATAATTATTCTTAATTGTGACCTTGTTGAGTTGTCGGTAATCTATACACAAACACATACTACTATCTCTCTTCTTCACTAGGAGTACGGGTGCTCCCTATGGTGAGACACTAGGCCTAATGAATCGCTTAACTATTAGATCCTCTAATTGAACTTTAAACTCTTGCAATTCTAGAGGTGACATCCTATACGGGGCTATAGAAATTGGTCCGGCTCCTGTAACCAAGTCTATAGAAAACTCTACTCTCTCTGGAGGTAATGAGGTAATCTCCTTCGGAAACACATCCAGGAATTCATTAATCACTGGGATGGTGGTCAAGTCTAACCCAACCTCTGTGGTTGAAGAGAGCAGAAAAGATGTATCCTAAGTGTCCTTCTACTAGGCATTGGTTCAACTGAGACACACTGGCCATCTCTTCTAGAAGCATTTGGTCAACCATGGACTGTAAAGATGGAAACTCAATGGTTTTGGAAAAACAATTCAAGACAACGTGGTTGGTTGAAAGCCAATCCATACCTAAGATTATATTCTTCCCTTTCAAGACAAACCAAATTGACTGAAAACATCCTTCCTTGAATTATGAGAAGACAACTCTCGCAAATCAACGAAGTGGTCAAGTCTAACCCAACCTCTGTGGTTGAAGAGAGCAGAAAAGATGTATCCTAAGTGTCCTTCTACTAGGCATTGGTTCAACTGAGACACACTGGCCATCTCTTCTAGAAGCATTTGGTCAACCATGGACTGTAAAGATGGAAACTCAATGGTTTTGGAAAAACAATTCAAGACAACGTGGTTGGTTGAAAGCCAATCCATACCTAAGATTATATTCTTCCCTTTCAAGGGTAGACAAACCAAATTGACTGAAAACATCCTTCCTTGAATTATGAGAAGACAACTCTCGCAAATCAACGAAGTAGAAATACTACCTTCCACTGCTGTTTTGACAGTCAATGGAAAGGGTAAAGAAGAAAGATACAACCCTAACCTCTGGGCACACTTACCAGAAATGAAAGAGTGTATGGCACCAGAGTCATACAAAATAACCAAAGGATTATCATGTAGAAGGCATGAACCTTTAATCAGATTTTCCACGCCCTTCGCCTTCTTGCCGCTTAGGGTGTAGACACGTCCTTGGGTAGGTTCATTGGGCTTAGAACCTGCTCTCGACTTGAGCTTGGGACACTCCTTCATATAGTGGTCTGGTCGCCGGCATAAGAAACAGATGTCCTGTCCTTGCATATATTCCCCTTGGTGGTGTCTTCCACAATTAGGGCAGACATCATGCTTTGAAGCCTCAGAATGCTGCACTTGTTTCCCTTTATTCTGATTCCCTTTTGTCTTCAGTTGTGGGCAAGTTTTGGTATCATCCTTCTGCTTTTGCCAACTTGATTTCATATCATCATAAAGCTTCTTCAAGCTATCTTCGGCCACATAACTTTTGTGAACCACATTAAAAAAACTGGTGAAGTCTATCTGGGCAAAATTGTTTTGGATATCTGGTCTCAGACCCCACATAAATTTGTTGATCTTCCAGCTATCATCCGGTGCAAATCGGGCATACGAAAAGTATCTCGCCAGTTCCTCAAATCTGGACACATACTCAGCAACGGTAGAATTTCCTTGCTGAAGTTAGATGAAGTCCCTATACATCTTCTCTTTGACTGTCTGAGGAAAATACTTTTCCAAGAAAGTTGTCCGAAAATGTTCCCAAACTAGGGTTATCCCCTGATTCACTATATAAGCTCGTGCCCCATCCCACCAGTTCTTGGCCTCTTCCGCCAACATGTGAATGGCGAAAGTGACCTTCTGCTCCTCAGTGCAATGAACAACCTTGAAGATCTTCTCCATGGCTTCCAACTAGTGCCGAGATGCCATGGCTTCTGCTTTACCCGTGAAGGTTGGAGGTTTCATCTTGTGAAACTTAAAGAATATTTGATTTATATCCTCTTGTTGAACAGGTGGGGCTGGAGGTTATTGAGGAACTTGTTGCTGTTGTTGTTGTTGGGCCATGTGCGTTACCAGGTTGTTGGTAGTCGTGGTTTGATTCTGGATAGCTTGTAGGATTCCTTGCATAAGAGTACTATCCGGTCCCAGTGGGTCTATGCGATTTGCGGTGTTCCTCCTTGGCCTTCCACGTCGTCCCGAACCCGAAGCCATAATTCTGCATAAAATGCGCAAAGCATTGATTTGAGTAGGCTCAATATCTCATAGCATAATAAGAAGAAAAAAACAACAGATCCTAACAACACGTTAAGTCCATTCTAACTATTCCACAGTCCGATAAGATCGAATTGCTCTGATACCATAATGTAACACTCGTACACCAATAATAATTGAAATAAGACTAATTACATTAAAGCACATGAATTATTAAAAAATTAAACTTGATTACTATGATACTAGTCCAAACATTGAACTAAGTCATAAATCTGAAAATAAAGTTTACAATATCTTCCAAGTCAAGAGCTTGCGAATTACAAAATACAAGGCCAATCTTTGTTCTTAATAATAAAAATAGTCAAGTAAAATATATAAACCAGAAATTATGACTTCTAGAATCTTCTATTGCTCCTCTTCCGGTACTTGCTTATCTGAAACAAATAGAGGAAACGTTGAGATTTTAAAATCTTAGTGAGTCCTTTATGGACCCCTCACTAAAACTCGCCACAATCACAATAACCTTCCATTAAAAACATTAAAGTAACTTGACAAACTGACACTACTTAGTACTGTCAAGGACTTACCACTGAGTCTTGACGACTGGGCTTTACCCTGCGCTCTACAACTATTTTATCATAGCCAAGGATTTACCATTGGGTCTTGACCACTAGGCTTTACCCTGCACTATGCGACTCTACAAGAACAGCCGATGATTTACCACTGGATATAAATTGATCACGGGGCTTTACCCCACACTGAACAATTGTTGGGTCTTGACTACTGGGCTTTACCCCGTATTGTACAATTATATTATTAGAACCATTATAAATTCAATGGCCGTAATACTTTTTCTCTAAGCTTCCAAACAAACTTATGTTGAAATAACTGCTCTAACGGAATCCTAGGATATCCCTTTAATCCACTAGGATTTAGAACACTAAAAACATGTATTCTTGGCCTAGGAAAACTCTTAAGGGTTATGAAAACCCAAAATTTAACAAGCCTAATGCTTCTGTATGTACACGCATCGCGCGCATTTTACCAAAACACCTCTGTTTGTCTGCGCGTCGCGTGCAGACCCGCAGAATTATGCAGAATCCTGTTTTTCTGCATAATACCAACTTCAACCCTTCTTTTCTCTCAATCCAAGCCAAACCCAAATAAAATTAGGGACTCAAACAAGTATTCAAACATGATAAATTACAAGAATAATTCATTCAATGCAACATCATGGCAAAAACATGCTTTAAGCACTTCAACAATATCATATATTATCAAAGACATCAACTATGAGCATATCCATTCTACCCAAACCTATTCATGCAATTCAACCATTCCAAGCTTAGAAATCAAGAAAACACACAAATTAAGGGAAAAGGGAGAAGCCCTAAGTGGTGGGTCTTATGGTTGCCCAAACCTCTAAGTGAGAAGAACTCACAACAATCCAAGATTTTGAACTATCAAAGGTGAAGCTTTGATCTCCTTCCTCCTCTTCTCTTCTTCAATTCGAGCTCCCCTTTTCTCAACCTAGGGCGACTTGAATCTTCCCCCAAATTCCAAAGAACTCAGATCAAATTTTCTTCTTAGGGCAAGGTCTTGAAGAATCACTCAACTTCCAATCTTTTTCCCCAAAACCCTAACCCCTTCTTCTTCCTTTTCTTTTCCTCTTTTCCTTCTTCTTTTCCTTCTTTCAGCAGAATTTCGAGGGAGGGAGTGAAATGAAAGGGAGAAAGAGGCGTGGAATGAAAGAGGGAAGGGGGTAGAAATGTGGGTTTCCCATTTTACCCTTCTTTCACTAGTGCTACTTACAATTTCACCCTTCTTCTTTACTCAAATCTCTCTTGATGCCATTGTTGTAAACACCCCTCATATTTATTTCTACCATCCAATCTAATTACCTAACTATCAATTTAAACATATAAATGCCTAAATTAATAAAGCTAAATAATTAAATTAGGTTGGGTGTTACATTTGTTCTTGACCGTAACTTTATTGAGTTGTCTATAATCTATACACAACCTCATACTACCATCTCTCTTCTTCACTAGGAGAATAGGTGCTCCCCAAGGTGAAGCATTGGGCCTAATGAATCGCTTAGCAATCAGATCTTTTAATTGAACCTTAAGCTCTTGCAATTCTAGAGGCGACATCATATAAGGGGCTATATAAGTGGGTGTCGTTCCTAGGATCAGCTCTATGGAAAATTTAACTTCCCGCTCAGGAGGTAGAGAAGTAATTTCATCCAAAAACACATCCAGAAATTCATTAATTACTGGAATGGTTGTCAAGTCTAAACTGACCTCTGTGGTTGAAGAGAGCAACAAAATGTATCCTAAATGTCCTTCAACTAGACATTGGTTCATCTGGGATACACTAGCCACTTCTAGATACACTTGGTCAGAAATCAACTGTACAGATAGGAACTCAATAGTTTTGCAAAAACAATTCAAGACAACTTGGTTGGCCTAAAGCCAAGCCATGCCAAGGATTATGTCTATCTCTTTCACAGGTAAACATGCCAAGTTGACCGAAAATATCCTTCCTTGAATCACGAGAGGACAATTCTCGCATATCAACGAAGTAGTAAAACTACCTTCCGTTGGTGTTTGAACATGCAATGGGAACGATAAAGAAGAAAGGTACAATTCCAACCTCTGAGGACACTTACAAGAAATGAAATAATGTGTGGCACCAGAGTCATATAAAACAACTAGAGGGTTATCATGTAAGAAACATGTACCTTTGATTAGATTTTTCACACCCTTAGCCTTCTTGCCACTCAAGGTGTAGACATGTCCTTGGATTGGATCATTGGCCTTAGAACCCACTCTTGACTTGACTTTAGGACAATCCCTCATATAGTGGCCCGGTCGTCGGCAAAGGAAACAAATGTCCCGTCCCACCATACATTCCCATTTGTGCTTCTTATCACAAGCAGGGCATTCATTAGGCTTAGAAGCCTCCGAGTTTTGCACTTGCTTCCCTTTGTTGCGATTTCCCTTTGCCTTCAATTATTGTGAAGACTTGTTCTCGTCTTTCTTCTTCTGCCACTTGAGTTTTTGCTCATCATACAACTTCCGCAAACTCTCTTCGGAGACATAACTCTTGTGAACTATGACAGTATAACTTGTGAAGTCTGTCTGGGCCAGATTGTTTTGTATATCTGCCCTCAAACCCCAACTTGAACTTATTGATCTTCCAACCTTCATCCGATGCAAACAGGGCATAAAAGGAGTATCTCGCCAATTCCTCGAATTTGGCTACATACTCGACGACAGTAGACTCCCCTTGCTGCAAATGAATTAATTCTCTATCGTTTTTCTCCCTAATGGTCTAAGGGAAATACTTCTCCAGAAAGGCAGTTCGAAAATGCCCCCATTCTAGAGGTATCCCCTCAGCCAACAAGTAGGCTTGTGCTTCAAGTTTAAAAGTTCAAGTTTAATTGAAAGCAAGACAATTTACATTAAAGTATAGGAATTATTAAAAATTTAAAACTTATTTAACAATTACAAGTCTGAACTTTAAACTTAGTTAAAAATCTAAAAGTTAGATTACAACTTCTTCCAAGTACATAGCTTGGAAATACAAAATACAAGATCAATCATTGTCCTTATAAGAAAAGAAGTCAAGTTACAACTCCATAATAGCTCTAAACTAGAAGTAACGGGCCCTCAGCACTGCCTAATCCTCCTTTGGTACCTACTTGTCTGAAAAACAATAATGAAAAGGGTGAGATTATAAGATCTCAGTGAGTCCTTCACGGACCCCTCACCAACACTTGCCACAATCAATAATAATATTCATTCACAAATATTATTAATAAACATGACATTTCCATATAATAAGGATCGCTCGTAACAGCCGGGATATATCATTTAATAGCAGAGGTACAACCACTCTGGACAACCGTCGTTGTAACAACTGGGACGTGTCGCTATCGCACAGTGGTACAGCCGCTTTGTACATACAAATCCTTTGAGTAATAGTCGGGACGTATTGTTCTCTAGCATTGGTACAACCGCTCTATACAACCGTCGTTGTAATAGCCAGGACGTGTCGCTAGATCACAGTGGTACAACTGCTCTACACTCATAACTCTTTCGTAACAGCCAGGGCGTATCGTTCGATAGCAGTGGTACACCGCTATGTACAAACATATTTGTAGCAGCCAGGACGTGTCGCTATCTCACAGTGGCACACCGCTATGTATGACTATCTTACTAGAACCATTACAATTCAATAGTTCTTGTACCGTATCTGTAAGGTTCAATTCAAAAATCAAGTTGAAAAGACATTTCTAAGGGATTCCTATGAAATCCCTTTAGTCCTATAGGGGTTAGAACACTAAAATCAAGTATTCCTAGCCTTAAAAGCCTCCTGAAAGTGAAAAATCACAATTCTACATGACAGGGCGTGTGGAGCGCATCACGACGCGTGTCGCGGCCCTGTGCCCTGTGTCGCCCGTGCCGCACTTTTGGCCCCTTTTTGCTTCTGATTCCTCGCGTCGCGCGCACTGGAGCGTGCGTCTCGCGTGTTCTGTGTGTCCTTGACCTGTGTCGTGCGCGCTTGCGCGCGTTCCCTGGCCCTGTCCCGCTTACACGCTAGGGCGCTTTTGGGCCTTTTTGCTTCTGTTTTGACGAGCGCAGGGCGCACTGGAGCGCGCGCCACATGCATCACTGCAAAATTCTATAGAAAATGCATTTTTTTGTATAATCCCAATTTCCATCTTTCAATTCTTCTCAATGCAATCCATTTCCAATCAAATTAAGACTCAAAACCAAGCATCAAACATGACAAGATTAAGAACAAACTCATTGAACATCAAAACCACAAGTGAAAACATGATTCTAATATCTCAAAACTCATCAAACTATAATCACCTCATTCAAACCCATTTCTCTTCTCATGCTTTCCCATAAACCCAAAATAGAAGTCATGTAAACACACATCAAGAAGAGAAATAGAACCCTAATGGGGGTCTTATGGTTGCCCACCACCTAAGGGAAGAAGAACTCACAAACAATTCCAACAATTTGAGCTAAGTGTGATGAAGCTTTGGTCCTCTTCTTGTTCTTCTTCTCTTCTCCTTCACGTTTTCCTCCTTCCCTCTTCTAGGGCTTCACCAAAACCTCGACCAAATACCAAATAATCAGCTCCATTCCTCTTCTTTAGGAAAGGATTGAAGAACTCACACTATTTTCTTCCTCTTTCCCTTGAACCCTAACCCTTTCCTTCTCTCCTTCTCCTCCCTTCTCATTTCTTCTCTTTTCTTTCTTTTCCAGCTGAACAAAAACGAGAGGGAGGGAGCAAATGAGAGAGAGAGGGGGCATGGGAATGGGAGGGAAAGGGAAGAGAAAGGAGTTTCTCTCTTTTTGGACCATGATGTCCCTATCTAGGTATAGGTAAAGTACCCACATGCCGTTCCTTTTAACTAAAACTCTCACTTTGCCATTACTAAATACACACCCCTAAATTAATTCATAACACCTAATTTAATTACTCAACAATCTATTTAAACATAATATAGTCTAAATTAATAAAGCTAAATAATTAAATTAGGCGATGTGTTACAGCCGTCACCATTTTTAGGTTCCAAGAAAGAAACGTAGCTCTGATACCAGTTTGTTAGGACAAATTACACTCTCTGAACTCACTCACACGCTCAGGAATAGAGAATGAATTAAAGGAAAAAACACAGTTGAAAGAATCAAAATTTTGTTGATTGCCACTAACTTTCAATTACACCGATTACTCTTTATATAAGAGCTTCATCATACTAACAACACATATTCTGTTATTAACTAACTAACTAACACTAACAGCAACTAACTAACTTTTAATACCTTTGGTAGTTAGAATTACATCACAATACCCTATTAGAACAACCATCAATTTGGTGATTGCCATTGTCACTTTGGCTGGAACTTAAGCCTGGGGTCTTGACGTCTTCTATGCAGGATTTATTTTATTTTATTTTGAGATCTTTTAATGTTGTGGCTAAGCCTGGTAAAGCTCATATTATCAAACAAGTCACTTGGTATCCCCCATATTGTAATTGGAGTAAGTGCAATACTAACGGAGCCGCCAGAGGTGCTCCAGGTTCTGTGGCTTGCGGGGTATTTTCAGATATCATAGTGCAGCTACCTTGGGTTGTTTTGTAGCTAATCTTGGAATTTCTTTTGCCTTTCATGCGGAGCGGTTGGGAGCGATGTTTACAATTGAATTAGCTTATAAGAATGAGTGGCGTAATTTATGGCTAGAGTGTGATTCCCAACCAGTTATTTTAGCCTTTAATTCTTTAAAATTGTTCCCTGAAAGCTTAGGAATTGTTGGCGGAATTGTTTAACTTTAACTCATAAAATGAGATTTGTTTATTCTCATATCTTTAGGGAAGACAATAATTGTGCAGATAGGCTTGCCTCACACGGTATTTATATTCAGGGATTCTATTGTTGGGAGACAATCCCCAATTTCATTAGAGGGGATTTCCATCGGAATAGAGTTGGACTTCCTTCTTTTAGATTTAAATAATTCTCTTGCATGGGTTTTGGTTTATGTCTCCCCATGTTTTTTTACTTAATCTTTTTTAATATATTTATGGTGGGTTGCTGATGATTGGTGGTAGCTGTGGTGCCAACCTAGTTGGGATCACAGTTGTCATTATGATGCTGTTGCATGCCATTTTGTTTTAAAAAAAAGGCTTAAATATGAAATTAGTCCTCAAAAAATTCGTAAAGTTCGTTTTTAGTCCCAAAAAAATCTGTAGGTTTTTAGTCCCCCAAATTTGAAAAAGTTTTCCGTCAGTTTCTCTAGCTGACGCCGTTTGTGTCGCTTATGTGGCGGGGATTAAAACCGAACTTTCGAAATTTTTTGGGAATAAAAACGAACTTTTAGAATTTTTGAGGGACTAAAATCATAACGGCAAATTTTTGATGGACTGACGGAAAAATATTTTCAAATTTGGGGGACTAAAATCCTGCATATTTTTTTTTGGGACTAGAAACGAACTTTACGAATTTTTTGGGGACTAATTTTATATTTAAGCCTTAAAAAAATTATATGTAGTTAAGTGGTTAAATGAGTTGACATGTGGTTAAAAACGTAAAACAATTTAGCGCACGGTTCAGATTTTGTCTCTCCCTCAATTCTCTAGTCTAATTCCTCTCAGCTGATTTATCTGACCCTGTGACAAACACAAATTTCTCGGATTGGTTTGAGGATCATATCATTAATGCTCCCATTGAAGCTATGGAAGTGATTCTTTCTTTGTCTGTTTTGCATGAAATAAAAAGTGCTTTGAGAAAGAAGTTATTCCTATAGAGGAAACTCTCAGAAGATCTTGGAAATGTGTATCCAATTATAAAAGCTTGCCAAGCTCCTCAGTCAACATTGTTATGCAGAACAGAATGGTTTGATATGCCTAGATGGTCTCCTCATCCAAATGGCTGCTCAATCATATCTGGAGATTATCATAGAAGATTGTAAATCCTTAGAATTTTCTTTTAACAATTTTGAATGTAATCATGTTAGAAGAGGCAAACATACCATATCTACTTAGATTCTGTTTGGATGTTAGAATTGCCTTATTGTATTATTGATACTATGGCCCCTGAATTCATGCCTAGCTGAGCTTTATTTGAACAAAAGTATGTTTTTCCAGTAAAAAAGAAGGTAGTACAACCCCGTAAATTTATTTTTTTATACGTGCTTAATGAATGGTGAACATGAACTCTCTAAAATTTAGGCAATAGGCACTGTGTACCTGCATTATAATTATTTTATGCTGTATACGTTATTTTACAATTTAACACATCCATTTTACAAATTTTTTTTTTTTTTTTTTGGCATATGTGAACCAAAGCATTATGAAGCATAAACGTGGGGAAACATTGTGAAGCTTATATCAGGTTTAATTGTTCTCAAATACCACAAACATTGTGCGACTTCTTCGTTTTACAACCAAAACACAAATTTACATGCTCTCAAAATTCAGTATTATCTACTACTGCTGCTGACAGTAAAACTGGAAGCTACTCAGCAAAGACTTCCAAGGAGATCTTGAAAGACAGCAAAAAGATGTGCTGAAACACCTCCAAACACCTCCAAGGCTTTGTTTGGTGTATGGAAGATACAGTAAAGGAAGAGAAAATGAGTAGAAAATAAGATGATTGTTTAGTAGTTTGGTTTGAGAGAAAAAGAATGGAAAGAGTGAGAAGAAAGAAAGGTATATTTGATAAAGAAAAATGTTTTTTAACACATTTTTTGACACAGACACGTATAATATACGGTCCGTACTGTACGGACATACGGTCGGTACTGCACGGACAACTTTTTTTTTCCAAAAAAAAAATTTATGTTTTTATTTTTTTTAGATTTTTTTTAACTGGTTAATTTTTTTTTGTCATTAACCAGATTATGTGAACAATTAACCAGATAAATAAATGGAACGTGAGTTTGGCATTCACCAGATAATGTGAACCATTAACCAGATAAGTGAACTTCGTTAACCAGATAAATAAATGGAATGTGTTAAGTTTCAGGGTTGGCATTCACCAGATAATAAGAACTATTAACCAGATAAGTGAACTTCGTTAACCAGATAAATAAATGGAATGTGTTAAGTTTCAGGGTTGATATTCACCAGATAATGTGAACCATTAACCAGATAAGTGAACTCCGTTAACCAGATAAAAAAGAAAAATTTGAAAAAAAAAAATTTAAAAAAGTGGGATCACATGCGGACACGTGTGCATGCATGCGATCTGGCAGCATATGTGTGTCATTTGGTGTGTCATGTATTGTGTTCAATTAACAACGCTGTTTGATAAAAGATATAAATACGCCTTTATAAAATAGGATGTATACATTATTTATTTATTATTATTTATTTATATAAGATTATATATATAGATATTATATTTATATTGAAATATAAATAAACATATTTATCTGTACTTATTTGAATAAATATATATAGATAGAATTAATAGAGATAAATTGAGCCATGAACTAAACACTAGAAAGGTTGGTGAAATGCACAGGAAAAAAAATCTTACATTCGGAAGACACATGTAATTGCAACATTATTGTCGTTTTCCCTCTCATTTTGTTCTATTAACAATTCGGTAAATCAGTCACGAAAGCAAATGATTAATCAAATTAATCAAAAAATTTTCATTTGCTTGCCTCTCTTGGAAAGCATCTCTCCCTGTGCACCTCTTCAATCTTCTTTGTTGCCATTTATTATTTTTCAAATTAATGGCATACTTCAACATGAACTTCTCCCTAGAAGTTAAATTCATGTTTTTTTTTAATAATGATCTCATCTTTCTGAAATATACATGCATAAGTTCCTTGGTTTTGGGTGGTGATCCGAAGTGGATCTCGGAGTCTGGTCACGAACGACGGAGCACGGCGGAGATGATGGTGGGAGGTGTACCTGCACACACTCTGATACTTAATTCAGTACCAGAATAAGGTGAGGTAAGAAATGAACAGTGCGTACTTTTCTTGCTGAGGTCATGGACCTTTATAGGTGGATCAAGATGTTGACGTGTGGGTGCTTTTTGTAACCCTAGGTCGATTATCAGCCATCGGATGCATCCAACGGCCGATGTAGCTTCTAGGGTTTGAGCAGCCAGGAAGTCGCTTTTAGATCTAGCGCCGCAATGCTTGTGTTCTAGGGTTTAGCGCTGTGGTGATCATAATTTTTAGGGTTTACTACTTCAAGCGTGGACCTCCTGGGTCAGGTCGGTCATCGCGGAGTGAGCCTTCGGCCACTCCGAATCAATACTGTTTCGGGTGTGGTCCTCCCAGGTCGGGTCAGTCAGCCCATTACGGAGTGGGCATTGAGCCACTCCGGATCAGGTGGTCAGTCATATCCCCAATAGTACTCATCAGTTTGCACAAAGCTTCAATATCTTCTTCATCAGGATCCTGATACAAACTCAATGTTAGTAAATTAATGATGCAGTGATGCGTTATCTTGTGTCAACATTTCCTTCTAATAAAGTTCTCCAGTCGATCTGATATTACCCAACATGCATATTTTATTTTAGCCTTGGCTCGTTTCTCTTCTCTTTCCTCATCAGAATGTTTCACCTCAGCCACATTAGCTTCTTTGTTCTCTCTTTCACCCCTCTCAAATTCTTCCCGGCACTTGTTTGATAACGATCTCTTAAAATTTATCTTTTCATCGACTTGACTGAGATCATGCAATGCAGCTGCTACATGTATACAGAAATTGGCATGCATTTCACTGGAAGGTTGGTTCCATCAAGGACTTCTCAAAGATTTGTGAAACGAAACCATTGGGAGGACTGCATTGTTAATATTAACTGCTTTCACATGCTCAAAAGGTTTCTCAAAATTCTGAGGAGTTAACGAATAAATTGAAAGATGGGAAACATATTACCCCCAAAATTTGTCACAATATAGCGATCAAAATTTCTGTGTATCACATTATGTCCTTCAATTCCTTTTTTAATTCTCAAGATCATTTTCGTTTTTTTTTTTTCCAGCTTTTCTTCCTCCTTTTGGCATAATCAAAAAGTACAGTTCCAAAACATTGAATAAAGTAATGCTAGAAATTGCCTAAATCCATACAACATGTATATATGTAAGTATATCATGCAGATCACAATATCATGCACCTCAATCGGAAACATTATATGCATTTCCATTCATGAAGAAATTTTCTTTTTTTAAGCAAGCAGATTTCATAAAAAGGTACCAATAACCATGTATTAATTACCGGTTCACCACAAAAATAAAATATTAGCAGCAAATTCAAAACAAACAACATTTTCAAATGATCTAAAATCTACTTGGCATTGCGATTGTAGAATTCAAGTCTCATCATCCGATAGTCCAGAGATGCAATGCTGGCGTCGATGTGATCAAAACGTTCTCTCACATAACATTGTAGGTCTTGCAGACAAGAGAACAACTGGTCCAACCGATCATCATCCAGAACAGTTTTTGACTGTCTCTGCTTTGCTTCTTTCTCATCTTCCATTTTACCCAGCTCGCACTTCTCAGCTTTGTGCATCATCTGCAAAGGAGATTGTTTAGGTGTCCGGGTGTGTGGATTCCTTGAAACACCAAAATTGCCTCCTTGGCCAGGTCGAAATCCGGTATTACCTCCAGCACCACCCAAATGCATACTGGAACGAAAAGTACTAGAGGCTTTACGCCATTTATCTTCCTTAAAAACACAACCCACACCTTGTTCCCTCACACCTGGTTTATATGTAATTTTTCCAGTATAAAGATATGAATCATCTTCAATAACATCATCACTTATAATAGCGGACATCAAATCCTCAGCTATGCCTGCAGCAATTTCAAACCCTTCAGGAAGATCAGTGCATTGCCCTGCAAGTTTCAAAAGGAAATCTCGAGAATACTTTTTGGTAGTAACTGCACTTGCAGTTGCATCTGGCTGAGCAGTATCCCTTGAACCTTCAACGTTTCTCCTTTGTTTCCATTTATTATTTCTCAAAGTAGTGACATCCTTCAACATTATCCTCTCCTTAGAAGATAAATTCATGTTGTTTGATAATGATCTCATCATTTCAAAATATGCATCCGTAAGTTCCTTGTTATTGGGGTAGTCAATCATTTCCCCAATAGTACTCATCAATTCACACGAAGCTTCAACATCTCCATCAGAATCCTGATATGAACCCAGTAGCTTTATTATGCACATATGCATTATCCTCTCTGGCAACATTTTCTTCTTATACAGTTCTCCAACCAATCTGATATTACCCAACACGCGTCTTCTACCCTTGGCCCGTTTCTCTTCTTTTACTTCGTCAGCCTCATTAGCTTCTTCCTTCTCTCTTTCACCCCTCTCAAATTCAACCTGGCACTTATTTACTAATAATTTCTTAAAACTTATATTTTCATTGTATTGACTGAAAAGAGGGAATGCAGCTGACAGATGTAAACATAAATTGGCATACATTTCACAGAAGATAGGTTCCATCAATGCCTTCTCAAAGATTTGTGAGACGAGACCATTGAGGGCGACCACATTGTCAATATTAACTGCTATTACCTGCTCAACAAGCATCTCAAAATTTTGAGGAGTTAACTTGTTCAATATAGCTTCCAACTGCCTCTGCTTCCCCTCTTCCTCATCTGCCACTATACCCAGTTCATACTTCTCAGCTTTGTGAATCACTTGCATAGGACACCAAATCCATGTGATTGGTTATTTGACCGATAATTAAAGAGGTCTGCAAAACAAACTTCTTCTTCATATCTTCTTGATTGATTTTAGTTAAACACTCATCTTTCTGGGACAATGTTTGATTGTAGGTTTGTGTTTGAATTCTCTCGGAACTCTCGCACTCGTCCTTACCTTTGAGATTGGCTTTATTTTCCTCAGGAAGATCAATGATCTTATCCTTGAGTTTGGAAGATTGAGATTGAAATTCATTTTGAAATCGGGGATCAGGAAAACATATTGATCCATTTTGATTTTGAAAACGAATTTTTGAAAAATAGACAGCAAGAGCATTCATGCAACTGAGTCTATCTTTTAAGTCATAGGATAGCCATAGGTTATCCATAAGACCTGTTGAGTTTGATCAAGATTTATACCTGCCAAGGGAACAAATCTCCTTTGATGATGGATTGGGAGTTGGAAATTTTCAAACTCCATGATTGAATCATGATCCTGCAAAACAGAAATTAAATTCTTCTTTACAGGGTTAGTATAATTGATTGCACAATTTGTGCAATTTGGTAATTCCAAAAATTTGAAAATAACCGATTGATTCTGATTTTGGGTAAAAATACCTCCATCAGTGATTTGTAAAGGAAAAAGTAATTTTATGAACGGAGTTCCTAAAATCGCTTTGTTCTTTAAATTGTTAACCAGTAAGAAGGAAGTTTCAACCTTAAAATCCTGGTTTTGTATAATTGCAGAGGAAACCTTAAATTTGACTTTTAATTCAGAACCATTAGCAGTACTTAATCGTTCTGAAGTAAATTCAAGATACTTAGTGGGAATTAACCCATCTAAGATACAATTGATTCCCATCTAAGATACAATTGAAATCAGCACCTATATTAAAGAGTGTTGTGGTATCAAGGGTAAAATCCTTAATAATCAGTTTGATGTTTATAAAAAACATTTTTGTTTTAACAAGGTTGGCTAAGCCAATAAAATTATCAACCTTGTTTGTTTGAAGAGGATTGATTTTAGCAGCATCTGCTCCTAAAGAAACAGTTTTGGAAGATGAAGCTTCCGATTGATCTGATTCAGAAGTTGGCTTATCTTTTAACCAGTTATCAAAAATCATTTGAAATTGATTTTGATTTTGTTATAAAATCAATATTTCAGATTTTAAAAAATTGATTTCAGATTGAAGTTCTTGAATCGGATCCTTCTTAATGCTAGATTTTTCTAGTCTTCTGAAAGTATCCTTAAGATTGAATTTGTTGGAAACTAAAGGGTTCCTAGGAGTCTTGGCAACTAGGGAAGTCCTAAATTTCTCAAGGTACTTGACCTTGTCTTGAGGATCAGGAAGATCTTTATCAATCTTTTTCCAAAAGCCTTTGGCAACGCCAATCTGATTTTATAATCAAAAATGTTGAACAAAAATACAAAATTCAATCTGATGATGAAGAGATTTATCTCCTATCCCAGGATAGTATCAATCATCACAAAGCCAAGAAGTACAATTACTTGCACATAGGTAGTGTACAAGTAGGTATGAAACCCCTAACTAGAGAATATCTAGATATAGCAGTTCTCTTCTGCCTTAGGGACAAAAGACACAATCGTTTCCATGATTCCCTTTTAGGAACCGTAGAAACCAGCCTTTGTCACGGCCCAATCTTTTTCAATTGCTTCAGACTTAACTGTTAGTCTGGATGACAAGAACATTCTTGATGTCTTATTCTTGAATGTAAAACTTCATGGTTATGACATGAAGGAGGGATCCATTCCCGTATCTTTGATCTATAGAGTTCAGTACAAGGTAATGAACTCTATTAGTTCCAATTTCCTCAAAACCAATTGTGATAAGCACGATGAAACCACTTTGTTTCTCACTGACAATTCTAAGGCCAACATTGATGTGCCGAAAACAATCCAGTGGAGTGATGTCACACTCCCAGAAAGATGGACCTGGATGACAAGAACTATAAATAAAGCTGGATTTTATTAATTTCCCTAGTGAATAACAAATTTTATTATAATACACATAATACTGAATTTGTAATCAACAACAACCAATCCGACGCAATGAAGACACTAAATACATATCAAATATCCTAAGATATTCTCATCCTGAAGCTCGCATGTCTGTCACATCGTACATGACGGTACAAATACGTCTACAACGACAAACCTCCATGTACTTAAGCCTTGTTGTTCTCCGGTGCTGAGGATATACCCCGCTGTAATTGGGCTCTCGCCATATCTGCTTCTGGGCCGGACCAAAAGGAAACACGAATATCTGCTGGATCTTTAATACGTATTGGGCCACAACCTTCGTTCGAACACTTTGCCGGCCTCTCCATTCCCATCTTGGTCGGTCTAAAATGCCTATTTTCGCACATCTTGTACAATCAGGCATCCAAACAAATTATCTCGGCCCCGTATGTGTCAACCAACAATTGCAAAAGGCCCAATTCACAATCTGATAGTCCAATTCTTTCAGCCATTATTACGAAACTTCCCCAACAGGCAGTCAGAATTAAAACCCTACGATAGTGGGGCCCACGTGTTTCCACTGACTAAATCAGCCAATAGCGTCAAAGAACTGTTTCCAAATGCTCCTGGAGGTCCCAGCTGTCTCACACTTAATAAAGCAGCCAATAGCGTCAGAGTACTGTTACCACACGCCGCGTTTTACGGAGCTTGTCTCTTCGCTACAACCAATCACGCTAAGCCAGCATAAAAGTGGGTACCGGGCGCGGCGGTCATCTGGTAATATTAACGGATGACCGCAAGACATTATAGAGGCAAGTCATTTATAAGAGCTACCATCTACCACGAAATTGGCAAAAGTCTTTCGAGCGCTACAGTCCCACCCATCTGGTACCCAAGGGCATTATCGTCTCAAACTTCTACAGTATGCATCCTCCACGTAGATTCCAAATTAATGCCAAGAACTATTTCTTAACCTATTCCCAGTGTCCTCTTACCAAAGACGAAACACTTTCCCAATTACTAGACCTTGTTACTCCAACCAATAAATTGTTTATTCGTGTATGTAGAGAACAACACGAAGATGGGAGCCCTCATCTCCATGCTCTTATTCAATTCGAGGGGAAGTTCAATTGCAAAAACCCACGTTTCTTTGACTTATCGTCCCATCTCAAAGCAACAACGTTTCATCCGAATGTCCAAGCAGCAAAATCGTCCGTAGACGTCAAGGCTTACATTGAAAAGGGGGGTGACGTCACAGACTGGGGCACATATCAGTTAGATCCCCGTAGTTCAAGGGGTGGCCAACAAAGTCTAAATGCTGTGTATACAGAGGCTTTTAATTCTGGAAACATTGACGCTGCGCGGGCAATTCTTCGTGAGAAGGATCCAAGGCATTATTTCACACAACGTCACAATATCATACCCAATTTTATTGCCGAGTTTCAATTAGACGAACCACCACAGGTATATCACCCTGAATATCCTATGTCTTCTTACAATAGGGTTCCTGAATCCATACAGGAATGGGCTGATACTAATTTGATTGTTGATCCAACTGCGCAAGCCATAGGAAGACTAAAATCAATTATTATTGAGGGTGATTCCCTAGTTGGTAAAACACAGTGGGCGAGGAGATTAGGGACCCACAATTATATTTATGAATTTATTGATTTAAATCCGAAACTATATTCAAATGATCCAGCTGTAATGTACAACGTCATTGATGACGTCATTCCAGACTACTTGCGGAAGAAGCATTGGAAGCCGTTACTAGGGGCCCAGAAGAACTTTACCTCAAATATAAAGTACGGCAAGGCAATTCAAATTAAAGGTGGAATCCCATCAATAATACTTTGTAATCCAGGCGGGATTTACTCCTTTAAAGACTACCTCGAACAACCCGAGAATGCAGCTTTAAAGCGCTGGACTTATCTAAATGTCCAATTCGAGTTCCTCAACAGTCCAATGTACTCAACCACCACAGAAGATAATCCACAGGGCAGCCAAACGCCGCAGGATTAACTATGTCCCAAGTCTCAAATATGAATGCCTCTTTGGAAATTAATAAAATCCAGCTTTATTTATAATTTGGGAAGTAACAAATGACTTTCGGAATTATAAATAAAGCTGGATTTTATTAATTTCCTTAGTGACATTCATATTTGAGACTTGGGACATAGTTAATCCTGCGGCGTTTGGCTGCCCTGTGGATTATCTTCTGTGGTGGTTGAGTACATTGGACTGTTGAGGAACTCGAATTGGACATTTAGATAAGTCCAGCGCTTTAAAGCTGCATTCTCGGGTTGTTCGAGGTAGTCTTTAAAGGAGTAAATCCCGCCTGGATTACAAAGTATTATTGATGGGATTCCACCTTTAATTTGAATTGCCTTGCCGTACTTTATATTTGAGGTAAAGTTCTTCTGGGCCCCTAGTAACGGCTTCCAATGCTTCTTCCGCAAGTAGTCTGGAATGACGTCATCAATGACGTTGTACATTACAGCTGGATCATTTGAATATAGTTTCGGATTTAAATCAATAAATTCATAAATATAATTGTGGGTCCCTAAACTCCTCGCCCACTGTGTTTTACCAACTAGGGAATCACCCTCAATAATAATTGATTTTAGTCTTCCTATGGCTCGCGCAGTTGGATCAACAATCAAATTAGTATCGGCATTCCCGATCTGGTACAGTTCGTGAAATTATACTTACCCTACCATTTTGTACTTGTTAATGTATTTGCAGAAAACATTTGATGTTGATGACAAACATTAGGACATTATACTTAAGATTGAAGGAAGATCTCTTCGGAATTTCCGAACATGGTTGTCCAATAATTGGCTGAGAGATGAAGATAGCAATGTTAAATATGAGCCTCCACATGATTATGAATCAATCATAGGAGTGGATGCCTCGAGAGAATTTGCAGCAAAACACACCGAAGACCCTGATTTTCTGGTATACTTATATATGTCCCTACTTGTATACTTGTATATGTCTATACTTGTATACTTTCATGATTGTTCCTAACACGTTTATATGTCTATATAGGAACAAGTAACGCAAATCGGCAGAGAGCATCAAATCCTCCTTACCCATACAGAGGAGGGACTAAAGGGTATCCCCACATTGAGGAAGATTTGGTATGCAGAGTAACCCTAAATTATATGTAACCCTAAACCTAATTACCACTGATTAATTTCAATTTCTTTGTCAATATGTATAGATGAAGATGTCTCAAGAAGATGTAACAACATCATCAATTGATTGCCATTTCTTGTGGATAGAAGCCCACCGCAACAAGGATGGTCTGATTGTGGACCCCCCACTATGGAAGTTGCTGATAAAATTGTAATTATGATAGATTAATTAACATTTTCATATGCAATTTTCTTACGATAGTGATAATATTTAACAATCTTTATTAATAATATTTATGTGTCTCAGGAGAGCCTATCACAACGGTCTGTGACACAGGGGGTAACAGACATCCTTACCAAAGTCATACCGATCAGAGAATAATCTGGTCGTGTAAGGGGCGTGGGATTTAGTGTTTCTCAAAAGGCTATTTTTAGTAAACTAAAGCGCACTAGAAAAGATGAAGGATACATACGACCAGTAAGAATCTAATATTCGAGTGTTAAATTATGCTTATTTTGAGTTTTGTGTGCTATGAATTTTGAATTCTGATGATTCAAAATTAATGATGTTTGTTTTTGCACTCAAGGCTGTACAAATTCTTCGACGACTTCATGGAAGTTCCAGGCCGTCTCGATTTTCCAAATCACCAACCACATTTAACAGGATAACTGTAAAGGTATTTATCAAAATACTTATACAATTATTTAATTTTAAAAATTAAATCTATATTGATTTAATATTTTTAATTTTATAGTGCCCCAAACAGCCAAACAACAATGATTGTGGGTACTACGTTCTGAAGTATATTAAAAATATTATTGTTCACAACCAAATGGGAGTCCCAAAGGAGGTATGCAATTTGTTCTACTTTACTTACTCTTACATTTAACCATTCTTTTAATTTAATTCTAATATGAGTTATTTTTCAAGTCGCAGTACTTTCCCGACTGTTATTACCAGTCATACTCTGATTCTCAAATTCATGAATTAAAGAAAGAATGGTGCTCCTACGTGGTAAGAAAGTTTGTTTTACACGTATGAAGAATATCGTCTGCGCCAGAAATCCATAAAATAATTACACGAAGATGGGAGCCCTCATCTCCAAAAATCTCTTTTACTTTAACTAGTAAAAGTCAAACTGCCAATCCTGTTATAGCCACTCCCTTCAAGTCCAGAAGTGAGTATGGACCTATTTCAGCCAAAGACATCAAGGATTTGATGGAACAATCCAATTATACCAATCGGTATCTCCAAGCCTTAGGAGACAATGGCATAGATAAGGGTAAAGCCCCGCTAGAAACCTCCAAGACTAGAGATCCTCAATCCTCCAATCAGCTTGAGAAACCTTTGTTTAATCCATATAGGATTTCAAAGAAGCTCAAGAAGGCCTTGCAACTTTCTGATCCCAAAACCATGATCAAAAATGAAGTTGAAGAAATTCACGGTGAAGTTCTTGCCAAAATCAATAAACAACTGGAGCTCCATAAAATGGTTACTCCCGAATCACCTAGGACTCCACCCTCAATTACTTCTTCCAATAGAGCCGTCAACATGGTAGGTGAACCCTCCTCTGTCTGCTCTGAAGAAACCAATTTGGACAACCTCAAAGTCAATCCGGTTATTCATAACCCAAACATCAATTGGAGAAAGCCGACCAAACTCTATTACCCTAGAGACACAGCACCTGACCTCCTTTTAGAGGAAAAGGACTCCACATCCAATTTCAAGAGTTTTAGTGCCTCCAACATCTATGAATGGAACATAGATGGTGAAAATGAGTATGGCATTACTAAAATTCTTCAAAATATGACCATGATAGCCACTGCCTAAGAGACTTCTAATGACTTTCCTGAGTCTATGATAGTCGAAATCTTAGTTGCAGGTTTCTGTGAAACTAATTTCTTAATCCAAAGAAAATTATATGTTTCAATCTTTCAATCTTATGTTCAAGCTCATGAATGCCTTTGGGAGATTTCTGTAGGGAACATTCAAGCTCAAGGAATCCATGTATGCCAACCCATGGGTTACTTCAATTTCCCATCCAATCATCCAGAAGACGAAGAAGACATTCAACGTCCTTACACTGGAATCTTAAAGGCTAGAATAAGCCTTCCAATTTATCAACCAGTTCAATCAAAGGAGTTCATCAATTCATTCTGGTTAAGACATGAGCTAATCAGACAAGAATTCCTTCCTCCAACTGGGTGGTCCAATCTCAAGAAGATAGGAGAAACTTCTATCTACAATCTTTGGGCAGTTCCAAATTGTCTCCCAACGGAGATATCAATGCCCTTCTTCAACAATTATTCTTCAATGTTTGAAGAGTTCAACAATGAAGAACAATCTGGAGGAGACTCAGAAGACGAAGTCGACCTTGATGACGTCGAGCTCCACAATCTGGTGAACAGGATGGAACCCTATGATTCCTTTCTGCTCTCCGCAATTCATGCCAAGTGCTTCAAACAGGAAAAGTAAATGGCATCCGCAACTGCCGCTGACAACCTGTCATGCGCTCAATTGGTCTGATGACCCCAATATGTTATTTTACTATTTAGGTACTATTGCAACTTTTTCTGTAACAAATAGTATGTAATAGTTCAGGTAGTCCACTGGAACTGTTTCGAATAGTAAAATTTTTCAATCTATAAAAGCGGTGTATAGGCTAAGTGTTAAGTACGCTTTTATTCTCCCCTTTCTCCAATCTTAGAAAGAGTTTAGAGAGAGGAGCTCTGAGTGAGTTCTCCTCTTTCCTTCTCCCTCAGCTATGTTATATTTTGTAATGTTTTAAGTTTTTAATAAAAGCTTGTCTAATTCTGCTTTTATTATTTATGTTGTTCATCACCACTTCATGGCAGGTTCTTTATTTTGATCTGAATTTGCATATCATGTTTTAGTTTTTGTGCGTACACTTTTATTTTTTTGTTTTAAGTTTCTTATTTCTGGGTTAAGTCCCTGTGTTCAATGTTATGCTGAGTCCGTCTCGGCCGTACTTTTCGTTTCTTTAAAGATCAACTCTTAGTTTTGCTTCCGACCCCCTCTTGAGAAACGGAAAGTAGGACCGAGATAGACTCAGCATAACATTGAACACTGGGACTTAACCCAGAAATAAGAAACTTAAAACAGAAAAATAAAAGCGTAAGCACAAAAACTAAAACATGATATGCAAATGCAGATTAAAATAAAGAACCTGTCATGAAGGCGGTGATGAACAACATAAATTATAAAAGTAGAATCGGACAAACTTTTATTAAAACTTAAAAAACAGAAAGCAATAACATAGCTGAGGGAGAAGAGAATGGGAGAACTCACTCAGGGCTCCTCTCTCTAAACTCTCTCTAAGATTGGAGAAAGGGGAGAATAAAAGCGTGCCTAACACTGAGCCTACGCACTGCTTTTATAGATTGAAAAAATTTTACTATTTGAATAGTTCCGATTTGGAGACCTAAACTATTACAGACTATTTGATACAGTACAAGTTACAAATAGTGTCAAATAGTAAAAGTCATTGATTGGTGGTCAACAGACCAATTGAGTGCCAGACAGCATGTCAGCGGCGATTGCGGGTGACTTTAGCAGAGGAGAATATTTTCCTGTACCTGCAAAAGACAAAGATTGAATAATAGAACCAATTACTACTCCTTCTTTGGAGACGGTAGAAACTCGTCCTCAGAATTGGCTGGTTTGAAGTCAGATGGGAAGATGCCGAAACAGTCATCTTCATTCTGATAAAATTGGTCTTTAGTTCCTGAATCTTCACAGTCAGGTTGAAGAGAAGCTAGTTGAAGAACCTGCTTAAGTTTTGAGGATGAGGGCATGCCTGGATCCTTTTCTTGAGATTGCTTCAATAGTTGGAGAATATTCTCCAGATTGGTCAGCATGTCTTGCTCGGTTGATGAACTCAAAAGAGCTGCTGAGATTTGAGACTTTTGATTTTGAAGGTGGCAGACTGATTCTTCTGCAAACTTGAGTAGTTTAGGGTTCTTCCTAAACCAGTTTTTCACACCTTCTTTTGATGCTCTGGAACCATCAAATTTGGACCACCATTTTACGAAGGCCTGTTGTTGGAGCCAAGGAAGAGCATTTGGTACAATAGATTTAAGAATTTTAAATTGCCAGGTAAAAACCCAAGACAAAGAAAAATTTACAAAGAAATTTAAATCTATTGGAAAATTGTCCTTCGATTGATCATATTTTGATTTGAATAATTGAAATCCTTCTTCAACCTCAGGAGGAAGAATTTCTGGGATTGGTCCAAAGAAGTTCCACCAATGTAGAAACTAGTTCAGAAATTGATACCTAGCTCCAGTTTTAAAGTAAATGATTCAGGAGTGTTTGAAAAACTTGTTTTGAAAACCTAAGATTGTGAGATTCTAGGCCTTGATATAGTCCCAGTAAGAGTAATCCATTGGGTCAAATGCTCCTGAGAACTTCTTGCACTTGGAAGGATTCTGCCCTCAAGCTGATGGAGTTAACACATTCAAAATCTGCAAGGTTGAATGGGTTATGATTGAATTATTTTGTGAATCCCTAAAATGTTTAATTTTAACAGATTCGGAGTCCATGAGGATAAGTTCATAGAAATATTGGGTTTTGTTTAAAACCATTGGAACAAAATTGAATCCCGAGGGAAAGATTTTCGAAGGGATTTTTTTAATATCCTTATCCAAAAATTCGGGTTCTAAACCTACTGTGGGCCAGTAATTTGGTTTAGGGATATATTGGCTTTTAGGAGATTGGGCGATTGGTTTGAGATTAATCTAAGTAATCTCCATTTTTTGATTTTGGATAGCAAGATCCAGGTTTTGGGTTGGATTGTTTTGGACAGTTTTGGTCCAAGTTGTGATTGGCAATTTGGTCAGTCCTTGCTGTTGAAAGGCCTGAAGGGTTTGGATTGGAAAGAAATAATCTTCTTTCTTTTGATTGGCTGTTCCTTTGGAAGGCTGGGTTCGGGTGGATGACCCGATTAATTGGGCTTAGGTCGAAGACCCAGATTGAAGTTGGATCAAAGATCCAAATTGGTGCTGGGTTGATGACCCAGGTTGGTTTTGGGTTGATGACCCAGATTGGTGTTGGGTTGATGACCCAGATTGATTTTGGGCCAAATGCCCAGTTGCACCTGTTGAGGCAAGAATTAACTTACCTTTGTCTTTTCCTCTTCCCCGAGAGGAAGAAGATCGGGTGACCATTGAACAAGTCGGCCTGTGTCTATTCCCTGCAAATATTCCCGGGTAAGGTAATCAGGGAGACTGTTTTGAGAGCCTTTGAGATATTCAATGTCAAAATCAAAGATTGATAAAATTGCTTGCCATCTGGCAAAAATTGGTTTTGATGCAAGATTTTTAACATCTTTTTGTAAAATCTCTTTTGCAGACTTACAATCTACACGCACCAAAGATTTTTGATTTAATAAATCAGATTGAAGTTTTGAAATAGATAAAACGATTGATAAAACTTCTTTTTTGACAGTAGAGTAATTCTACTGAGCAGAATTCCAATGCTTTGAGGTAAAGGCAATCACTTGCTCATTACCAGAAGAAGTTTTCTGTTTGAAAATGCCACCATAACCTGAGGCATCAGTTTCAACAATTTTGAAAAATTGAGGATTGGGAAGATAAAGACATGGAAGGTCTTTAACTTGAGATTTGACGTGTTTGACCACATTAGTATGAACATCAGTCCAAGGGGGAGAATCCTTCTTGAGACGATCATAAAGTGGTTTGATAAGATTGCTTAATTGAGGAAAGAAATCAGAGACGTAATTAAGACATCCAAGAAATCTTTGAAGTTGAGTTTTGTCAATTAACTGGTTAGGGAAATTGTCAGCAAAACTGATTGCATGATTGATAGGAGTGATAGTCCCTAAATGGATATTGTGACCAAGAAATCTAATCTTAGTCTGAAAAAGATTGACTTTTGTTTTAGAAACAGCAAGACCATTTTTCTTAACAATATGTATAAAAATGTCAAGATACTTGAAATGTTAATCTATAGATTGAGAATATACCAATACATCATCAATATAAACAATAATGAATTGAGTATAAGGATTGAAAATGTCATTCATAATTCTCTGGAATTCTGAACTAGCATTTTTGAGACCGAATGGCATGACATTCCATTCATATTGGCCAAAAGGAACTGTAAAAGCAGTCTTATACCTATCCTCAGGATTGACCTGGATTTGCCAAAATCCAGATTTCATATCAAACTTAGAAAAGATCTTTGCCTTGTGCAACCTATTCAGGAGATCTTTCTTGTTTGGGATTGAGTACCTAATCCAGCTAAGGGCTTGATTAAGCGGTTTGTAATTGATCACCAAACTAGGTGTTCCTCTCTCTATCTCAGCTTGCTTATTGACATAGAAAGCAGAACAAGACAAAGGACTTTTGGATTTACGAATAAGACCTTTATTTAGTAAATCTTTGATCTCAGATTGGCAAAATTGAAGGAGTTCCTGATTCTTTTGGATTGACCTAGCTTTTGTGGGGATTTGTTTTTCACAAAAATCCTTTTCATAAGGAAGTTCAACGATGTGTTGCTTCCTTTCCCAAAAAACATTAGGTAAATCGAAACAGATTGAATTTTGAATCTGGTTCAAAAGATTATTAATCTTTTCTTGAACACTAGATTGTTGTAATTGATAATCAATAGTTTTAAAAGAAATTTGTTCTTTAAGAAAACTAATTTGATTCTTTTTGAAAAAGATTGGATTGATAATTCTGGTGATGGGTTTTTTCAAAAATTTGAAAACGATTTGCTTACCCAGATATTGAGTAATAATACCATCATCAGTAGTTTGAAAAGAAAAAAGTAATCTGATAAACGGAGTACCAAGAATTACTTTATTCTTTAAATTTTTAACCAATAAGAAAGATGTTTCAATCTTAAGGGTTTGATTGACGATTGAAGCAGAAGATAATTTATAATTGATCTTAAGCTTGGAGCCACTGGCTGTACTGAGCTGTTCAGAGGTTTTTTTTCAAAGTATTTGGTACGAATTAACCCTTCCAAAATACAATTCGAATTAGCACCAGTATCGAAAAGAGCCGGTGTTTCAAGAATAAAATCATTTATGATTATCTTGATATTGATGTCGAACTTTTGAATCTTATTAACAATATTAATAATTTCAGAAGAACTATCATCATTTTGCAAATTGGGGGATTGTTTTAAAATCTCTAATTCAGATTTTAAAGTCTTGATTTCAGAACAAAGATTTTGAATATCAATTAAATTGGTATTATTAAAATCTTCAAGAAAATTGATTTGATTGAAAGATTCGTCAGAATCTTGATTTTGAGAAAATTGAGGAAAAACCTTTTGACTGCTTTGAAAATTAAGGGTTTCAGAAAAACATTCATTTTCCCAAAAGTTTTCAAGAATAAGATTATTAATCTTAATCACAGACTGTTTGAGGTTTTTCTTGGCTAACCAACAATACCTAGTCTTATGGCCAGACTTACCATACTCTAGACAGATACTATTGAGTTTGGATTGATTACTATTCTCCTTAATGGACTGGGCCTGAAGGTCAGAAATCCCTTTCTTCCTATACTGAGGTTTGGGCCTAGGAGGGTAGTAATTGTATTTGGACTTAGGTTTAGGTCTGGGCTTACTAGCACAGGTTAAACCTAATTGATTGGGTTTGTTATCAAACTTAAGATTGGATTCTATTTCCACCGAAAGAGGATCTAAAGGATCAAGCCTAAGATTGATAAGAGGTTGTTGACTAGTGTCGGACCAAAGATGACCTATCCAAGGTTGACCAAGCATACTGATATTTTGAAAATTGGACTCTATCCTAGTCTGGATAGGATATTGACATTTGATACATAACTTATCATCCTGGGTTGGAGAGGAAGGTAATGCTAATTGGATGGCACTAGGGAGTTCTATGGGAACATCCTTAGGTTTAATGCCTAATTGAATTTTAGTTGAAGAAACTAAAGAAAACTCTTGAGAACCTGATAAGGCATCTACTGGAGTCTCTATTATAGAAGGTTCCTGGGGAACTAAAACTAGTTCTAAGGGCACTTCTACATTTTCTTCAGATTGAAAGGTTTTAGTAGGTAAACTAGAGGACTCTATCTGACTAGTTAAACTATCAGAAGTGATCCTATTGGTTTCACTACCTACCTTTTGTTCAAGATTGCCTAAAACACCAAAATTGCCTTCCTTCATGACACCACTCCCACGACGATCCATGGCACCTGACCTATCTGTAATTATTCTAGTAAAAGGATGTGAGTGCGAATCCCGTTGAAGAACATGAGAACTAATATTAGCACTCATCAAACCCTCAGCTATATCTGTGGTGATTCCAAACCGTATAGGAAGATCAGTGCATTGCTTTGCAAATTTCAAAAGAAAATCTCGACAGTACTTTTTGGCAGAAACTGCACTTACATCACTAACCCAATGTTCATTTGCAATTGCATATGGCTGAGCAGCATCCATAGGAAACTGTTCCAAATAAAATAAAGCAACGAAAATCATTCAAGGCAACATATAATCAAAGAAAATAAAACAAACAAATCAAAAAAAAAAATTAAGCAAACAAATACCTTTTGATAACTAAAGAACGGAACTGGGCAAAAATCTGAAAGAGTAAAAACAAAGAAACCGTAATCATTATGAAAATGTAAAGCCAACAAACATAATCGTCCAACAAAACTCACTGGAATCGTTATGGAAATGTGTTTGAGAGATGCCAGCAACGATTCCGCAGAGACAACGGTTCCGAAGCTTTTCTGGGAGGGATTGTTAAAACAGAGGAAGGGTTTTGTTTGAGCTTCTAAATCATTGTCCAAAAACGAAGAGGCATGAATGCAATGTGTAAGTGAATGAGGTTGGCTTTTCGACTCTTAAATAAGAAAGTGAAACGAAGAGGTAGTATTGTGCAAGTGAAGGATCTCAAAGAGGAGACAATCATTTGTGATCAGGGAAATAAAGAGTCGTTTGAGAAAGACTCAATCAGTGCTATTGGAAAATGAACAGTAGTGATATTCCGAGAGACTGGTTGAGTAGAAGTCTGCGCAGAAAGCAGTAAATGTTTTTTTTAGTCACAAGTATTAAGGGTGTGATTGGTTCACGAGAGAAAAATGTGAAGAGAGAAATCGAGAAGAAAAAAAGGTAAGAAATAGGTTATTGATTAGAATAAGAGAAAGAAAAAAAATTAAAAAAATATTAATTATTTTTTAAAAGACAAAATATTCTTAACTTAAAAAACTAATATATATATATATATATATGCAGTATTTAAAAGCTAAGGACAGGTATCCATAAAAAAAAAACTAAGGACAGGAAAGTAATTGTCTAAATATGGTTTTTTTCTCGAATGTTTCTTTACACTCGGGCGAAGAAAAAGAAAAGTGGTACGGTTTCACTTTTTTTTTTCCTTCTCTCGCACGCGATTCTAGTCATTTCCAATCAAGAGAGATTGATGTTTTCTTTACTATCTCTCTCGTTTCTTTTTCTTGCATAAGAGCATCTTTATCGCCAGAAACTAAACCCGTTTCTTATTTTAGTTTGAGTTTCTTTAAGTTGCTCAGCGTTGGAGCATTCTGACGTGGAAGGAAGGGAGTTTCAATTTTAGTTTTCGTCATTTCTGCCATTGCCGTTCTCTAAACATTAAATATTCATTCTTTCTCTCTCAATCGCACCAGATTTACCAGAAAGAAGAGGCAAAATAGGGGAAAAACGAATCATGATCCAGAAACAATATACTACCAGAAAAATCACAACCAAAATAAGAGAAATTAATAACAAGAAAGTTACAGAAACTAATAAAAAAAATTACAAAAATTACAACCGGTTGAAAATTACAACAAATTTATTTCCAACAAAAATTACAACCATTTACAGAAAAAATTGCAGAAAAAAAGTAAGAACCTCGGCAGAAAAACTCAGGCCTCAACCAACAAACACGGCGTCGCCGTCGCCGCCTCCTCCTCCGATATGAGACCTTGCAGATCCGGACAGAAATGAGATCTGAGAGGGAGATCTAGATTCGGAGCAGTTCTGGACAGAAACGAGATCTGAGAGGGAGATCGGAGGGGAAATGAGATCTGTGGGGGAGGGAGAGGAGGAGATGAGGCGAGACGAGGCAGAGAGGCTGAGCGTAGAAGAGGACTGATCGTAGAGGTGAGGGGGTGAGAAGTTGAGAGGTGAGGGAAGAAGAAGGCCGTGGGCTGAGTAGAGAAGAGGAAGCGAGGGAGTGAGAGAAGAGATGAAAGATTCTGGAAATGAAAAAGAGAGGCTGAGGCGGTGCTGGAAATGAAGTGAGGGAGTGAGACGAAGGAACGATTGAAGAGGAAAGGAGCGAAAAAGAGAGGCTGAGCGGCGAAGAAGGGAAGAGGCGGCGAAGAAATGAAGAAGGGAAGAAGGGAAGGCTGAGCGAGCGAAGAAATGAAGAAGGGAAGAAGGGAAGGCTGAGCGACGAGGAGAAGGGAAGAAGCGAAGAAATGAAGAAGGGAAGAAGTGATAAAAGGACAAAAAGTGAAGCATCTGGAAGCTTCAAGCTTCAACGTTTCAAAAATTAAAATAGTGTCGTTTGACCAGACCAGTGAAATGCCCGTTTGGCTAAAAAAGATCCGTTGTTGATAAAATTGAGCCGTTTGTACATTCAACGACCATAATTTTATCTCATATATAAATATGTAGGGTTACTCACTTTATTTTACACTCACTTTGTCATCTTTCAATTCTATTTTTTTTGTTGTTATCAAGTCTCAATCTTGTTTATTTTTTATCAAATGGATCCCAATCATCTTCAATATATGGCCTACATGAATTTTTTGCAAAACCAATCCCCTTCCGGCGACAATTTTCAAAATCCCCAGTATCGAGCCTATATGAACTACTTGCAAAATCAACCCCCTACCGGCAACAATTCTCAAAATCCCCACCAGTTTATGTATCCACCACAACAACCGTCCAATCCCACCATGTGGTTTAGGCCTCCAATGGGTACCAGCAGCAACATGGAGTCTCCTAACAATGAACCGGAATTACCAATCGGGTCCATCTCCGAGTCTCAAGTCCCACAGTTCTCCACTCAATTGGAAAACATTACGCTCAATGAAGAAGAAGAGGTACTACTAAGAAGAACAAACGTGTCGAGTTCGAATCACCGTAAGACAAGTTGCTTATTCGGACATGGCTCAACATTTCAAAAGATCCAATCGTGGGAGTTGACCAAAAAGCGAGATAGCTTTTGGGCAAGAATAAGAGATAACTATAACAACTATCGCGGGCGGCTTATAGAGAGGAGGCGGTGCCACAAATCTCGATGGCATAAGATGAATGCTTCAAGACAAAAGTTTTGCGGGTGCTACAAAATAGTCATTAGAGACAACACAAGCGTAAATCGAGAGAATGATGTCATGGTCGAGGCGTTTAAGTTTTATTCTCAAATAGCAAAGGAGCTTTCAAATTTGAGCATGCATGGAGGTTATTGAGAAGTGAGCCTAAATGGAAGGGAGAATCGATGAACAACTCTTCAAAGAGATCAAAGACAGGTGATCTGACGTACTCATCGCCATCGAATCCAGAACGCCAATTAGTTGTGAAGAATATGACTCATCAATCCCAACAGATCGCCTAATCGACAAAAGGCAGAAAAAGGAAGAGCAAGGAAATAGCAAAACCGGCAACACCCGTTGTAGATTTGGCGCCATGGAAGTCGCTATATCTCGTAAAAAATATTGCCATGACAAAAATAGCCGAGGCAAAGCTTGCAGAGCGAGGCAATTATGGCGACTAGCAAGGCAAAGGAGGCCGAGTGCAAGGTAAAGGAGGCAAAGTGCAAGGTAAAGGAGGCGGAGAGCATACCAGCATTGTATGAAATCCTCATGAAGGATGTATCAGGGATGGATGATGCGCAACTTGAAAATCATTATTTTTGTTGTGAAATTATTAAGAAGAAATTAGCAGGACTTATGTAGCTTATGCTTTGAAAGTTTATGTACTAGTTATGAAAATATATTCTTATTCATCCAAGATATGGTTGTTGTAAAACTAGCCGTTATAAAAACTAGCCGTTATAAAAAAACTAGCCGTTATAAAAACTAGCCATTATAAAAAAAAACTAGCCGTTATAAAACTAGCTGTTATAAAAAAAACTAGCCGTTATAAAAAAAAACTAGCCGTTATAAAAACTAGCCGTTATAAAAAAAAACTAGCCGTTATAAAACTAGCCGTTATAAAAAAAACTAGCCGTTATAAAAAAAACTAGCTGTTATGAAAAACTAGCCGTTATATAAAAAAACTAGCCGTTATAAAACTAGCCGTTATAAAAAAAACTAGCCGTTATGAAAAACTAGCCGTTATAAAAAACTAGCCGTTATAAAACTAGCCGTTATAAAAAAAACTAGCCGTTATAAAAAACTAGTCGTTATAAAACTAGCCGTTATAAAAAAAACTAGCCGTTATGAGAAACTAGCCGTTATAAAAAATACTAGCCGTTATAAAAAATTAGCCGTTATAAAACTAGCCGTTATAAAAAAAACTAGCCGTTATAAAAAACTAGCCGTTATAAAACTAGCCGTTATAAAAAAACTAGCCGTTATAAAAAACTAGTCGTTGTAAAACTAGCCGTTGTAAAACTAGCCGTTATAAAACTAGCCGTTGTAGAACTAGCCGTATAAAAAAAACTAGCCGTTATAAAAAACTAGCCGTTATAAAACTAGCCGTTGTAAAACTAGCCGTTATAAAACTAGCCGTTGTAGAACTAGCCTATATATACCTCACATAAGAGAGCCAAATTGTGCAATCTTCTCCCATTCTCTCATCTTCTCCTATTCTCTCATCTTTTACCATTCTATTCTCATTTCTCACCTTCTCATATCATCCATATAATGGATCCAAACACTGACTTTGATACAATCTGGAACGAAATCGTAGATGAATGCCTCGAGGACAACACTGAAGAGGAGGTCATAAGGTTGGTACGCGAGAGTCAACAACAAGCCGACAACACCATCAGGCGCAGAAGAAAAAGAACAGTGATAGATCGGAGTCGTGAAGAAGGACATAACCGATTGTTCAATGACTACTTCTCAGAAAATCCTGTATACACGGAGGCTCAATTTCGACGAAGCTTCGGAATGCGAAGACATGTGTTCCTTCGCATCGTAGAAGCACTTGGCAATCATGACGAGTACTTCCAGAGAAGGATTGATGCAGTTGGTAGAAGGGGCCTTTCACCATTGCAGAAGTGCACTGCTGCTCTTCGTATACTGGCATATGGATCACCCGCTGACAGTGTTGATGACTATGTTCGAATCGGTGAAAGTACAACATTGGAGTGCTTAGACAGATTTGTAATGGGTGTGCGCGCGATATTTGGTGCTCGACTGCAGAAGGCCAAACAACGAAGACATTGCACGCCTACTACAAATAGGGGAGGCACGTGGCTTTCCAGGTATGTTGGGTTCTATTGATTGTATGCATTGGGAATGGAAGAATTGCCCAGTCGCGTGGAAAGGACAATTTTGTCGAGGTGATCATGCCAAACCCACAATCATGCTTGAAGCCGTGGCATCACATGACTTGTGGATTTGGCATGCATTTTTGGCATCGCGTTCTAACAATGACATTAATGTGTTAAACACATCCGATGTGTTTAACGACGCTTTGAACGGACAAGCCAGCAAAGGCAATACATCAGAATAAAACCCCATATCATATGGGGTACTACCTAGCTGATGGTATTTATCCCGAGTGTGCTACATTTGTCAAGACCATCCCAATACCGCAAGGAGAAAAAAGAAAACTATTTGCCCAACGACAAGAATCAGCAAGAAAGGACGTGGAACGGGCATTTGGAGTGCTCCAATCTCGATTTGCGATTGTACGTGGTCCAGCGCGTGCTTGGCACGTGAACACAATGAAGCATATAATGTTGGCATGCATCATATTGCATAACATGATTATTGAAGACGAGCGAGACACGTATGCTGATAATTTTGATTACAACCACACAGATAATGATATCTCAACAATTTGAAGTATCGCATGGTCCTGATCCCAATTTTACAACATTGTTTGAAAGAGTAGCACATGTTCATGAAAGACAAAACCACCGCCAACTTCAAGCCGACTTAGTGGAGCATATTTGGGAGCATTTTGGACATGAAAATAACTAAAATTAAATTTTTATGTAATATTTTATATTTCGGTTAAAATGTAATATTATGTACTTCTCATCTTTATGTATTTCACATCGTTTTTTATTATTTAATATTATGTATTTCTTATTGTTTTAAATGTATTATGCTAAAATTTAATTAAACCAAAATTTCTATTTTTTTAATATTTAATATTTTTATATGTATTAATTAAAATAATTGAATTAATATTTAAATTTGGATAAAAAATTAAGTGGAAATAAAATAATATAAACATGTGGGGTCAAGATGGGTTGTTTCCAAGAAACCACCATTGGAGCAAATTGTGGTTGGGTTGTTTATGGGTTGCTTAAATCTTATGTGGCAATATGGGCCCACAAAAAGCAATTTAAACAACCCATTTAATTGCTTTGCATTAAAGATGCTCTAACAATCACACCCTAAATGTTTTTGTAAATGTAAAAAACTAGTGCAGGAACTAGGGCTGGACTAGACCCGACAACCCGCCTGGAACCCGAGAAACCGGCAACACAAGTCAGCAAGCGAACAGGTCACACCGGGTCTGCGGGTGTTGTGCTCAGTTTTAATTGACTTGACGCGGGCGGGTTCGGATGTGGGAAAAAATTTCAGTGCTGCCTGTATAGGACCGAAAGTTGATGTGTTTTGTCATATAAAGTGAAAAAGTTGAACAACTTGTAACAAATTAATACTCCCCTCGGTCCTAAATATAAGAGACAAAACCCTAATTTATCAAAATCAAGAAAAACACTCTTTTTTCCAATGAAAAACACATTTTTATCTCACATATCTCTTATATTTTGAAACCCTAAAAAACACATTTTTTCTCTTATATCGAGAACAGGAGGGAATAAGAGTTATTGTCGGGAAAAAAAAAACAAATTGATAAGAGAGAAAAGTAACTCACCTGAAAGTGGGGTCTGTGTCACAATCACATGATGAAAATGGAAATATTAATAAATAATTTTAACCATGAATACATATGGTTGTGGTGAGCCATAGGATTTTAACTATTTACATGGATCACTGACGTGGTAAAAGAGACGATTGAGATTATATTATAGGTTAGTGTGTTTCTTTGAATTGAACTAGCAAGGTACCGTGTTGCATGGGTCCACGTTGTCATGCATTTTTTATATGCATCTATTTATAAAATTAGTAAACATAATTAATTGTTTTAGTTCTCTAAAAATATAAAAAACATGCGAGTATTCAAGCAGAGAAAACAATTTAACCAAATCACATGTTAAACTGTTCAAATTAATGCTTCCTTTTTAACATATAGTTTGATTGTCATTGGAAAAATAGAGAAAAATAATCGTTTATAAAAAATAAAGACATTTATAAAAAAAATTAGTTTTATTATTAGTAATAGAATGGATTAGATAGATAGATATATATTACTTTTATATATTAGTTTTAGGGTAAATTCTAATATGGACCACCTTGACAAGTGGTCTACCGTGGAAAAAAAAAGTCCAAAACTTCAGGCGGCCACATCGTTGCTTGAGCGAAGCTCGTAGTCCTCTGTCGTCATTCACGAGACGGTGACTTGATTGGTGCTCGTTCGACTAAAAACAAGTGAAACAGATATAAGTTGAATTTTGAGACTCTTATATTCATTTCTCTTGTTTTTAGTCGAACAAGCACCAATCAAGTCATCGTCTCAGTCTTAATGACGAGTAGGAATACGAGCTTCTGTTTCTAAGCAGGAATGTCGGTCGTTATTAAAGTTTTAGACATTTTTCTATGGCGGACCACTTGTCAAGGTGGTCTATATTAAATTGCAATATTTTATCGATTATTTGAGGTAAAAGTTCAAAACAGTAGCACATGTCATATGTAAATAAGTGACATGATGACACAACAATATTCTTTCGTAGATTACATGTTGCTTCAACGTTCATAGGATAAATAATAATCAGAAAAGATATTTTGACAACATCATAGTTGTCAACACTGTTTAGAGCTACGTTTTTGTATTTTTTATTTCTTTTTTCTCTCTCCACCAATCAAATCAAAAGTTGCTTTGAGTATGTGGATATACGGTGTCAATACTTGTTATCTGTTTTTAGGTGTCGGTTTATCAGTGCTCAATAATTATTCAAAGTTGTTAATTGAACACAAAAATGGATACAAAAATGGACACACATACTATCCAATTCTCAACGTTTTTTTGTTTATCTGGTTAATACAGTTCATTTATCTGGTTAATACTTCACATTATCTGGTGAATTCCAACTCTGAAACTTAACACATTTCATTTTATTTATCTGGTTAATGCAGTTCATTTATCTGGTTAATGCTTCACATTATCTGGTGAATTCCAACTATAAAACTTAACACATTCCATTTTATTTATCTGGTTAACGCAGTTCACTTATCTGGTTAATGGCTCACATTATCTGGTGAATCACAAACTCACATTTCATTATTTATCTGGTTAATACAGTTCATTTATATGGTGAATGCAGTTCATTATCTGGTTAATCACAAATATTTTCTAAACCACTTAAAAAAATCTATAAAAAATAAAAAATAAAAATTTTGAAAAAAAAAATACGTCCGTACTGTACGGACCGTATGTATATGTGTGTTTGTGTCAACTTTTGTGTTAAAAAACATTATTGATAATTATTAATCCACTGTCTTTAAGGCATCTTCTCTACAAAAAAAAATTCCATCATAAACCAAAACCAAACTTTGTTGTCCTACGTGGCAAAATAGACACTCCACGTGCTTCCGAATTGGTCCATAAGATTAATGTTTTAGGATGATAGTTTGTGTTGGGTTTATTTTATATTTATATTTATATTTATATTTATATTTAGAGCAAAGTCTCATTTTAGTCCCTGACAAAAATTGTGCGACCCATTTTAATCCCTGACAAAAAATAAATACATAAATGGTCCCTGACATTTTCAAAACAGGATCACGTTAGTCCTTCCGTCAGTCTCTTTCCAATTATGTCACTTAACGTACTGACGTGTCAAGTTAAATACTCACGTGGTCACGTTAACCCTGTACACGCTGACAAAACAAGAACAAGTGTCTTATTTTTTCTGCAAATTCGGTTTGGGACGTTTTAGTCCCTAGCAGCTTTGGGACATATTAGTTCTTCTACCCCATTGTTACCAGAACCGAGTTCTTCTTCTTCCTCCTCTCTAGACCCTAATCAGGTAACAATGGGTTTGGAACAGGTGTTCAGTTTTTTGGAATGATTCTTGTCACAATGATCTTTGCTGCACTTGGATTTCTATCTCCATCAAATATAGGGGGGGTTGATGACAGCCATGTTGTTGTTATGGGTGTTTATGGGACTGTTTGGTGGATACACTTCAGCACATTTTTATAAGATGTTTAAGGGAGCAGAATGGAGAAAAATCACTCTCAGGACAACTTTTACTTTTCTTGCCACTGTCTTTGCAGTGTTCTTTGTTCTAAATACTCTAATTTGGGGCCAAAAGTCTTCTGGGGCTGTGCCATTTGGAACAATGTTTGCTCTTGTTTTCTTATGGTTTGGCATCTCAGTTCCACTTGTGTTTGTCGGTGGTTATATGGGGTTTAAAAAGCCAGAAATTGAGGTTCTTGTAAAGATAAACAAGATAGCTAGGCAGATACCAGAGCAGGCTTGGTAAATGAATAAAGTCTTCTCTGATTAGGGTTTAAGAAGGAAGAAGAAGAACTCGGTTCTGGTAACAATGGGGTAGAGCTACTAATATGTCCCAAAGCTACCAGGGACTAAAACGTCCAAAACCGGATTTGCAGAAAAAAAATAAGACACCTGTTCTTGTTTTACCAGCGTGTACAGGGTTGATGTGACCACATGAGCATTTAACGTGACACATCAGTATGTTAAGTGACGGATTTGGAAGCAGACTGACGGAGGGACTAACGTGGTCCTGTTTTGAAAATGTCAGGGAGTATTTCTGTACTTATTTTTTGTCAGGGAGTAAAATGGGTCGCGCAATTTTTGTCAGGGATTAAAATGAGACTTTACTCTTATATTTATATTTTTTTATGGATGTAGCATGAGACCTAGACAACATTTGATCCCAAAACCTTAAGGTGATAGCAAAGACATATCCCGAAACATATTAAACAGAGGGCTAAAAAAATTTACTAAACATATCATACCAAAAAAGTTAATAGTAAATGTTAGACAAAAAATAAATAATAAATTAATAATAGTCAAATTGGGCCCAAAATGATTAGGCAGCACCAGCATATTCTCTCCGGACTCAATTATAAGCAAAAATACATACTTCAAACTTATTAAAGATGATAGTTAAGTGCATTTAATTTGCTTGTTTTCATGTTAAAAAAGAAATATATTTACTAAACTACCATTTATCATAATGATCATCTCCTCACAACATTAATGAATTAAATTAAGGTTATTTTTTGGAATAATAACATTAAATATGGGTTGATTAGTTAACATTTGCTTATATATGAGTCCACCAAACTTAGGCATTTTTTGTTTATAATTAAGTCCGGAAAGAGTATGTGATTCTCTATTTTGTGGGTCATTTTATCAAAACTTTCCTCTCACTTTTAAATCCAATGTGCCATGTTCCTCTCGTATTTGGCTTATTCCCAAAATCAAGGATATTCTAGTAAAACTGGAACCGATGCACACACAAAATCTGGGAGCTGAATTTATGGCTCTGCTCGCTCCCCATTAGCTGCACCATGTTGAATTTTTGTTGACTTGACTATGTTTTACTTTGGCATTTCGGCTTTGCAAAATTGTAGCTTGTCAAAAAAAAAAAAGAATTGTAGCTTGTCAGTGTAAAGCATAAGGATTTTCTCTCCCTACTTGGTGAGACGTCTCTCTCCCTGTGAGAAGGCTTTTCTAGGGTTTTGATCTGTTGATCTAGTTTTCCATGGATCATCTTTCCTTGAAAGGTGAGGAGGAAGAACTTGAGTTTCAGGTAGAGGATGGTCAAAATGTAGAACAAAGCCAACTGCCATGCCTAGTGTCATTTTCTCACTGATCGTCCAATACGAGTGCATATCATGAAAGAGAGAATGGCTAGAGTCTGGCATCCTGTTCGTGGTATCACCATCAAAGAAGTAGATCCAGGAATATTTGTGTTCCAGTTTTTCCATCAGCGAGATATCTAACGAGTCCTAACACAGGGGCCATTGTCTTTTGATGGCCATTTACTTATTGTGGGGGTATTACAGGATGGAGAAATCCCCAACCAGGTCTCTCTGGAGAAATCCACCATATTCCGTATGGCTTCATGACTGAGATCGTAGGGCGTCAACTTGGTAATTTCATTGGGGAAATTTTGAAGCATGATGCAAAAAATAATTCCAACTACCTGAGGACATTCATGTGTATTCAGGTGCTCATTGATGCCCGAAAACCGTTAAAATGACTCAAGCGAATCAAGAGAACTAGAGGCGAAGCGAAGGAGGTCCTTTTCAAATATGAGAAGTTGAGGAGTTTTTGTTATTTTTTTTGGCCTTCTTAGGCATATTGAGGACTTTTGTGATCGATTATTCTCCTTATCAGCTGATGATGGTAGGCGACTCTGGGGCCCTGACCTTCATGTTGAAACGAAGTGAAACAGTGGGGGGTGGCGGTGCTAGGTGGCTAAGGGAGGATGGCTAGACATCCTGGGTTGTGCAATCAGCGGCGTATCGTGAGACCCACATTAATGGAGGACATTCTGCAGCTGAGTCAATGGGCGGAAGTTCCGGGAGTGTGCCTATAAAGGAAGGAATTTCAAAAAATGTTCCCCTTTTGGATATTTTCAAAAATCCTCAGATTTTGTTTCCTAATACTGGCCCAAAATTGACTAAGTCAGTTGAGGAAAATCAGGAGAATAATGATGATGGGATGATTAAGGACGTGATTACTGTGGGTGGTAAAAAGCGCTCTAGGAATGGCAAGGACACGATGGGCTCGGACACTGACTTAAATGTCACTCTCATGGATCTCGCAGACGCACCTGGACGTACTAGTGGTCCATATTTGTTGCATACAACATTGTACCCTAGGCCCAACACACCAAGCCCAATAGTAGAGGTGCAAGCAGCAACATAACCCAACAATAATGAGCAGTCCATTCATTTTTTATCAGCAGAGCCTAGTTCTCGGGCCTGTCGGGGGCCGTGAGTATCATTAGCTGGAACTACTGAGGCTTGGGTGATCTGTATTCAATTCCTGATCTCAGACACCTCATTTGGTGTTACCGGCCGGATACACTTTTTTTGTTTGAAACTTTAGCACACTCTAATAAAGTAGAGGATCTTCGGAGAATACTGGGCTTTGACTATTGTTTTTCAGTTGATAGAGAAGGTAGAAGTGGTGGCATGGCCTTTCTTTGGAGAAACTTTTTTCGTTGTGTTATTACTAGTTACTCTTTAAACTTCATTAATGTGGAAGTAGATGATGAGGAGAGGGGCAAGTGGAGGTTAACTGGCTTTTATGGCTATCCCAACAGTGGTTGTCACAGGGACTCTTGGCAAATGTTGCATAACTTAGGCAACCACATGCTCACGCCTTAGGGTGTTCTAGGCGAGTTCAATGATATTTTATCAAATGATGATAAGAAAGGTAGTTTTGAGCACCCCAGCTGGCGTATTAGGGGTTTTACGGTTACAAATGTTAGACTCATTGGCATTCCAATGGAGGGATACCCTTTCACATGGTGGAGATGCAAAGGCAAGGAAACAGAAGTGGAAGAACGGCTAGATAAAGCTTTGGTGACTCAAGAATGGCTTCATCTCTGTTCTCAGGGCCATCTGGAAAATTTAGTAACTTCTATCTCAGATCATTCCCCCATTCTCTTGAGGTACCAGCGCTTTCATCGTATAATTCCTAGACATCATTTCAAGTTTGAAAACTCGTGGTTGTCGGAGCCTAGTCTTGAGAAACTTGTCTGTGACAACTAGGCTCAGGACTTTAGTGATAGCCTTGGGGCTTGAATTAAACTCTGTGCTGAGCAACTGGTACAATGGGGCACGATGGTTAGGCCCAAGTTCAAAGATGAGATTTCTGCTTGCAAGAGAATGCTGGAGGGAGCCCGAAATGCATCGACCCACAATGACAATAGCTCCTTTGAATTAATTAGACAAAAGCTATGTAAACTTCTAGCCCAAGAGGAATGCTACTGGAGCCAACGTGCTAAGGCCCATTGGATAAATGAGGGAGATCAAAACACTACTTCTTCCATGCATCTGCTTCTATTAGGCGCAAGCGGAACTTCATTTCCAAACTGATTGGGCTGAATGACCAGGTGATGGAAGCGCAGGAAGAAATCAAGGAAGCAGCGACCCAATACTTTGATGAACTCTTCCAACCTATTCCCAGCATATGCGACCTAGTCATTGAGGCATTGGGCCAGTGTATTACTCAGGAGGACAACGACATGCTAGTTACAGCACTGAATATGGAGGAGCTGAAGCAAGCGTTGGCCCAATCAAGAAATCAAAATAAAAGAATTAAAAAAATAAAATTAAAATAAATAAGAAAATAAGAAATGGAATTTTAGAAATAAAATAAATGAAATAAAATAAATAATTATAAGAAAAGGGTCTAGAACCCAAAGGAAATTAATTTTTAATTTTTGGTTCGTTGCGATGCGACAGTACATAACTAAGTACCCTCGCGACGCGACTGTACCCTCATAGCACCACCACGAGCGCATTGACACGTGTAATGGAATGTAGACCATCGCAATGTGATGGTACCCGTCGTGACCCGAGGACACTTTTACCCCCAATATAAATAAGTGGTTTTACCACCCATTTTTACACACCACAACTCCCAATCTTCCTTCATCTTCCTAGTACTAAACTACTAGCGTCGCAAGTAAAGAGCGAGAGAGACGCAAGGAGCGAGAAGGAGCGCGAGGATAGGAGTAGTAGAATAAATGTAGAATAGGTGGAGGATGCCCTTAACCCTACTAGAGGGTTGATAATGACAACACCGCACGAGAGGGGTTGTGACCTGCGATGACTAATGGTAGTCACCGCTAGTCTATCAACCCATAGAGGTATTGTTTGTCATATCATTGATGGTTTGTTACATGATTTGTGACTGTGTAGTTTGTATTAGGTCGCCTGTGCTACACTAGGATATGTATAACGATTGGTGGTTGACTTTGATGGTTGATGATGCAGTGTGAGCCAGTTTGTGACACTACCCTTATATGTTTTTGTGAATGTAAGTGATAAGTGGATATAAAGGGGATGGTGAATGATTAAAACCCAAAAGTGTAGTTGATACTCAACCTCGCTGGATACAATTGAGGTATGGATTGAGAATTAAATACTACAGGCCATTGGATTAGATTGAGGTTGAGTTAATTAGTCTATGATTCGGGGATAGAATTTGAGGATTCATATGCATAGTTGTAATCCACCGTCGTGCGCATAAGCTAGTGTACGAGGTCTGGTACCTGAGTGCAGGTACGAGTACAGTCAGTACAAGACACGCCGGTCCTTGAAGATAGTCTGGGTTTGAAAAGTCTACAGGTGACGAATGGCTCACGACCATCCTATCGAGATGTCAGAGTGTCTGGTCATCCTAACGGGGTACTGTTGTATTCACTGTCCATAGTGACGATCCCAAGTGTCGCCTGACACCTATTCCTATCGCTGAAGTTAGGGAACAGGGATGCACTCTTAGGGGTACGATGAGCGGGATATGTGAATGGACAACTGACTTGACCTGCCCTACACAAGATGATAGGAGGTTGCTGTTATCTGCTATTATGGCTAAGGTGGGACCGCTGCTGCTATTTATTGCCATGTGGCCACATAGGCATATAGAATCTTAGGATGCATGAGTGTGAGAGCGGGTAACTTAGGTAAGGATCCTTAAAACGAATGACCTAAGGATCCTTAAAACGAATGACCTTGGAGAGGGATGTGATTGTGATAACTATAATTTAACCTATTCATACATGAGTTCTACTTACTAATATTCCCATTTTATTAGTGTGTATAGTGTGTTCTGAGCTCCTTTTTTTCCTTTGTTTTGCATACATTCTATCGATTGAATAGAGTCAGAAGGAATGTACTAGAAACAATCATCAGCCGATGGACCTGATCTTATCAAGTGGAGTCCGCCAAAGCATATTACATGTGGTTCGCATTCTTGTACTGTGCACTCATTAGTTAGAAGGAGATTCTATGGATGGGTCCCTATATGTGCATCAATTCACTTTTATGTGTAAATTATGCAATATATTATTACATCAACAACATTTGGTATCTGGGAAAATGGGACATGGTCGTCTCATTTGGGTGGTATCAGAGCAGTTCGGTCTTATCCGGACTGTGGAGTCTGTAGTGTCTTCATTGGCTAATCAATGTTGTATTCCCACCGAATACAACAACATAAACATAGGTATGGGTACATTGTCCGGTGAGCAAGTTGTCTATGCCAAGTAAAGGTAAGGTCTGTTGCTTATCCTTAGGAGCATGACACCTGACCTATTTGTGTGTTTTATGACACATTGATTCCTTTTTCAGGAATCAATGGCATCTTCCAGCCGGGAAAACCTCATGTTGTGCCCTCGCTCCGTCACCGAATAAAACTGTGGAAACGTTCATTGAACAATGCTAGTGGAGGAGGTTGTTATAATTGTACAGGACCACACCTTTGTTAAGATTTCGGCAAGTGTACCGAATCGTACAAGTAATAAAGTGATAAGAAGAGTATCGTCTCCACGATGATTGTGATCGATTAATCAACGAAAGCAAGCACGTAATTACTTTGAACGGGAATGATATGGGTGTTTTGTAATCAACTGTAACATGAAACAAATGAATAAAATATTTTTGGATTTTTGAATTGAAATATCAATGGGTAAAAATGACTAGGGTTGAATCCTCTTGTGTCCACTCTCATGCAATTAGTTCAACATCAACTTAAGCAATTTCATACAAATTGAAGTTCGAATCAACTAAATTAGTTTAAGGACAATCCCTTGTCTTATAAACCCTTTACTCTAACTAAAACCTCTAATCCCTTAGGTGATTTAAAGTTAGGTAAAAAAATAAGAGTAGTGATTCATAATAACACATAATCACAAAGTTATATTCCTATACTCATCATGATTATAATTACCAATCTCAGTTCAAGTTCATTCACCTAATTTTCCAATTGATATGAAAAACCCTAAATCAATGCAATAGTGATCAAGTACTGAAAAGCATTGAAGCATAGAGATTGGAAGCTCAAATGACATGAAATAAACTTGCATTAATGTAAGAGAACTAACTACATAATAGTTTCAACAAGATTCATCTAATCCTAGTCTAAAAAGATTAGCTACTCATAGATAACAAGAAGAAAACCAGAAAACTGCATAAGAGGTGGTAGAAGACTCCATTGAAGACTCAAGACCTTGTTCCCAAGCTTGAAACCTCTTTGGAGATGGAGAAAAGTGAAACCTTAGCACTCCTTGACAAGCCTCCCGGCGTTTTAGGTCTTAGAGATGGTAAAGAATTGTCCCACCAGTGAAAAACATGCTTTTAAATGAATTCCGCATAACAGACGCGCTCCAGCGCCTCCCAGGCGCGCGCCACGCGGGCAGAAACAGTGGCAAAAATTGACAATGCTTGCCACGTGCGTTCTGTAGCTTCACAAGCGCGCGCCACGCGCGCAGAAACAGACAGGACATTCTGCAATGCACGTAACGCGCATTCCAATGCCTCTAGGAGCGCTCCACGCGCCTCTAGCTCAGATTTTTGGTGAATTTCATGTATTTGGACGCGTTCGGAGCACGGGAACTCCAGAATTCTCTTCCTTGCCAATCTTCAACTAGCTGAGTCCTTGAAAGTCCTTTCTTCTGATCTTGCTTTAATTCCTGAACAATCAATTGTGAAAAAACACGAGAGTAATACACAAGTTTTGCAATAAACAAACTGAGTACAAAGAATTTCACACTTTGAGCTCAAAAGTCATTCAACTCTCTCAATTCATCATGCAAATAATCCAATTAAGCACTCTAAATCTACATGTGATAATGGGACGTGGTCGTCTCATTTGGGTGGTATCAGAGCAGTTCGGTCTTATCCGGACTATGGAGTCTATAGTGTCTTCAATGGCTAATCAATGTTGTATTCCCACCGAATCCAACAACATAAACATAGGTATGGGTAGAGTGTCCAGTGAGCAAGTTGTCTATGCCAAGTAAAGGTAAGGTCAGTTGTTTATCCTTAGGAGCATGACACCTAACCTATTTGTGTGTTTTGTGACACATTGATTCCTTTTTCAGGAATCAATGCCATCTTCCAGCCGGGAAAAACCTCATGTTGTGTCCCCACTCTATCACCGAATAAAACTGTGGAAATGTTCATTGAACAGTGCTAGTGGAGGAGGTTGTTATAATTATTCAGGACCACACCTTGCCCGAGACTGCCCTTATCCAACCTACCATTGTTGTTTCAATTGTGGGGGAAACCATTACACCGTAAGGGCACAGATAATGGGTGCTACATGTGTGGGGATCCCACACATGAGCCTGGTGAGAGTGCCCTTGCCCTTCCTCCAAGAAGAAGAAAACCTAATATTCCTCCACGTAGAAGGAACCCGCCTATGAACCACACCGCTCCTACCACCCTACCCTTATCTATCACCCCACCAGCCGTTGTGGCTGTCCCTCTTCAATATGAGATCGAACCCATAGGGGAACAACTGATGACTTTCCTCAGAATAGAATAATATGTGTGAATGTGTGTGATGTTTTCCTTGTATGGTTGTGTATATGCTCCTATGTGCTTTACGACATGTTTGTTTAAAGTAGTACCAATACTTTATGGCGTGTTATATGTAAAATATGTCTTAAATATGTTATAACGTACTCTATGTATATACTTTCTAGTGTTCTTTGAAATATGACCTGTTTAATGTATTTCTTATTCGCCCATTAGTTCTACTCTATAGCTACTACTATTACGTACTCACAATGGGAAAAAAAAAGAAATTAAAAAAGGCATAAGTAAATGAAGTCATACAGAACCAAGAAAAACAAATCCACAAATCCGTACATAAAACCAAACCAAATATCCATAAAAAAACAAATAAAACTAAGGATCAATGTCCACATCCTTGGAAGAGACCCAGACACCAACGTGATGCCCCAGCTTGTCCACCTTGTCTTGTAGCCGAGCCAGATCTGCCCTAACCTCTTCCCTGCTCTGCAAGACTAGTGCCTCCAACCTAGCTTAGTTCTCCAGCAGCTGGGCCATCAGCTGGTGGGTACCCGATCCTGCAGGAAGAGGAACACCTCCAGCCTGCTGCTGCTGCTGCTCCACCTCGACCGGGCCATCGAGATACTCATCAATGGTAGCTCCAGTAATCAGCTTCATAGCCCGACCCATCAAATCCTAAGTCTGCATCATCCCCCTGAGACTGGCAGAGTCGGGAGATCAAGACTGGATGACCCAATCGATTCCTGTTCTTAGCAAAACGGTCGATATCGTTTGCAACCACCCTACAAACATCAATGGGGTCGTGCTCTAGAAGGGAGTAAACTAACTCTGCCCTCTTATAAGTGAGGTCATTCCTGTTTGAGCAGGTGGAAAGGGTGTAGTGCACGAAAAAGGCCCAAGCTTAGGCAAGTGGCTTAAGGTCCTTGACGTTAAACCTAAGAGGGACCCCCTCAGCAGACCTGAACCATTTACCGCCATGCCTGCAAAGTGCCTCAACCAATTATCAAGGTTAGTTGGATGGTTCAACCTCTCTATAAAACTACATCCCTCGATAATAGGAATCTGGAGCAAAGAACTGATAACATTCGGGCTGTAGTTAATTGTCACGCCCCTCACATAGCTAGTGTAGGTCAGCGCTGCCTCCGAAGGAAGATAAGCATTCGCGTAGAACTCGCAAACGATCTCCACACTGAATCTCTCATCTAGATCCAACGACCTTTGCCACTGCCTCTCCTGAAATTCCGCTGTGATTTCAGGGTACTCGCTCAAAATCTAGCTTAAAGACCCTTTCGCTAATGATGTCGTGGGACTCAAAGTAGGAATGGTAAACCCGCTGATGCTCTAAAGTCCTGAATCGTTTATCATATAGTATCTCCTCAGAAGGCTCACCCACGTGCAACCTTTTACGAGATCGAGGCATCCTGCAAAACATAGAACAAAAATAAAAATATAGTAAGACCAGGAGTTCAACCATAATAGATTAATAATAACAATAATATCCCTGAGATGCCCATACTTAAATTTCTACGTTGTTCAAAATAAATCTTTAAATTGAAAACTCTAGAAGAATTGTAAGAGAAATAATAACTCCATACGCGCACTAAAATTCTAAATTTTCCCCACCATTAAAATTTGTAGCATCACCCTAACATTCTAAGAAATAGAAGAATAATAATCCTATAGGCGCTCACTCTAAAAAGTCATTTTAAATTTTTATACCTATACAAAAGATGTCCTACATAATAAGACAATATTTTATACTCTCTAATAAATCTCTAAAAAGAAATTTTGTATTTTATTCAACCTATTCACTAAATATCATGGTAGTGTGAACATTTTAAGTCACTACTATAAAAGGAACAACTCCAAGCAAATCTAAAAACTACTAAAATAATTATCCAAGGACACTTCTAAACCTAAGACATACATTTAACTATCTTCTAAAAAGAAAGTAAAAACTTAATGTCTAATCTAATGCCGACCAAAATAATACAACAACATTTTAGGAACTTTGAAGAACAAATGAGACACCCATAAATTTAAACAACAGATTTTCAAGGAAATTGTATACAAAACTATTCAATTTACTCATTAAAAATTTTCTTTTCAAAACGTGAAAAGTTAACCCCAAGCTAATTTAGAGAAATTCTATATCCTAACTACTAGAAAAATTATTCAAAATCAACTTAGAACTTTTATAAACTCTACCTTCTAAAATTAAAAAATTCTAAGACCTATGAAAAATACGTTTTATGATATTTGATCCCTTTCCTAAAATAAAACTTAATATCTTATTCTTTAATTGACCACCTCACAACAATAAGAACACTTAGAAAATTTCTATATAGGTACTTAATAATACAACAAAATCCTACTTCTAATATTGCCAAAGAAATTAGTCGCTCTAGGAAACAAACAAAAAGCTAATGAGTCTATACAAAGAACTCTCATATTTAGTAACAAAAAAAGGACCCATAAACTTGTATCAATGCAAGAAATTCATCAAATTATTAAAAGAACAAAGACAAGAACACCAAATCAATGAGAAAATAGGATTTAGGCTTACATCAATGAGAAAAGATTGAAGGGAATTAAGATTTGATGCACCCTTAGCCTTTCTACACGAATTTGGGGAAGAACGAGAAGAGGGGGAAGCTTGAAACCACAAAAAATGGTGGAACACGCCATCCTAGGCATGTTTTTATTCGTTTCAGCAAAAGGAATCGTCATGACGTGACAATACTCTACTAGGGTCCATCGCGATGCAATGATACCTGAACAGGAAAAATTAAATTTTGCGTTTTAAATTAATTTGAAAGGTAAAAACTTGCTAGTAAGTGACCCTAAAACACCCTAAAGCAATTCTAAAAGAGGTCTATCAATTAAATTGAAATATTCTTGGCACCTAAGTTTTATATCCATCAAGAAAGAAGGGTCTTTCTTAATAAATAGGTAATTATCCTATTTAGTACGGCTACATACCCAGAAATATATCAAATTATAACAAAACATGTTACCATCATAAAACAAAAGAATAATTTGAGAAAATGTGATGGAAATTATCAAGAGAACAAAAGATATAAAAGGCCTATCATATTCTATCACTATTAAGAAAAAAATTAAAACCTTCCAATTTTTTAGAACGAAAATTATTTTAAGGGGGATGGTAATGTGACATCCCAAAGTTTTATCTAATTAAAATACATAATACTCAAAAAATAATTAATAAAAATAAAATGATTTTAGATTAAATTTATAATTTAACCAAAGATTTGACAAGATAAATAATAAGAAGAAAATTTAATGACAAAGAAGTAGGAGCAATCAAAATAAAAGAGTTAAAAAAATAAAAATAAAATAAATAAGAATATAAGAAATGGAATTTTAGAAATAAAATAAATGAAATAAAATAAATAATTATAAGAAAGGGTCTAGAACCCTTTGGAAAGGTCTAGAACCCAAATAAAATTAATTTTTACATTTTGGTCCCTCACAATGTGACAGTACCGTGACAGCACCACCACGAGAGCGTAGACACGTGTAAAGGAACGCAGACCATCGCGATACGACGATACCCGTCACGACGCGATTGCAGCTTTACACCCAATATAAGTAGGTGGTTTTACCATTCCTTTTTACACACCACAATTCCCAACCTTCCTTCCTCTTCTTAGTACTAAACTACTAGGGTCGCGAGAAAGACGCAAGGAGCGGGAAGGTGTGCGAGGATAGGAGCAGTCCTCTAGTCAGGTAAGGGTGACAGAAGCCTATCCACTAGGGAATATAGTAGTAGAATAAATGTAGAATATGTGTAGAGTGCCCTTAACCCTAATAGAGCGTTGATAATGACAACACCTAAAGAGAGGGGTTGTGACCTGCGACGACTGATGGTAGTCATCGCTAGTCTATTAACCCATAAGGATATCATTGATGGTTGATTAAATGATTGTATATGTGACTGTGTGGTTTGTATTAGGTCGCCTGTGCAACACTAGGATATGTATAATGATTGATGGTGTAACACCCCAAATTCCTCAACTTTAGTTTGGAATTATGTGCATGAGCTTAGTATAGTTTAATTGTGAATTTCAATTGATTTCAAGATGATGATCATAATTACAAGACGAGGATGTTGTGTCTTTGATGATCTTAAGTGGTTAGATGAGTTGAAATTAACTTTAAAGTGATGTAAAGGATGGATTGTGAGTTAGTTTAAGAAGGATTAGGAAAGTGGTCTCAAGATTGGGTTTTAGAATTAAGTTTTTTTTATATTTTTATGCAGTGGGAATCGATTCCCACAAAGCCTGAATCGATTCAAGCACTTCCAATCCTCTGGGAAACGAATTGGAGCAGTTAGGAATCGATTCACACACTCTTTGAATCGATTCATGCAAAAACAAGTCTCTGGGAGTTGAATTGGGAGCTATAGGAATCGATTTGCTCACTTAAAATTTGAACTGTCACCTTGTGTCTGTGTGAATCGATCACACATAAGCTGTGAATCGATTCACAACTATTATAAAACAGAAAAATGCAGCAGAAAATGCACAGAACGCGATTTGAGAGAAAAGGGAAGAGAGAGAGCGATTGGGAGAGGAGAAAAGAGGGAAAATACTAGGGTTTCACAATCCTATGAGAAATTTGAGAGATTCTTGCTAGATTTCATTAACTACTAGCTTGAATGTGAGATTAAGAGTTGAGATTTGAGGGTTTGTGAAGATTTTGGGTTGAACCCCAGAAAGAGGAAGAAGAAGAACGTGTAAAAGGAAGGAAAGGGAGCTGAACTTCAACCCTTGAGCTCGAATCTTTGGAGTTGTTGTGAGTTCTCTCTTCTCTTAGGTGATGGGCACCCATAAGTCCCACATTAGGATTTTCCTTTTCTAATAAATATGAGAACCTTTGTGTTCAAAGTTAGGGTTTTTGTTTAACCCTTTGAGCTAGAGCTTGATATTATGATTAATGTTATGATTTTGAAGTGGGCTTGGTTAAAAAGAGGTTGGATGGTTGCCCCTAACCCCCCACAAATGTATGTTTATGTTTGCCCCTTTGATAGTTCCATGGAGCTTCAAAGGGAAGGGTTTGGTCTTTTAATGACTAGGCTCAAGTAGTGTTGATAATTTCCTTATGATCTTGTAATGTCTTGATTGTATGAATTGTCAAAGAAGCATGATTTGTATAAATTGATATTTCAAACTCATGTTAAGCTTGATTCATTGAATTTATTGTAAATTTCCTTGAATAGTTAAATAATGATGAGGGTTGATAATCCTAGTTAGCTAAGTTGCATTTTTTAAACATGCATTAAAGTAAGAAAGTTGTGATAAAAGTCACTTAAAGGCCAAGCAAGTCTCCTCAATTTATAGGAGAGATCGGTATGGTTAGCCTCGTGGGACGCCACTTAGACGGTTAAGACGTCTAACCACCGAACCGAAAGCGTGTTGATTGGGGTCTATGGACTAAAGCATATGACAAAACCCAATGACACAAAGTAATGATGTGCTAAGCACAAAGCAAAGAAGGACTACATGTCCTTAGTTAAAAAGATGAATTGCATAGTTTTATATTATCTATTTTCTTGTAAAATTGTATAATAAGTGGATTGATGGTGAGGAGGCGAGGGGACAGCTCACTGAGATTTTATCTCACCCCGTCCCTTTATTTATTTATTTATTTATTGATTTATTTTAGATCCACAGGTTGAGAAGGAAGATTGAAAGGGCTTAAATGCCGAAGCTATGTTTATTTTGTAGTTTTGATTATGTAACACTCTAAGTATCTGATACAAAAAGACAAAGTGTTTGTATTAAATCCTTGAAGGTTATGTAATTTGAATTATGAACCATGTACTATTTAAACTTGATGTATGGTCTAAGTTTAAATTCTCTTGGGATGACTATATCTAATGTTAACTATCTTACTTTCAAGTATTTTGAATGTATGGTGTTACAGATGGTTGACTTTGATTGTTGATGATGTAGTGTGTGCTAGTTTGTGACACTACCCTTGTATGTTTGTGCGAGTGTAAGTGATAAATGGACTTAAAGGGGATGGTGGATGATTAAAACCAAAAAGTGTAGTTGATACTCAACCTCACTGGATACAATTGAGGTATGTATTGAGGATTAGATACTGTAGGCCATTGGATTAGATTGAGGTTGAGTTAATTAGTCTATGACTCGGGGATAGAATATGAGGATTCATATGCATAACTGTAATCCACCGTCATGCGCATAGGCTAGCGTACGAGGTCAGGTACCCGAGTGCGGGTATGAGTACAGTCAGTACATGACACGTCGGTCCTTGAGGATAGTCTGGGTTCGATAAGTCTACAGGTGATGAATGGCTCGCGACCATCCTGTCGGGACGTCAGAGTGCCTGGTCATCCTGACGGGGTACTGTTGTATTCATTGTCCATAGTGATGATCCCGAGTGCCGCCTCGACGGCTGTTCCTATCGCTAAAGTTGGGGAACAGGGATGCACTCTTAGGGGTATATGAGCGGGATATGTGGATGGACAACTGACTTGACCTGCCCTTCACAGGCTGATGGGAGGTTGTTGTTATCTGTTGTTATGGCTAAGGTGGGACCACTACTGCTGTTTATTGCCATGTGGCCACATAGGCATATAGAATCTTAGGATGCATGAGTGTGAGAGCGGGTAGCTTAGGTAAGGATCCCTAAAACGAATGACCTTGGTGATGGATGTGATTGGGATAACTATATTTTAACCTATTCATACATGAGTTCTACTTACTAATATTCCCATCTTATTAGTGTGTGTAGTGGTTCTGATCTCCTATTTGTTCTTTTGTTTTGCATACATGCTATCGATTGAATAGAGTCAGAAGGAATGTACCAGAAAGAATCATCATCAATTGAGCCTAATCTTATCAAGTGGAGTCCACCTAGGCATATTACCTGTGGTTCGCATTCATGTACTACGCACTCATACTTACTTAGAAGGAGATCCTACGGATGAGTCCCTATAGGTGCATCAATTCACTTTTGTGTGTAAATTATGCAATATATTATTACATCAGTAGCATTTGGTATCTGGGATAATGGGACGGGGTCGTCTCAGGTTTTCCCCAAATGTGTCCCGGTGTCTCAATCAGCTTTTTTGAGTGGAAGATCTATTATTGACAATGCTCTTATCACCTTTGAAGTAATTCACTATATGAATAATAAATCTGGGGGCAAGGTTAGTGATGTAGTTTTAAAGATTGATATTAGTAAGGCCTATGATCGTCTTGATTGGGGCTATCTTCGGGAGGTACTCCATAAAATGGGCTTTGCAGATCAGTGGATATCCTAGATTATGATGTGTGTGGAGTTGATTTACTACATGGTGCTAGTCAACCAGGAACCAGTAGGCCCTATCAGCCCAGGCAGAGGGCTCGGGCAAGCTGATCCACTCTCCCCTTATTTATTCATACTTTGCTGTAGAATGTCTCATTGCTCTTATCAAGAAGGCGAAAAGACAAGGCAACCTACATAGCCCTAGAATTTTCGCAGGGCCCCTTCTATTTCCCACATTCTTTTTATCGATGACTATTTTTTAATTTTTCAGGGCTACTGACACGGAGGCACAAGTTATGAAGACTATTCTCTGACTGTATGAGCAACCTTTTGGGTAGATGATTAAGTTTCGAAAGTCAGAAGTCTTTTATAGTAAGAACGTGATCCAAGAATGTAAAGACTGTTTGACGTCTATTTTAGGTGTGCATGCTTGTCTGGGCACTGGCAAATACTTGGAACTCCCTTCCATGATTGTTAGGAGCAAGAAATCTACCTATAACTTCATCAAATATCATGGAAGAAGATTAATTATTGGAGTGGTCGTTCTTTATCTAAAGTGGGTAAGGAGGTGCTCATCAAATCAGTCCTGCAGGATATTCCAACCAACATTATGAGCATCTTCTTGATTTCAGAATCTTTAGGAGAGGAGATTCAAAGAATGATAATTCCTTTTAGTGGGGTACGTCAAGAGTGGGTTCCAAGGGACTAAATTGGCTCTCATGGGACAAACTCTCTGTAAACAAGGATAGCAGTGGCATGGGATTCCGTAATCTCTACGCTTTCAACTTAGCAATGCTAGGCAATGAAAAACTTTCTCATTGATATGGTTTGCACCCTTCAGGATACAATGAAGTTCCCTTGCTATGGTTTGCACCCACACCAAGCATATCGTCAATGGCAGTTTACAGAACAATAGTTTTCTTAACTCTTTCTGCGCACAAGGGAGAACACAAAATGATTTGGAGTGGTGAAGACTTAGCAAATTCTAGTGGTAAATCTGCATGCAGAGTGCCTCTAATTATAGAGAAACTCATGCCATTTGGTGAGAGAAAACAACATTTCATGTATTCAAAGAAGGAACACGACCTTTCATGCATGTATCTTTTCATGTATATACACATATAATCATGACAGAACACACCTATTAGGATGGATTTTGATCTCATGAAGAGACACCATTCCTCTTAGGTGCTCTTGGACTTCCATATTTTGGAAATCCTTCACATTCCCCCACTATTTTCAAAATAAACCCAAATCTCATTATTCCGAAAATCACATGTTTTCAGATAAAGGTATCTTATGATTTGAACCTTTACTTAGTAGGTCATTGTTTCACTCATCCCGAATAGGTTGGTAGACAAGCTTTGAACCAATTTTTCATTAGAACAAGTGTAAATTAACTTACACATGAGATCTCGCTACCATTGAACGAATTGTAAAACGACACATTGATGAGGCCTTGTGTCATGTATCCTTTTCATGAGAGCTTCAAGCGTCAAACCCTTAATCTCCAAGAAGCAGCCCCACTTCACTCTCATATAGGTAGACTCTATCGGAAATGCCCCCAAAGTAAGCAATTCAGCACATACATGCTATAGTTCATTAAGAGAAAAAGCTCAACCTTCCAACTTTATGCTTATGGTCCAAGTACTTATAAACTTTGGGATGTATCTATTGTAAAGCACTTGTAATTACTCTAATAGTGTACTTTCACCATTGAACTCAAGACTTAATGTTACTCAAGTGTAAGTTGAGTTTCCACCATTGGTAATTATATAGATATGGGCTTGAATCTCATCCCCAATGATATTTTGAAACATCATATCCCTTGTCAACCCTTTCGTCAAAGGATTGCAAGATTCTTTCCTTTTCTTATAAGATTCAGAACATTACTTCTTCACATAGCTATGATTTAGTCCAATGTCCCATGACATGTCATTACTCATTAGTTAATATACTCTTGATAGTATTTAATAACTATCATAAGAGTGGACCACTTGTCCCGTTGACTTTTCATTATCCATTTGGATATATGTCATTGATTGTATTGACAATCACAATGTATGTATACTTGTTCCATTGGCTTTGACCAAATTGATATATCATACAACATGTTTCTAAGTAACTTTATTTTATTGCTACCAAGGCATTCAATACTCATTTTAATATGAAATTCTATTTCTTATTTAGCTATCTTAATTTATTTAAAATACCATTCATTGAATGCATCAAATACACATAGCAATACTCAAAAAGTCTTATATCATATAAGGTGGGTTAATCAAGAAAATCACATACATCATATTGTTCTAACACTTTAAAACTTATTTCAATTCTATTAAAAAAAGTCTTGTCTCCTTTTGTAGCATAAAATTTATAAATAGATTATAAATTATACTTCTTAGGTATCAAACATGAACACATAATGACATTAAAATGTATCAAGAGAGTGAACTATCATAACATAGTATCTATGAAGAGTGACTATTATAAATAGGTCCAACACAATGTCAAAATATTTTCCATACCAAAATAAATATAATAAAATCACTATTTGCAATTTTTAAATGATTTAAAAGGTATTGAACAAAACAAAATATTAAAAAGTAACATTCATCAAATACGAAACCTATTTATCCAATAACTAGAGGTCAATACGGACATAATACAAAAAAAAGGCACAAAAAACAGAGTTTTCTAGATTCCTCACTCTCCTCCTGCGCTCTCCAGGGGCTGAGAGTGGGCTTTATAACTGTACGTACTGTTCATCATTTTTAACCTCTAGTGGGTCAATTTCGACACAGTTATGCAGAAAATGGGTTTCTCGTCCCACTACTTCTGATCATGTTTTCTCACTCATTTCATCACCGTTTTAAGTGATTCTTAAACCGATTTGATAGTACAGAAAACAAGGATGGCAATGGCGCAATTATTGTGCCCAAAAAGTGTCAAAAATAACATAAAAAATTCTGCAGAAAACTGAAAACGAAAATGAAGTTAGAATTGATCCGGTCACGACCCATCAACTTCCAGGCACATTTTCTCCCTATTTCGGCACTGTTTCAAGCGATTTGCGACTGGGAATTATCGGTTGGTTATCAAGGAGTGTAATGGTACCATATTTAGGCCATGAAAGCATAAAAAACAAGTTCAAATATGTGCCCAAAAATTAGAAACGAAAATTGGGTTGAAAAACGGGTATAATCACGACCAAGGTTGTTAGACTCGCGAGTCGACTCGTCCGATTCTACGAGTTTACGTTTCTATATGGACGAAAGGAGTTGACTTGCCCTGCGACTCATTTCTGCACAAACTTGGGTGGACTCGGTGGACTCGTGGTAGACTCTGATTGACTCGCGAGTCAGAGCCGAGTCAGTGTTGACATTTAAAAAAAAAACCCCAAAACGATACCATTTCATGTGTTTCGTTCTGAGCCGAGTCTGCAAGTTTTGCTCTATACGCGTACAAAAAAGAGAAAGATCAATCGTCCTTCACACACACGAACGATACTGATACAGACATTTTATTGTATTTTATTTTAATGTTCACACAAAATTAGGTAATAGATACCGTTTGTCTTAGGTAGCCTTGTAGCCCTTTCATTCATTACTATGCAATGCAATATTTTCCCCTTCTTGTCACATCATTTGTATTTTAGTTTATATAAATCACATTTTGTCAAAAAAAAAATTGTATAATTACATATCTCTCATAATATTTGTCTTTTATAATCTCTCTGTATTTAGATTTTAGAGGTTGTACTATATTAAAAAAAATAAATAATACTTTTCCGATGTCAGTATTCGATTCTAGTGCACATCGTTGGACTTCATTTTTGTTTTACTTATTATTTAATAACTAGTAATAATATTTATTTAAAATTAAAAATTATTTGCAAAATAAAATTGTTAAAATTATATATAAGGAGATAAAACATTAATTTGTGAATTAGATTATAAAAATAAATTATGTAAATTAAAACACACCACTAATGTAAATTTAAAAAAATGAAAAATAATGAAATTGTTGAAATAAATAATTAGTCTGTGTAACAGTTTTTGAATTTTTCAACACATTAAGTTTGTGTGGGATATCGAAGCAAGTGAATAAATTATGTTTTTTTTTTGGATATAGAATCAAGTCAAGTGCACAGGATCTTCCATAAATATTGATTTTTTTTGTCTTGGTGATATTATAGTAAGTATTTGTGATGTGTAGATTTGTTTAATATTATTTTAAATATTAGGTAAACTCGTACGAGTCGAGTTTACCTATGCTCCACGAGTTTGCCTAGACTCTCTCATTAATATTATTTTAAACATCAGGTAAACTCGTACGTGTCGAGTCTACCTATGCACCACGAGTCTGTTTAGACTCTCGTGTTTGACAACTTTGATCACGACCCTTGATGAAACAATGCGATTCTTCACCAAACTTTGTAACATTTCATATGAAAATAAATGGGTTCACATGTGCTCACATTATAGAATCATTTTTAACAATTTTTCAAAGAAATAAACATGAAAATGAGATAAAAAACAAATGGTACCCAAAATCTAAAAATGGTTACGAACAACAGAAAACCGGTCAAACGTGACCCTTAATGAAACTGTTTCGATAAAAAAAAAATATATCGGATACTAATCCTTTCAATAATATTTGGGCTGCGGCTACTAACACCCTCATTATGCTAGTTACACCCCCTGACACATTTACATTTTTTAAAATGTCAAAAATACCCTTACATAATTTGAATTCACACAAGCGAAAACTAGTTTTTGGATACTACGTGATCTAAAATCACGTACCCTTATGTGATTTGAATTCACGTAAGTAAAAACCAGTTTTTTGGGTGCTACATAAACTCAAATCACGTACACTTACGTGAATTGAGATCACGTAACACCTAAAAATGGTTTCCATGTACATAAATTCAAATCACGTAAAAGTACTTGATTTGAGTTTACGTAGCACACAAAAAACTAGTTTTCACTTATGTGAATTCAAATCACTTAAGGGTACGTGGTTTGAGATCACGTATACCTTCTTCAATGAGAAAATCCATTGTAATCAAGAAAATCCCAAGAAAATCCCAACTACCGCTGTCTTCTAATTCTAAGGAATCCATTTGCGATTTCCACTGTAACCAAACCACGCTATTTCATATGGGAATAACAACCTTCTACCATCCCAACGCAGTAACAACGATAATAATATGGGAGTTAAAAAAAAAGGAAACAATGTTACAAAAACAACCTTGTTATCGACGGAGAAAAAAAAATAAAAAGGAAACAATGTTACAAAAACAACCTTGCAAAATAGCGACCATCGAACAGGAAGCAAGAAGCAACGCAGAGGGATCCTAATCCGTAATCACAAAAGGAAAATGAAAATGTTTTGTTATTTTTTCAAAAATAAAATATAGTATACATACGTGAATTGAAATCACGTACCACTAATAAATTGGTTTACACGTACGTGATCTCAATTCACGTAAGTGTACGTGAACTGAGTTCACGTATATCCCCTCCCCAAAAAAATACGCAATTGTGAGAGAGAGGGGTTTGGTGGGGGGAGACTTGAGGGAGAGGGAGAGCAGAGAGGGAGAGCAGTTCACGGTGGGGCGAGACTTGAGGGAGAGGGAGAGCAGAGAGGGATGGCACTTCACAGTGGGAGTGGGGGGAATGAACCGTAATCGAGAGAGAGGGGGGTTTGGTGGATTTGGCAAATTTGAAATGAACCAGAGGGTATTTTGGTCAATTTTCGTTTTTAAAAATCTGACAAGGGGTGTAACTAGGAAGGTGGGGGTGTGGTTAGCCCCAGCCTAATATTTGGGATATCATTTTTATCAACTTAACGACAAAACACATGAAAAAGAATCAAACAAAAGTGTAAAATGGGTCTTCTAATACATATATATGATACGCAAGGCAACCTCTTCTAGGACGTAAATTCCTAGCCTTAACGCGTCAGTCATAAACAAACTAAACGATCAAATTATATTAACATTGTTTCTTTAATCTTATGCATTTGGACAACAAGTATGTGCTATATAAATGCATAATGCAATAAAACATCTATATCCACAATCTTGCCATAGATGATTAAGAGTTCCACATGCATCGTGACAATAACGTTATAAATAATATTGAGTGATACTCTCATGTCATGCAGGCCGTGTGCACACCAAGGCAATTAAGGCCTTTGACTTAGGCCCCCTATAGTTATATTTTTATTTCTAAAGGTTGTATAGGCCTCGTAGCTGCACCTTGGGTGTTTAGTGGCTTAAACAAATATTTGGTTGCACACCGAATATTGCCACTGCCAAGGCCCATTTGATTTATAGAATATTACAGAATAACGGGAATGGCAACCTAAAGTGATTGACTTAAATTTGTGCGCGAGTTTTGAGAAAAAACAAACTTCATTTTACGTTTGAGTGATTGTTCAGGTGACTGTTTTCAACATGCTTTAGTGCCCCCACCCCAAAGTAAACGCATAAATTATTTACATGGATTTTGATGGAAATAGTTGAAGTGGTTATATTTTTTTTTCTTGTCATGGACTGGACCATTGGAAGAGATGGGCTTATGTATATATTTTCATTTATTTAATATTTGTTTTATTTTATACTTATTTTGCAATGCATATAAATATAAAAAATATTTATATTACATCAAGTCTCTTCAAAAATTTGCCTTAGGCCTCAAAATGTCTGGACACGGCCTGATGTAATGAACATTTAACCCTAGATCATAGTTGCATGAATTTAATTATGACACCAAATAAAATAAGAAGGGATAATGATACTTATATTGGGAATGATACTTATATTTCATTAAATTTTATGTGAAATTTGCTAGATTTGAGTTTTGAAATAAATTACATAAGTTATATTGCATCAATTTCAAAATTATATTTTAAATTTTTACTAAATAATAATTATATTTGGAATTGTAATCTATAATTTATAGTAATTAAATATTGAAAATTAAAAATTAAAAGTTCTATATAATATAATGGATTTCAAAATTAGATTTTTAAAATAAAAAATTTGAAATAAATTATCTTAAATTTAATTTATAAATTCAACTTTCTATATTTGAACTTTGAAATAAATATTGAAAAAAAATCGAAAATAAAATTTAAAATGTAAGAATTATTTAGGCAGCAAACAAAACCTGCTTTTATAATATATATATATATATATATATATATATGTGTGTGTGTGTGTGTGTGTGTCTATAATAGATTTATTTTTAAATCTTTTCAATTTATTTTAAAAATATTAAATTAATATATTTGTATTTGTTTGAAATTAAATTAAAATGTTTTGATTTATTTTAAAAAATCAAAAATAATTAAAAATTATATTAATTTAATTTAAAAATATTAAATTAATTTAAATAGAAATTTATTAATAAATAATTCATTTAAATAAATTTTGTTTCAACATTATAATTGAAATAATTTTGGTGTTGATACGTGGCATAACCGCTTCTAGCAAAATCTTAAATTTTAATTTTAATTTTAATTATATCTATCGTGAATTTATTTTTGAATCGTTTTAATTTATTTTAAAAATATTAAATTAAGTTAAATAGAATTTCTTTTAAAATAATAATTAATTTAAATAGATTTTGTTTTATTAAAATAATTGAAATAATTGTGGTGGTGACACGTGGCATAACTGATCGTAACAAAACCTTCTTTTATATATATACTAGTGTAATGAGTATCGACTATACAATATTTATTTTTTAATTTTTTATTGTGTTTTCTACTATTTTTATGTTTTCTAACTTTTTTCTACCAAGAGTTTTAGAAAAGTAACTTCAATAGATATGAATATCAACATGTGAATAATTATATAGTTTTATCTAACTAATATAATGTATATATGTCTTATATTATCCTAAGTGTTATAGACATATTTTTTAATAAATATAAAATTATAGGGATACGGGAAATTTTTTAAATTCAGGATACGGGTGCGGCCTAGATATGTTTAAAAATTTTATTAAAATTTTTATATAGACACAATATGGTAAATAATAATTTTTAACTTTTTAATATTATATATTATGTAATGTATTAAATAATATTTGTATATAAATTTATTAGTTCAGGTACCATTTGTTCATTTATAATAAATAATAATAATAATAACACAATATGTTTTCAGAAATAATAATAGTAATTATAAATTATTATTATTATTATTATTATTATTATTATTATTATTATCAACAAAGCAATATTTATTTAGTGAGATAATTTGCTTTGTAGGTCACTGTCCATTATCTAGAGTTGGTAAACCAAAATGTTAACTAATGGACTCCGATAAATTGGATCGGGTTTTGTGGTTTTTTTTTCTGTAGTACCTCGCCCACTTCTTTGTCTACTACTATGTTATACATTATTTTATACATTATTTTTATTTTCTTTAATATTTCCCCCCAAAAACTTCTTGTTTGTATCAAACAAAATCCAACGAATCCACCATATTCCACACGGCCAAGGAAGAATCAAAAAATAAGAAAGGTATTGCTTATTTTATAATAGTTGCTCGTTCGTTCAATAGTGATACGTAGTGAATCTTTCCTAAAGCCTGGCTTTGAGCCTTTTGCCAGCTTCTGCTTGTTATTCTGCCTCTTCAAGTGTCCTAAGACTAGTTCCTTTGTAACTAATATCCACTCATAGGGGGATACTCCGAATATCTATTGTCGGTCAATCCACATGTTAAGGACTCGCTCGGGAAGAGGACGTGTTATAAATGCCCTGGCTAAACCTATTGACGGTCGAGGAGAAATTTCAGCTTCGGAATAAAAAGAGTGTACTATCTATCTAGAGACTTTTGCCATGTCTTGTCCCATCCACCGTTTCTTTTAAAGAAAAGTATTTATTTTGAAAAAGAAGAAGAAAAAAGAAACAGAGAATGAGAAGCAGTATAAAAAAAAATCAAAGCAATAGAAATAAAAGGCGAACCTTGCCAAACAACATAAAAAGTACCTGAAACAGTAAAAGAAAAATGAGAACAAAAAACAATAAAAAAAAACACCATAAAATAAGAGAGGACAAAAAGATAATATCATCCGAATTTGTAAAAAAATGAGTATGTTTTAAATTTAAAATTTTTATTGCTATTTTATGATCACAAAAATTTAAAAAGAGCAAGTATCAAAACAATAGAATATTAATTTTTAAAGTAATAAATTAATGTTAATCTATATTATTAATTTTGAATTTTTTAAATTCATCCAGTAAATAATTATCATTTCAATGTTTAAATTTAGATCTGAAACGAATATTGTTCAAATTTAAATTGAATGGCAAATCAAATTATATTTTTATCCTTTATATATTTAAGTTTAATTACGGTTGGAACATTTATATTATTTACGTTTAATGTTCAAATTTTTAAAATTTATTATGAATAATTATTAAGATGATGACACGTGATATAATTCTTTTATATAAATAGTATTATAAACATAGATATAGATATATTAAAATTCATAATTAAACACCATAAAATTCAAAATTTAAATAACCTCTAGAATTAAATTCAAAACCTTATTTTATACAAATAAAAAATAGACAATATATTAATTTAATTTAAGAAGATAATTTAATTTAAATAGACTTTGTGTTAATAGTCAAACTGAAACGAATATTGTGTAGACACCTAGCATAACAGCATGTAACAAAACATTATTTTAAATAATAATAATAATAGTAATAATAATGATAATAATAATATAAATATAAATTTAGTATTATAATAGATAAATAATAGAATATAGATAATAGAAAAATAACAGATAATTTGAGGTTGAATATTTAAAATATAGTTTAACTTTAGTAAAATAAATTTGTTATGAATGAATGTGAGAGTCACGCTTGACATTATGAAAATCCTTTTTGTATATGTGTAATTCATCTATAATTTATAAGTTATATTTTATAATTTATAATAAATATAATAATAGATAGATAGATTGATAGATAGATAGATAATAGATGATAGTTGAAAGATATTTAAAATATTAAAAATAGGAAATAAAAACAAATTTGAGTGATATTGTCATAATCAAAATTTTAAATATTTTTTAAATAAAAAACACTCTAATTCATTCTAAGTAAAATTTCACTTAATTCAATTTTATGAATAAAAAATTAATATTGTAAATTATTATCCCCTAATTTAAAAAGAGAGAATGATGAATGTTGAGCAATTTATGCTTGTTCACTATAGATTGGCTTTCAATCAATCATCATTTCATTTTGAAATAGGAAGGAAATGACAATTATAGTTTATAGGGCCACAAAGATTTTTAGTGCTTCTTGTTTTTGAACGAAATTTTCACATTAAACGAAGACCAAGAAAATACAAAAACCACAAAATATTCATAAGGATTGAAAAAATTTGCATCACCAAAATAAATACAGAAAACTAAACAATTTACACAATAAAAACCCATTAAAAATGACAAGTATAATTCATTACACAACAACGGAAAAACAAAATCAACACAAAATATTAAACAAAATAAACCTAAGAGTCAATCTTTTTTTGTGGAACCTAAAAATCAATCTCAATCATAGTATTGTACATCAAATCAATTTCACGCCATAAGAATTATATATCCAAAACAATATCAAACATTGATTTAAAACAATTATCTTTCTCTAAAGCAAATCCCAAGGGGAAAAAATAAGGTTTACATTGTTATCTATACCTCCAACAAAAAAAGAACATCTAAACAAAAATAAATAAATGAGCGAGAGAAATAGAGAAATAAAAATGAATAAAAAAAGAATAAGAGAAGAAGAGTTGAAGAGAGAAAAACAATAATAAGAAATATGTGTAAGAGAAAGAAAAGTTGAAGAGTTGAAAGAGATGAAGAAAAAATGTAAAAGAATTGATAGAGGAGGAAAGAAAACATATGAATTATTGAGATAATAAAATTAATGGGTGTAGAGATAACATATATAAGAATATGCTCTAAAAATAAACTAACCTAATTTGAAATTTAAAAGTGAAAACATATCTAAGAATTAAAATATATTGTAAATGAATTTGGTGGTGACACGTGGCATAACAAACTTAGAATAGATAGAAGATAATAGGTAAATAGATAATATATTTGTTTTAAATATATTAATTAATATATTAAATTAATTTAAATAGAATTTGTTTTAATTTTTAAAATGAAATGAATATGGTCTTGCCACGTGGCATAACCTAAAGTAACAAAATATTCTTTTATATATATATATAATTGATTGATTGATTGATTGATTGATTGATAATTGATTGATTTCAAAATAAGTTTAAAAAACATATCTATCAAATTTCGAATAGAAATGTTGTTAACGATTTTATATTTTAAAATCAAATTTTGAAATAACTTTAAAAAATACAAATAATAAATTTTGAATAGAATGACTGTTAATGATTTTTTGGATTTTTTATTGATTTAAAATTTATTTGAATATAAAAACTCGTTTAAATTAAAATATTTTGAATAATTTAAGTGATGACACATGTCGTGAAAATAGCTAATATAATCAATAGATTAAATAATTAATATCTAAGATTTAAAATTTAAAAGTAGGAATAGGTTAGTTGAAAATTGAAAACTTTCTTTTATAATATATAATATATATATATATATATATATAATTGATAATAATAGTTTATTGATTTCAAAATAACTATAAAAAAATATCTATCAAATTTCGAATAGAAGAGTTGTTAACGATTTTATATTTTAAAATCAAATTTCGAAATAAATTTAAAAAATAGAAATATTAAATTTTGAATATAAGGACTGTTAATTAACGATTTTTTGGATTTAAATTTTTTTATTTATTTAAAATTTATTTTAATGTAAAAACTATTTTAAATTCAAATATTTTGAATGATTTAAGTGGTGACACGTGACATGAAAAACGTCAATATAATTAACAGATTAAATAAATAATATCTAAGATTTAAAATTTAAAAGTAGGAATAGGTTATTTGAAAATTGAAAACCTTCTTTTATAATATATAATAGATAAAGATTTAAAATTTATTTGAATATAAAAACTCATTTAAATTCAAATATTTTGAATGATTTAAGTGGTGACACGTGGCATGAAAAATGCTAATATAAATAACAGATTAAATAAATAATATCTAAGATTTAAAATTTAAAAGTAGGAATAGGTTATTTGAAAATTGAAAACATTCTTTTATAATATATAATAGATAGATAATTGATAAGTTGCGTTGACTAAAATGTCATTAGTTTAGTAGGAATTGGGTGTAAAGACTAATTAATATAGAGTAGTTGAAAACAAATAAATAAGATTAGGGCTGGGCAATATCTATTCACCCGACCAGAACCCGACAAAATCAGATAAAAAACTCTACATTCGGGCGGGTGATGTTGGTCGAGCGGGTTAGCGGATTGTGGATGCAGTTTCATACGGACTGATACGGGCGGGTTCGGTTTCCAGAGAAAACTGTCGTCGGTGACCGAAACCGACCGACAAAGGTAGCAAATGGTGATGAGTTGGTGCCACCATCCTTGGGAGTGGTTGCTCCATGTTTGTCCTGCTTGTGTGCCGTTGGTAATGAGAGCTTTCCCTATGTTTGCAGGGAAGATGTTGGCTGGACTGGACCCATTATTTCAAAACAACAGCCCAATTTCTTCTCCACTAGGATCAGTGACATGGATGGCTAGATTGGCTGGATCAAATGTCATGCGGATCACCAACATGAATGGCTGAGATTAAAGTTTTTGTGTCTCTTTAAAGAGCATGTGACATGCACGTGATTTTTTAATTAAACCTACTAAGTTTCGTAGCCAGTCAAAACTCGTTTTCCTTCTTCTCATCTTGATTAAAAAACCCTAGCGCTGCTGAGAGTGAGAAGACGATGAGAAATCAGATTTCTCCATCAACCACCGCCGCGAAGCCATTGCTCTATGATGTCTTCCTTTGTACCGAAGTTGCTTTCTTCTGCTTTGCAAAACAGGGGAGGTGCTTCTCTCATTTTGTTGCATACAAAGTAGGTGTTGGCTTATCTTAAGAGTCCACTCCGTCTCCAATGGAGGAAGAAGGTGCCGCAACAACTCAGTGCAACGAGATTTGTGGCTACTTGTAATTGATGAAGGGATCTGAGTATCACCTTTTTTTCATTTTTTCTTTAAACTGTTTGAGTATTGTTCCATTTTACTTTTGTTGAAAGTTAGAATTTTGTTGGGTAATTTGTTGTAAGTATGATGATTTCATTTGGGTTTTGAGGATTCTTAATTTTTTTTCCTTCTGTAAACTTTGTTTGAGGGTTGGATCTTCACCGAAAGTTCTTGAAACAACCACTTCTTTCTTGTTATTTTTTATTTTCGTTTGTTTTGGCTCTCTCTCTATCTCTCTCTCTATGCAATCTCACCGGACCAACCCACCCGCCACCACCCGCCACCCGCAAAGCCCGCCATCCTCCCAAACAGTTGTCTCAAACGGGCGGAATTGGATTCACAGTTACCATGATCGGTTTTCATCAGACCGGGATTTTTTGGCCCGAATCCGACCGAAACCGACCACTGCTCTACCCTAAATAAGATTATTAGCGAAATAAATACTCTCTCGATATTCTAGAGTGACAAATAATTTGATGCATGCAAATATTTCAAAGAACACACTTAATTTGAGACATACTCAAATATGAACAAAAATAACTAAATACACACTAATTAAGAATATTAGTTAACACCATTTAACTTTCTTGACGTAGTAAAAAAAAGTGCATTCCTCATACTACCATTTCTCTTTATTTAATTTTCTATGGGAACTTGTTCCATGATAACATCAAAAGAAGGGCCTTTGTACGAGTATAATTTGTTTTTACGCATGTGCGCAAACATCCTGTTTGTAAACGGTCTGTTACATACTAATAAGCTTGCCTATACTAAATTCATGCTCTGTTATATTCAAATCATCATTTATAAATAATAATAAATGTATAAAATTGATATATGCTCTAAGATGGTGAAATTATACCGATAAACTCAATCAAAGCCATTACATGTTTCCTCGTCGGGATTCAAAAATAAAATAATTATTTATAAATAATAAAGACAGACATAAACTTGATATGTGCTCAAGCTATGCCGACAAACTCAATCAAGCTATCATATATATTTCTCATTAAAAGAAAACTTTGCGAAGAGTGATGAGTGACAATACCACTTAAACTTTAATACAATGATTTTCCCCTTTTTTAAATGTAATACGAATTTTAATTAACTTTTGTCTTGTTTTAAATGAGAGGAAATTAGTACTTAGTTTTTGTGCAACGAATGAGTTAGTTAGCAAATATTAAAATTATATTATTAACATAGTTAAAACATTTGGTAAAAAAGGATAGATAAAACATCATCTTTTTAAAAATATGAACTGTTTTAAAATCAAGAGGAAAATGAAAACTCGAAAAGAATATTTGATTGTGACGGTTATAGCTGTCAATTCGGGCTGGCCCGGCCCATTCGGGCCAGCTCATTCGGGCCAAAGACAATTTCGGGCTGGGCTGGGTTGGGCCAAAATTAATTCGGGCCCCTATTTTACTAGCCCAACCCATCTATGCTCAAAGTTAAATGGGCTGGCCCATGGGCCAAGAACTTGTGCTCAACAGAATTAATTTTGAACATTTATATTTAATTGTGCTCGATAAAACGACCGATCTCACCTCTCGTGCTCTCGCAGAGAAATGTTAAACCATAGCTTCCAATTCCATGCGTGAATGAAATGTGCAACCTCTGTTCTTGTCAAAAAGAAATGTGTCATCTCTATTGAATCAAAAGAATTTAGAGCCAAGACATTTTGTACAGATCGTTTTTGCGTGCCTTTGTGATTTTTATTAAAAATTCAAAATATTGAGGAAAAAAATAACATTGATATGTTAATACAGTTTAACAGCTATATAGAATCCATGGATAAATAATTTCACACATAATGGCCAGTCTGTTCACAATCTTCGGTTCACGTAACAAAATTAAAAAATGTAATCAGAAAAAAATTCAAAAGTAATTCGGGCCAACGGGTTGGCCCAGCCCATCACGGGCCAGCCCATGATGGGCCAATAAATTTTCGGGTCGGGCTGGGCTGGGCTAGAATTTTTCGGGCTAAGGTTTTACTGGCCCAACCCACTTTTTTTATCGGGCGGGTGAGCCAGCCCGTCGGGTTGGGCTTATTTTGACAGCTCTAGTGACGGTCTTTATAATTTAAAAAATTAATTTCAAGTTTCATAAAAAATCGAACGTTGCTAAAAAAATATGTGTGATTTAAGGAATGAAAATATGATAAGAGGGGGATTTTTCAATTTAAATTCTCTTTTTGATTTTTGTATTTTATTTATGCTTTATCAGTGACATTTTTTAAATGCTATCCGTGATTCAAAATTAAAATATGTGTGATTTAAGGAATTAAAATAAGATAAGAGGAGTTTTTTTCTTAATTTAATTATCTTTATGGTTTCGTGTATCAGATTTTTTAATTTAAATTATCATTAGCCGTAAATATATTTGGTTTGTTTAATGAGCATTCTAACACATGTCTAAGTGAGAGCAGAATGGTAATTAGAAGAACCTTTAAAAATTATATATAGTAAATAGAATACTTTAATATATATTGGTCTAATCTAAAGCATGATGATATATATATGGCATTAATTTATTCGATATTCAAAATGATATATCTCTCTATATAACACTCTCTGTAGTTGAAAAAAATATTACGCAAATTGTGGGGTACTCGTGTGTATCACCGGATTGAAGGTACGATGTATTGGCGATTTCTCTTCTTCTTCAGCCTATGAAACTCTGACTGATTGAGCCCCTTCTCAAGACCATCACTTGTTGAAGAATGTCTGGGCTTGGGATGGACCAAAAAGGATTCGGCTTCTGCTTTGGAAAATTTTCCAAGAAGCTATCCCCACGAACTCGGCTCGGTTCAGAAGGAGGTTATCAGAATCGGCTATTTGTGTTATCTGCTCTGCTGCGGATGAATCGGTGCTTCATGTCTTCAGAGACTGTAGCAGAGCGGTGCAGGTGTGGACTATGGTTGGAGGTCCGGCTTTGAATCCTGATTTTTGGAGTGGAAATTTGACCGAGTGGTTGAAGGCGAACTTGAACAGTGTTGAGTGTGCTCAAAACTGTCAGTGGCGTGTGCGATTTGGGGTCACTGTTTCTGTCTTGTGGCAAGCTAGGAACGAGCAAATTTTTGATCAAAAGATAGTTGGTGCGAGGACTCTAGTGGCAAAGATTCAAGCTAATTGTGAGGCAGTGGTTGCGAGTAACAGGGAGATCAAATCGATTCGAAAGATGTGTTCCCCTCTGAGTGTGGAACGTATGGTGCGTTGGTATCCCCCTCAGCAACACTTTGTCAAATTTAATTGTGATGGAGCAGTTACTAATTTGGGAGCTGTTGCTTCTGCTGGTGGTGTTCTTAGGGATGATAAAGGGGGTTTTGTGTTTGGTTTCTCATCCAAATCTAACCTTGCTTAGTTATTGCTGCGGAGTTATGGGCTATATACATGGGATTGAAGCTGGTTATTCTCAGACAGTTTGATAAACTTGTTGTTGAATCTGATTCTTTGATTGCAGTTAATTATATTAAGTCGGGGTGCTCTTCGCAGCATCCTCATTACAGTTTGGTGAGTGATATTTTGGTGCTGATGCGGTCGTTTGAAGAGATCAGTATTATGTATACTCCTCGTGAACCCAACCAAGTGGCAGATGGGCTGGATAAATTTGGTCTAACGTTACAATTTTGTAGCAGGTTTTTCATTTCCATTCCTTGCTTTGTTTCAAACACTATTAGTGCGGATTGTGATGGGACCTTTTTCCCAAGGGGTTTCTAGTCTGCTTTGTTTTCCAGGGGGTTGATTCCCCCTGTTGAATACCAAAAAATGTATTGGCTATTTATTTGTGAATTCAAATTTTGTAATTTGCTTATATTTTGGATAATAAACATGGCCACTTTTTTTGCTTATAATTAAGTCCAGAGGGAGTAGTTTAGTATTATGTAAAATAATAATATAATTCTGAATTATTTGAATTTTTTTAAATATGTCTTTGAACAAACAAAATTATAATCGGATCCCCAAACTTATGAATAGTTGGTAATTAAGTACCTAAATCTTAATAGGGTCTCTAAATTTTTTAAAATTTTTTAATTAGGTATCTCATCTTTTAAATAAGTATCAATTAGGACCTTGAACCCGTAGCTTTAACAGGGATTCGATTACCTAATTAAAAATTAACAATTATTTAAAAGTTCAGAGATCTAATTAAAATTTAACAATTATTTAAAAATTCAGGGACCTGATTCAAATTCAAGGACTCAATTACAATTTTTTAGTTGCGAGGCCTATTTAAAAATTCTCAAATAGTTAAAAGACCTACAGATTAGTTAAACCTAAATTAATTTCCAAAACATCAATACGAGGAATTATATAGCAAAAAATATTAAAAACTCAAGTTTTATTGTAACACCCCAAATATTTTACTAAGTGGATTATTATTTGTTCTATTCCCTTATATGTTTTACATGATTAATTATTTGTGTTGATTAGGTGTGATTAAGTATGTGTAATTTATATTAGGCTAAATTATGCTTTTGGTCCCTTATGTTTATTTTAGGTTTCAGTTTGGTCCCTTATGTATTAAAAGTTTCGATATGGTTCCTTATGTGTAAAATGTGGTCCTTCTTGTTTTTTGTTTGTTCGAATTGGTCCCTTATGTTATAAATAGTATACCAATGTGGTCCCTTTTTATGCAAAAAAAAGGGACCACATTGATATAATATTCGTAACATAAAGAACCAATTTGAAACGTTTAATACATAAGGGACCAAACTGAAACCTAGAATAAAGAGATAAGCTGAGTGACTCATTGACCGTTGTGCATTGTGATCCAATACGCCCCCTCAAGATCAAGTTGCCATCAACTACTTGCATCTTGATTGTAAGATCTTTGAATCTGGGTGTTGCTAGGGGCTTTGTAAGAATGTCTGCCAATTGATCCTTTGTGGATACATGAGAAACTTGTAAATTCCCAGCTTGAACTTGTTCTCTAACAAAGTGGTAGTCCATTGAGATATGTTTCATTCTGGTGTGGAAGACAGGATTGGAACATAAGTAGGTTGCACTCACATTATCACATAGGATTCTAGGAGGCTGCTGAATTGGTACCCGTAATTCCTTGATGAGTTTGAGAAGCCACATGATCTCAGATGTTCCTGCTACTACTGCCTGATATTCTGCCTCTATGGAGGATCGGGCTATTGACCTTTGCTTCTTGGATAACCATGAGATATTGCCACCAAAGAAGATTAAATATGCTGATGTTGATGTTCTGTCATCAGCATTGCCGCCCCAATCTGCATCTGTGGAGGTAATTAAATTGAGTGAAGTTGGTTTCCTCAATAAAATACTAGAATTGATTATTGATTTTAGGTAGCATAGCAGTCTCTTAAGATGTTGTAGATGTAATGTGGTAGGTTTGTGCATAAATTATGGTCATGGGTTCGAATCTTTGTAGGAGGCGAAAAAAATACCACATAGGGTGGTAGATAATCTTATGAGTGACACACCCAGAACCAATAAAAAGAGTTAGGGAGGGGTGTTGCATTTATTTTGATTATTAACGACAAAATAGTTAAAAATATGGATAATAAGATAGGGAGGAAAAATAAATAAATATTATTGTTGAGTTAGGGGAATATTTTAAATCATTTAATTGATATACATAGTTTTAAAAATATATTATTGGAAACAAACTTTTCAAATATATAAGTTAATAATAGTATAATACATGTAGCGTATTTTAATAGTAAACAGTAAATAAATAATAGGTAGTATATTGCATAGCCATGGATTACATTGACTCTGTAGTGAGACGTGCTCCTGAACCTGTTGTTCTTCTCTTCACCCATGTTTCAACCATGTTAATGACATCAGGAACCTATTAAGTTTGGCAAATGGTTCCGCTAGCAGATGGCTTCCCCAAGTTTGGTTTGAGTTTAGATTAGAAGGATGTATTAGTACAAAAAGAAAATGAAAATATACACGAAACATGATAGCTTAAGTCACATAAGAAAATATAAATAAAACATAATAACTTTAGAGTAAAAATATATCAGATTTCTAAGAATTTTTTTGTACTTAAATTTTATTATTTTTATTTAATATAGTTTACCTTATTTGAGGAGTCAATTTTTTATATAAAGATAAATTTATCTATTTTACTTGATTTATTTACTAGTATGTAACCCGTGCCATGCACGGGAATATTTTTATATTTTGTTCAAAAAATATTAAGTTTCAAAAGTGAAATATAACAAATATTATGATAATAATTATTAATTTTTAATAATGTTATAAAGAACCTAACGTACGATACATAAACAAACTAATATTAAATTTTTTTGATAAGCAAACTAATAATAATTGAGTTGCATACGACATAAACAATCTGATGGCGGATACCATCGAATAGAATTAGATAAAAAATACTTTATTAAATTGTTGAAAATAAAATAATAACAAAATATAATGTATGAAATAATACTAAATTATATATTCATAAATTTAAAGAACTGATATAATGAAATTTCCTCATTATATATATATAAATTAATGTATAAATAACAAATGTATATGAAGTATATATTATTAGAAAGTAACAATATATGATATTATTATATAATATTAGGTAAAAAAAAATTAGAACTAAAAAAATAAGCTAAACATATCTATTTTAGAAAATATTAAATAGACAAATTAATTATTTATATAAAATAAAATATTGTGAAACAAAATCTAAGATCTACTTTTTTTTTGGTTATAAGATAATAAGATCCACTTTTTTTACTTAATGGATGGAGGTTTATTTTTTTTTAAAAGTAACATACTCATTGCATTTCATTTAAAATAAATGAATGAAGGTTTATAGTAAATTGAGTAAATTTAATTAACTCAGAATTAAAATCAATATATATTTCCTAAGAAAGTAACATATCTTATTTCATTTAATTTAAAATCAAACAAATTCGAAATTGGAAAGTTGATATTTTGACTATAATCATATAGTTTTGGTTTGGTTTTTAATAGATTGGCAAAAATGTGTGTGCCTTTTAGTATAATATATCTATAAAATTGTTGGGAAAAACTGTGTAAGTGAGATAAAATAAATTTCCACGAACCCCAGGATAATTTCCCAAACCAAATAGATGAAAATAACGCCAAAGATTTTAGCGTGGAAAACCCTCCAAAATTGAAGGTAAAAACCACGGGACCCGTAGGCCGCTTAAACTTCCACTATAACAATAATGGGATTACAAACTTCACCCTTAGGTGATCTCTCAAAATTAATACAATAAGATTGTACTCTCAATTTGTGGATAAAACTCTCACAAATTGGCTCTCTCTAATTTTTCTCTCACTCTTTCTCTTAAGCAAGGCTTCTCTCTCTAACTAATGCTTGTTGCACTTAGTTGTGAATGGGATGATTTTTGCTCTACCATCCACTCCTTATTTATAGAAGAAATGAATGGTGTGAACACTTGCAAATTGTGTCAATCTTAGATGGCCACCAACCATTTGACTCACCAACCATTTGACTCACCAATTTGATTTCATATTGGCTGGATGCCAACAAATCTCCCCCTCCAGCCAATGGGGAAATATCCTCGTATCAATATGGGGTTGATATTAAGCCTGCAACTTCTTTGCAGACTTCTAGCTTGTCCTTTGGTAGAGCTTTGGTCATCATATCAGCCCCGTTGTCGTTGGTGTGGATCTTCTCAACTTTCAGCAGCTTTCTTTCTAACACATCACGGATCCAGTGATATCTTACGTCGATGTGTTTCGACCTTGAATGAAATGTCGAATTCTTCTTTGAGATGTATTGCGCTTTGACTGTCGTAATAGAGAACATAGTTTTCCTGGTTTTGTCCCAACTCTTGTAGGAACTTCTTCATCCACGGGATCTCCTTGCAACCTTCTGATTGCAATGTATTCCCGTGGTGCTTAAAGCAATACACTTTTGTAATCGTGATTGCCATGAGACAGCTCCCTCGCAAATGTTATCGATACCCAGAAATAGACTTTACGGTATCCACGTCTCGACCATATCTGAATCAGATATCCTTCTAATACGGGTTTTCCATTATCAAAACACAAACAATGACTAGATGTACCTCGAGATATCCGAGTATCCATTTATTTGCCCGATTACTCTTTTCCGAGGATTTGATAAAAATCGACTCACAACACCAATCGCATGTGCAATGTCCTGGTCTAGTGCATACCATAGCGTACATCGACCGCCAACCGGCGATGCATATGGCACTTTGTTCATTTCTATTCTCTCCTCCTTGCTTGAGGGACAGCTCACTTTGAGCTTGAAGTGACTAGCCGGTGGAGAACTAATGATTTTGCTTTGTCCATGTTGAATCTTTCAAGAACCTTTTCCACGTACCGTTCTTGAGATAGCCAAATTTTGTGATTCTTCCTGTCATGGGTAATCGTCATGCCAAGAATCTGTTTAGCGGGTCCTAAGTCCTTCATTGCAAAAGACTTGCTCAACTCTTTCTTCAACCTGCTAATCTTGCCGCTGTCTCGGCCAATAATCAACATGTCATCAACATAAAGCAAAAGAATGATGAAATTTTCATCAGAGAATTTCTTGATGAAGACACAGTGGTCTGCCGTCGTTCGATTGTACTCATTTTTCTCCATGAATGAGTCGAACTTTTTATACCACTGTCTCGGTGCACGCTCGCACCATACAAACTCTTCTTCGGTTGCACACCAATTTCTCTTTCCTTTGACTTGAAACCTTCAGGCTGCTGCATGTATATTTCCTCGTCAAGATCACCATGTAAGAAGGCGGGTTTTACATCAAGTTGTTCAATCTCTAGGTTGAGACTTGCAGCCAAGCCAAGAACAACTCTGATCGATGACATCTTCACCACGGTGAGAATATTTCATCAAAGTCAACTCCCTTTTTCTCGGCCGAATCCTTTCACAACCAGCCTTGCTTTGTAACGTGGTTGTGAGTCGCCTTCTTCACTTTTTACTCTGTACACCCACTTGTTCTTGAGTGTTTTCCTTCCTTGTGGTAGTGTTACCAAATCATATGTGTGGTTCTCATGCAAGGATTTCATTTCTTCTTGCATGGCTTTTAACCACTCATTCTTATCTTTGGTGAGTAAGAGCTTCGTCATAGCTCTGCAGTTCTCCGTCGATGAGCATCACATACTCGGTAGGTGAATACTTTTGACTCGGCTTTCGCTCTGGTAGATTTCCTTCTTCTTTGCTTTTGATTGGACCTGTTGGGAACTAACTCTTGTTACGAGCTTAAACACTCTGATTACGGACTTTCATTAGTGGATCAACATCATCGATTATCTGGTGTAGCTCCCGTCATCGAATCTATTGGTGGAGGCGGTTCCGGATTAATCGAATTTCATCCGATTGTGGATTTTCTGGTTTCTTCAAATCCTTGATTGTTTGATCTTCAAAAATACCACGTCCTCGCTTCTAATGATCTTTACGGTAGCTGGATCCCAGTGCATGGCGAATTCTTCATGGGCATATCCCACAAAGATACCTTTGCTGTTTTTGCATCCGACTTGAACCTCTCATCTTTTGGGATGTGAACAAATGCTCTGACCAAACACCTTCAAGTGTTTGTATGAAACATCTTTCCCTATCCAGACTCTTTCTGGTACATCATAGTTCAATGGAACTGATGGAGAAAGGTTGATCAAATCGACTGCTGTCCTCATTGCCTCCCCCCAAAAGGAGTTTGGCAGTTTTGCATTTGAGAGCATACATCTGACTCTCTCACAGATGGTTCTATTCATCCTTTCAGCAACACCGTTGTGTTGAGGTGTCTTTGGCACTGATTTTTCTAATCTAATGCCAAAACTTCTGCAGTACTCCTCGAATGGTCCGCGATACTCACCGCCATTGTCTGCTCGTACACACTTCAACTGTCTGCCAGTTTCTCTTTCAACTTTCACATGAAATTGCTTGAAAACTTCCAGCACCTGATCTTTGGTTTTCAAAGCAAAGGCCCACACTTTTCTGGAATGGTCATCAATGAAAGTCACGAAATAAAGTGCACCTCCTTGTGACTTATCATTCATCATGCAAACATCAGTGTGTATCAAATCTAGAAGATTTGCCTTTCTAGATGGTGGGGAACTTCGAAATGCAACTCTGTGTTGTTTTCCCATTAAACAATCAACACATTTCCAATGATGTACTTGTCATTCTTGCAAGAGATTCTTCTTGGAAAGAATCCTAAGACCACTTTTCACACTCATGTGGCCGAGCCGCTTATGCCATACCTCGGTTGGAACTTCCTTCTTGCTGCTATTTACTTCTCCTCTACATAACTTGGCTTCTGTTAAATAGAGAGAAGTATCTTTCTTGCCTTTTGCTACCACCAGGTTTCCTTTGGTGAGCTTCCAATTTCCTTCACCAAAATAGCTATTGTAGCCATCATCATCAAGTACTCCGGTGGAGATCAGATTGAGGCGTATATCAGGAACATGCCTCACATCTTTCAAACATAACCTGCATCCAAGGTTAGTTTCTAAATAAATGTTGCCGATGCCAATAATTGTGGATGCATCATCATTTCCCATCCTCACTCGTCCAAAATCACCCTGAGTGTAGGTTGAGAAGAACTCCCGTTTTGAGGTGACATGGTAGGAAGCACCTGAGTCAACTACCCAGGTAGAGTCTTGACATGCAAGATTGACATAATCTGCATCTCGAACAATGGTAACATCTTCGGTGACAGTTGCGGTGTCATTTGTTCGGCTTTCTGCTTCCTGTTTCTTTAACTGTTTCAACTTTCGGCACTCTCGAATGAAGTGCCCGGGAAGGCCGCAGTGGTGACACTTCTTATCATACCTCGATCTGGACTTTGATCGTCCTCTTTGCCAGTTTTGGCTTTGAGAGCTTCTACCTTTGCTTCTTCCACGTCCTTCTTGCTTGCCTTGTTTTTCTGTGACAAGCGCTTGCATTCGAGATTATATCCTTCATCTTTTCGTCGAGACTCCTCGTTCAACATCCTATCCTTTACCATATCCATGGTAAGCTTGCCTTCAGGAGCGGAGTTACTGACTGACACAACTAAGGTGTCCCAGCTTTTTGGTAGAGAACTCAGCATCAACAGTGCTTGTAACTCATCGTCGATGGTCATCTTCATCGAGTTGAGTTGATCTACAATGCCTTGGAACTCACTCATGTGTTCCGATACACTGCTACCGTCTTTGTACTTTAGGTTGACTAATCGTCGCATCAGATTGGCTTTGTTCTGTGCGGTTGTTCTTGCATACATTTTCTCCAGCTTTTGCCAAAGAGCATGAGCATCATGTTCATTAGCAAAGTTTTGAAAAATGCTCTTGTCAATCCATTGACGGATTTGAGCAGCACACTTCCGATTCAGCACGGCCCAGTCAGTCTGACGGAGTTGTTGTTGTAGTTGTTGCTTTCTCCTTCGTCATCACGATCGGCTTCCATAGATCTTTAATGTATAAAAGATCTTCCATCTTTGGCTTCCAGATTGCATAATTAAATGCAGTCAGCTTTATCATATTGCCGGTGCTCTCCTCCATTTTGATGGCAGTCAACAAGTTTCGCTGTGCTTGAAACTTCTTCGGCAATGAATAGTGACCGGTGAATAATTCTTTTCTGATGTGGAAGATCAGACAAAGCTGCAACCACAGAGCATACTAAGAATTTTCCACAGACCTAGCTCTAGATACCACTTTGTTGGGAAAAACTGTGTAAGTGAGATAAAATAAATTTCCACGAACCCCAGGATAATTTCCCAAACCAAATAGATGAAAATAACGCCAAAGATTTTAGCGTGGAAAACCCTCCAAAATTGAAGGTAAAAACCACGGGACCCGTAGGCCGCTTAAACTTCCACTATAACAATAATGGGATTACAAACTTCACCCTTAGGTGATCTCTCAAAATTAATACAATAAGATTGTACTCTCAATTTGTGGATAAAACTCTCACAAATTGGCTCTCTCTAATTTTTCTCTCACTCTTTCTCTTAAGCAAGGCTTCTCTCTCTAACTAATGCTTGTTGCACTTAGTTGTGAATGGGATGATTTTTGCTCTACCATCCACTCCTTATTTATAGAAGAAATGAATGGTGTGAACACTTGCAAATTGTGTCAATCTTAGATGGCCACCAACCATTTGACTCACCAACCATTTGACTCACCAATTTGATTTCATATTGGCTGGATGCCAACAAAAATTATTGTAATTATAATAATATATATTAAATATTATATATATTCATATTAATTTATTATTTATTATAAAAATATATAAACATCGCATGTTTAGAATATTCAACACGTTGAACCCTAATTTGAGTCTTCAATCCACGAAACGGCACAATGCTACGAAGAGGACAATAACACATGACTACGGATGTGGTATTGGTTTGTCCTCCTTGTTCTCACTGATTAATCGTCTTTTTTGTTCTTACTCGCAACAAACGATGAACTTCCATTTTTTGTTGATTTATTCCTTTATATACTATACTAAAAGCAAATTGAGGTTTTCTTAGATGAAAAATGATAATGTGTTATTATCATGTAAAATATTCATTTGTATATATAAAGCAAATCCCTAGTGTGTTTGACCCGTGTAATCACAGGTATACATAGTCTCTTTAGCAAATCAAAAATATTAAAAAATTGTTAAGATATATAATGTAACATATTTTTGTAAACCTTTAGATGAGATGCTGTTAATTTACACACACACACAGATAGATATATATATATATATATATATTAATTCATCAATGAATTATTGACTGCATTTACATGAAAACTATATAATGGCTTAACCTAAAAATAATTTGTATAGGTAATTAGATAAATACATTATATTATATTATATTCCAATTTGCATTGTAGATTTGATTTAAAAATATATAATCATAATGGTGATAATTGCCAACGAAAGTTGATCCAGTTGGTAAGGATACAGCTCATATCCCACAATGACGTGAGTTCGAATCCCGCTGTCAATGTGAGAGCCTCGTTGGTGGGTAATATGTAAAAAAAATTGTTAGAAAAATATTCAAATAATATAATAAGAAAAAGTTTTGATAAAAATGATAATTTGAATATTATAGAATGTGCCGAAAAAGAGTTGAAAGAAAAGTACTTTAATAATGAAGATGACTAATAAGTTTTTTCCTATAACTTTTATCTTCATAAGATACAAATGCTCACCAATATAACTATTAACTAATAGTTTTTATTCTGTCAAAAAAAACTAATAGTTTTTATTAGAGCAGTTTTTTTTTCATAATAGGTTGAGTCTTTCTTCCTATAGATTGAGATGATTTCTTTCCATGGGTTTTGGTTTAAGTTCCCCCATGTTTTTTGTTTTCTTTTTTATTTTTAATACTATCTTTCGGGTGTTGACAATAATTGTTAGGGTCTTGGGTCCAACATATTTGGGAGCATTTTTTCTATTGTGATGCTTTTGCACTCCAAATAGTCTTTTATCAAAAAATACTGTTAAGTAATAGTTGAAATTTACTTCATTAACTGGAAAAGCCAAACTTTTGTAGGAATTTATAATAAAAAATAAAGGTAAAATATAACTTAAATAAAAATGTTATTAGTAACTTAGTATGAAAGGACAATGGTTCGTGAAACGCACGGTGTATATTAAAAACATAATAATAATTGTTTATCCCGTGCATTGCACGGGTATACATCCTCTTATTAGTAAATTATAAAATTGTAAACATATTTGCTCTAACATATTTTTCTAAACCTTTATATTAATACATCAAGGGATTAGTCACTGCATTTACACATAATATATAATGGTTTTACCTAAAAAATATTTGTATAGATAATTATATACAGAAAAGTTTAAAATATTTGTTTAGCAATACATTGTGCATTTCCAGATAAAATTGCTGCATCGACTATCAAAATTACCTTATAAAATAGCCTTATTTTGAGAGTCGTGCCATGCAAAGGGATTATGCTCATTTTTAGGATTTTGTTAAAAAATTTGGAATTTATTTTTTCATGTTTTAGTTTAAAAATATTTGTGAGGAATTATGAACCAAAATTTGTTGAAAGATTATTTTGTCTGAATCATTGATCACAAAGTGTATTGACCCGTGCGATGCACCGGGCATGTGTTAGGGTCGTGAATGTATCTATAAAAATTAGGAAATAAAAATTGGAATATATATATATATAGAATACATATTCAATATTTTATATTATATTAAATATTAGTATATGGCTTGTGCTATGCACAAAGTAAACTTAAAAAATTATAAGTAAAGAAACACTATGAGAAATATTTCATAAGAAATGTATCGAAAGTGCTAATAAATTTTTTTTAACTTTGTAAAGAGAAATATAATAAATTTAAATAGGGATTCTTTAAATTTCTAGAAAAAATATTCAAACAACATAAAAAGTAAAAACATGTATAAGAATGACAATCTGAATACTATAGAATGTACCGAAAAGAAGTTGAAAGAAAAATACTTTATTATAACTAATGGAGATGGATAATAAAATTTTTCATATAGTTTTTATCTTCATGAGATATAAAATGTCACCAATAGAACAATTAACTTATAGTTAAAATTTACTCTATTTATTGAAAAAACCAAACTTTTGTAGGAATTTAAAATAAAAATAAAATAAAAATATAACTTATATAAAAGTCTTATGTTCAATCTCTTTATGATATATTTTTTCCTGTAACTTAAATGTTAATAGATTTTTAATGTAAATATTAATGTGTTTTTATGTAAGATATTCATTGATGTCTTGTATACTTTTACGATTAGCTTATCATGTTTTAGTTATATTGAATTTTATGACTTAGAAATCTATGTTCCTTGTATAAAATTTTCATTATTATGTGATTGGGGTATATACCTTTGAACCTTAATATATTTTCATTTATATAAGATATATTTGCCTCTTGTAATCTATATATTAGTAAGCTTTCTTATATAGTTTTTATCCCCATGAGATGTAAACATTCACAAACTTCGATAAGAAATAAGTAAAGGAATTAAAATTAAACTACAATAAAAGTCTTATTAAATTTCTTATTTTTCAATAATTTTTAGTAACAACATGTATCCACTACGATACGGTACCTGCCTACAAACAAACTGTATCTTAAAAAATTAACATTATAATGTTAATTTCTATTAAAATATTCATCCATAGTAATTTAGATATTAATGTGGTAGATCTTGATATAGTTTCATGTAGTTATTAATATATTTTCGCATAAAATGTTCTTATTTGTGTGCTACATCTATACTCTTATTTTATCATATTTTAAATTATAATTACTTTTATTACTTCCTGTCAAAAACAAAATTACTTTTATTATTATTTTTTTACAGAAATCAAACTTCATTCAATTAGAAAAAAAATCGATACACCCAGATTGAACAGAATGTGTTGGGGCATTTCCTATCCACAATTGAAAATCAACACGAATATCTCTATCTCCACTTTTCTTAGTTAGATATTAATAGACTTTTGTGTAAAGTTTTTACTTCAATGTAACATAATTTACATCTAAATCTTGATATATCTTTTTGAAAATATTTCATTTATATGAAAACATCTCTTTTGGTCTATGTATTAGTAAATTTCTTATTTTGTTTCTATCTATTTGAGTAAGGATTTAACAGAAATAAGAAAAATAATTAAAATTAAATAGTGTGTTTAGTGCTTGAAATTTGAAACAACAGTAGAAGATATTGCTTAAAAAACATTATTTGTTTAGTGCTCGTATTCTGATAGGTGGAAAACTTTCCATATTTACGCTTCATGTTTTTTATATTTAATTTAATAGATTTAATAGTTTAGGATTAGGATTAAATACATTTCACACTGGAACTCATGGTTATATGATTCATGGTAAGCCTATTATGTCTAATTAATGTTGATTGGTAATTTTTATAGATTAATTTGTGCTGAAATCGTGTTATGCAAGTTAGATTCAAAACTGAATCAATTTAATTAATTTTGATTGTCTGTTACCTTATTAGTATTTAGAAATTAGAATTTAGATAATTAGACATTAAATGCTACCATAAATAGGAAAAAAATAAAATTAGTATTAACATTAGTTGTCAGTATTATTGTTTCCTATTTGAGGTTAAATTAGCATTAATATTGTTTTCAATACATTTTGATTCCATTAAGAAGATGTTATTTTAACTTTTTTTTACGGGTTATTTTTTAAATGTTTAGTTCTTCATTTTAAATGCATTATTTGGACAGTTACAATACGCATAATCAGTAGGCATCAATTTTTGGAATGATTTGATGCTAATTGAGGGCTAATTTGTGTTAAAATCGTGTTATGCAGGTTAATTTCAAAATTTAATCAATTTAAATAATTTTGATTGTCTGTTACCTTATTAGTATTTAGAATTTAGAATTTAGATATTTAGAAATTAAATACTACCATAAATAAAAAAATCGAATTAGTATTAATATTAGTTGTCACTAATATTGTTTACTATTAGTTGTTAGTAAAATCGAATTATTCAAATTAGTTTCCTATTTGAGGTTAAATTAGTATTGATTCCATTATAGCTGTTAGTAATTTTCATATTAGAAACAATCCCGTTTTGAATTTGTTTATAAGCTTTGTGCAATCAAATTTTTTTTTTCGAATTGATGAATAATTAATATGTTTTTTTGACTTTGAATGTTGCTGAATAGGATTTGCCAAATCAGAATTTGCTGTAGTTTTTTTTTTTTATAAACATGACACTATTTATTAAATTAGTTGTGTTGGTTCTTCACCAACAAAAAAAAATAGTTGTGTTGGTTGATTTTGAGGATGCATTTGGAGCTTTCATTTTTTACATTTGTTATACGCTATCAAATAAGCCCAACAAACCAAAAAGTTGAACTGCCAGCAACTGTTGTAGCAAGTCAACCAAAGAGCACAATTTTCAGCATCATTATAGCTCTGATCAAAGTTTCCCACCAGCAGGTTTGTTCCACTAATATTCGCTGAAGTAGAGATTGCCATGTAATCCAAAGCCAAACAACATAATCACATGAACCTTAAAATTTGATGCATCATATATTATTATATGCGGGTTATTGCTAATGCCAATAATTAGAAAAAGGAACACTGCCTGTAATTACATGCCATCAGTTTTAATTTATCCATTATATTTGCATAATAGCAACGTACGTAGAATCATTTGTACTTTACCACCAATAAAAAATAACATTGAAAATTTAATTTCCTAAAAAAACATTGAAAATTTAATACAATCCCAAAATCTCTTAAAGCAATAACACCTTGTCATTTGGCTCAATCTTCAATTTTCATATCCCTCTTCTAAACTTTTACAGGTGCAGAATTGGGTAGAGTAGTAGTGTCCATAAGATAGACTGTTTTTAGAAGCTTTCTTTTCTCGGAGTATACCAAAAATCTGAAAATGACGTAATTTTAAATAAGAAATATGAATATCTTGCTGATAAATGAGAAGGAAAAATAAAATAAATCAACATAGGAATGACACTTTATATGTATTTAGCAGATAATCTTTAGCAAAAAGGGTTTACAATTTTCAAGAGAAAAACAAAATAAAGAGTCTTCATCAAATCATTGGTTTGAGCAGAAATAAAAATGAAAAAAAATATATTGACATTATTTTTCAAAGAACGTATTATGTTGTCTTGATCACAATATGCAGAAAAAAATTGTTCCAAGCTTAACAATGGTAAAAATAAATAGAAGAATAAATTGAATGGCATGAAGTTGAGTCAGCGTGTAACTTATGGGGTTAATATCCCTACAAACGAAATCATGTCTGGGATGCTAGACCAAAGGAAAATGAAAACGTGTGTGTGTATATTAAGACAAACTGATTAAAAGATGAATGTGCACTTTTATATTAATTAATACCTTTTGGAACTTGTCAACCCGAATCAAAGCTTTCTAGTGCATCACGTTCCAAGCTCTGTAATATATATGAACAAATAAAATTGAAATTAAGACGCTTATCCAGAAAAGGAGAAAACTGGTAAAACAACATTATAAAATACACATTTTCTTTCATATACTAATCCTTCAATACATCAAAGACTTCAGCTTCCCTTCTATCTATCATGTATGTACTGCAGTACAGCTTGTGCAAAAAGGTTGTCTATTTCCTGTGCTTTTTGGAGGATGTAGGTTTGGGATTGTGGTTGATATCGTCAAGATATTAATGCCCTAGTACGTGTATATCCCATCGGTCGGAAATTTTATTAGTATCTAAGGAAGAAATTTAAAAAAAAAACTTGAAAAATGAAGGCAAACCCTGCTGTGGGTCAAGAAAAATAAAGGCAGAGCGGGCTCTATATAATCGAATTGGAAGCAAATTGATCAAAAATAAATAAATAGTGAAAGGTTGCAATTCCTACAGTAAAAAATAACCGGTGATGGGATCTTCAAGTTTGGTTCTTTGCTGTTAAGATCCATAATCGCCATCTTGTATTATTTCCATTACACATCGCCAGCCACGCGTTTTTCAGATCGCTTTAGGTTAATTGTCTCCTTTATTTGCAGATCATTTTTTTATTTGATGAGATTTCTGCATTCATTGTTTCCTCTTATACCTGATTCGAATTTAATTAAATGTTTTAATGACTGTGTTGACCAAAAGATTTTGAATTTTTTTAATTTAAATTTATGACTCAGCACTCCATGTAGGTATTTTTTAATTGACGTGACTTTCTAGTTTTCTTCTTGTGTATACATTTGTGAAACTTCCTTTTTTAATTTATTTACAATTGTATATAATAGGGATAGGGATTCTCCAAATGTACCTCATTAAAGGAAATTACTTTTTTGTTTTCTTAAATTACATAAATTAATTAACCTTACATTTTAATTGAATTATTTCTATTTTAATATTTCTAAAAATGTTTTTGGTACTTAAATTTTATTATTTTTATTTAATATAGGTTACCTTATTTGAGGAGTCAATTTTTTTTTTATAAAGATAAAAATATCTCTTTGACGATTTATTTATTCTCCAAATCGACCTCATTAAAGGAAATCACTTTTTTGTTTCTTAAATTATATAAATTAATTAACCTTACATTTTAATTGAATTCCCATTTTAATATTTCTAAGAATGTTTTTTGTACTTAAATTTTATTATTTTTATTTAATATATGTTACCTTATTTAGAAAATGAGGAGCCAATTTTTTATATAAAGAAAAGTTTATTTCTTTTACTTGATTTGTTTATTCTCCAAATCTACCTCATTAAAGGAAATTACTTCTTTGTTTTCTTAAATTATATTAATTAATTAACCTTAGATTTTAATTGAATTAGTCATATTTTAATATTTCTAAGAATTTTTTTTTACTTAAATTTTATGTTATAATTAATGAGACTTATCTTGTGCAACGTTGCACACGTCAGAAAAACCGATATTATATGTATATTCATAATCTTTCATCTATAAAATAGTTTGCAGGTCCCAACTGTGCTTACATTGTACCTTCTGTACATCTTAGCTAGCAAGATGGCCAACAAGGTCGACTTCTATTTGGTCTTGTTTTACATTTCCCTGAGCTTTGTGCTGATCCAATCAGCACCTAAAGGGTCTCTAGTAACCAGACTTCCAGGCTTCAATGGCACTCTACCTTCCAAGCACTATGCTGGGTATGCTATTTCTATATACAATTCTAATTTGATTCTAATTTCTGCATGGCTTTTTTTATTGTCTCTGAAAAGATTCTAGCTTTTATTTATTTATTATGTGTTTTGTTTGTTTATTTGTTTTTTTTATGCTATCAATATTACTCTACATTCCAAGCATGATGATTAAGGTTGTGGTTTCGTCAAATGTGGCCGATGTAGCATCAATTGTGGTCGCGATATGCTGTTGTGGAGGCCTCTAAAATCTTTATATTACGACCACAATTGCGATTGCGGGCCGCTATTTAAAACCATATTGATGGATATTCAGATGGTCTCTAAACAGATTCCAGGCTTATAATTTCTTTTTCTTGGATTTTGTGACACTTTACTGGCACACTGCCTTGGAAACATTATATTCAGTGCACCATTTCTAATCATTATCTATTGTGCATTTTCTGCAACAAATATTCATTGTCTGTAAACAAAATCTGCATGTTTTTTCATAATTTGTTTTCATATATGTCTTCTGATTTATAAGCACTGACCCATTAAAAAACAGGAAGAATTGCAAAATATCTGATACACTAGCCTTGGTTTTGGAAAATTGAAGGTATGTGACAGTGGATGAAAGTCATGAAAGAAACTTGTATTACTATTTTGTTGAATCAGAAGGTAAACCATCTGTGGACCCAGTGGTTCTATGGCTTAATGGTGGACCAGGATGTTCTAGCTTCGATGGCTTTGTATATGAGCATGGTAAGGGTAACTATTCAGTTTTTACATTGCCATTATCATTTTGATACGTTCTAGAATAAGCTGAAATTGCTTACATAGTTAATATGTGTGTTATCAATTTTCTCCAATCATTCACATTTAGAATTAAGTTTGTTATTGACTTGGAATTGCAGGCCATCAACAACAAATAATTTTTTCTCTTAATTCTTCAATAATGAAGGGTCTGTTTTAGTTTCACTAATCTAATTTTATAAACCATGTGTCCAATTGGTTATGTGTTTCAGGTCCTTTTAATTTTAAAAAGCCAGAGTCTAAGGGATCACTGCCTACATTGCAACTCAATCCATACAGTTGGTCAAAGGTTAGGGATTTTTACTCTCTGAAGAAAGAGACAATTGATGTATTTGGCTTGTGTGTGTGTGTGTGTGTGTGTGTATATATACACACCTCATCTAACAATGGTTGTGTCTTGTTATGGTTTTCATCCATAGGTTTCCAACATTATATATTTGGATTCTCCTGCTGGAGTTGGGTTTTCATACTCAAAGAATGAATCTGATTACAATACTGGAGATGTAAAAACTGCCTCAGATACACATACTTTTATCCTCAAGGTAATGAAAAAGTTGGAGAGTTTGATATAAAATATTTGCATAAAAAGTCTTTAATTATTCTCACCATATTGCTTACACATCTACCATATTTTTGTAAAAACCAGTGGCTTGAACTGTACCCCGAGTTCCTTCCCAACCCATTCTTCATTTCTGGAGAGTCGTATGCCGGAGTTTATGTGCCTACTCTTGCTGATAAAGTAGTGGAAGGTAATATATTGTGTCGTAAAATTGTTGAATTAAATGTTTTAGAATCGCAAGTAACATGCAGTTGCTTGATCTTTCACAGGAATTGAAGCTGGTACCAAGCCCAAATTGAATTTCAAGGTATTTTTGTCTTTAAGTGATTAAATTATGTTTTCAGGTCTGTGGCTACAATCTGAAGTCATTTTAATGTGCAGGGTTACTTGGTTGGAAATGCTGTTACAGATGATAAATTTGATGGCAATGCTCTTGTTCCATTTGCACACGGGATGGGTCTTATATCTGATAAAATCTTTGAGGTAAAACTAAAACCCTTAATTATAGTATTGAATGACATATCATTCATCATCATTATCATCTTAATGGATTAATTAATGGCTAGTTTTTACTTTTATATTAATTGAAATATGTAAAATAGTATACACTTTCTGTCAAATACATGTATCTAGTTCGAGTATTGTAGATTGAAAAAATAGGTGATTGGACAACTTATCCCTTATATGGGTCCATCTAGTACGACACCGACACGTACTGGTCAGAGTTTATTGTGATTTTCGGATACCGAGAGTCTAGACCAAACCAAACAATAAATAAACAAATAGCTTAAAAGCTTAAGCTATTAATTGAAGACACGTGATGGTTTTTATATTACAACATTTACGCACTCCACCCTACCTTGTTAGGAATCATTAGGAGTAATTAGTCAAGTATGAGTTTGGAACTTCATTCTTACACTTTGTTGTTTTTTTTTTTTTTTCCCCTTTCTTGAGAGTCTTTGTTGTAAACCTTTTTATACATTTGTTGGCTTTTTTTTTTTTTTTAATATGTTTCATATAATCAATATAATCAATGGTATGTACTGTAGGAGGCAACAAGACAATGCAAGGGGAAGTTCTATGAACAAGACAGCGATGAGTGCTCACAAATATTGTCAAAAGTTGATAAGGTGATTGATTCAACTATACTATAATCGTGGCATGAAACACCTTAAGATTTATTAATGTGGCACTTAATCATGATTTTCTTAAATCTTAGGCAATTGATGGATTAGACATATATGACATTCTGGAACCATGTTATCATGGCGGAGAGAACAGGGAGAATAAAAAAACTCATTCTAAGTTGCCATTAAGCTTTAGGCAGTTGGGTAAGACTGATAGACCTCTGCCAGTGAGAAAAAGAATGTTTGGTCGTGCATGGCCCCTTAGAGCTCCTGTGAAAGATGGAATAGTTCCAACTTGGCCAGAACTGAGCAACAGTGATGCTGTTCCTCCATGCACTGTAGGTCACTTTGGTACTTTACTTCTTTACAATATAATATTTCTACTTCCCAGCTTTTCAATTTATTTATTTCCTTTATTACTGGATATAACTTCGATAAAAAAAAAAAGGCTAAATTACAAAATTGGTCCTTTATGTTTATTTTAGGTTTCAATTTAGTCCTCTATGTTTTATTTGTTTCGTTTTGGTCCCTTATCGGACGAATTTTATAATTTAGTAAAAAAAAAAAAAAAAAAACTCCTCTATAAAATGAACTTCTTTTCCAAGTAAGCCAATAAGGATATATCTGCTTTTGATTTAACTAAAAAGTGCATTGTGATATTATCATGCTGAAGCCTAAAAGTGGACATATATCATCATTACTTGTTCACTTTAAAAATGAGTTCACTTTTGTTATAAATGTTTGCCCTTTGAAGAACAAAATCTTTTCTTCTCACTGTTTCTTATTGTATCTAATGCAATGCTTTATAGATGATAAAAGTATAATCTTCCTTATTGATATTGTAGGACGATGAGGTTGCTGACATATGGCTGAACAATCGTGAGGTCAGGAGAGCTATTCACACTGTGGAGGTGAGAATTCTCAGCAAGATATCTTTGTTGTGGATATCAAAGTACTAACTGTGATCTTTGTGATAAAACAGAAAAATGTGGTCAGTGAGTGGACCTTGTGCACAGGCCAAATTAGATACAATCATGACACCGGAAGCATGATCCAATACCACAAGAAACTAACTTCCAAAGGATATCGAGCACTTATATACAGGTGAATTTCAAAATTGATAGCATTCTTTTACATTTATGATAGATGAATGTACTTGATACCATTAGTTAGGTGAGCTTGGACAAGAGTAATACTAGGATGGATGACAATCTTGAAAAAGTCCTCATATCACTTTACTTACTGGAGAATAAGGCTTAGTTGTTTTTGTTTGGCAGAAAAAACTAGTCCCTTGCTATACATTTAGGGACAATTCATTGTTCTAATTGAGTTCACCTTTTCATGAATAAAATAGTCCTTGATCTTGTTTGTGACTTGATAAATGAAAGCAAATACTTTTTGCGTACATGTTATGCTATAATTACAGAACAATGTGAAGTGTTCAATTATTTGATATGGTTCCTTGAACAATTCTGCTTCTACTTTATTTTACCATGCTATATGTATGTTCCATTAAGTATTATCTTCTCTTTGATTTTGATTCTTCTAGGAGATTTTCTTAGGTTTACAATATGTCACTAGTAGCAGTTGTTACATACTTCCACACTTCAAATTTCATTTCCATTGCAACACTGTATGATTCAAATGAATATTTGGGATTGACTATCTATGCATAACAATTTCCTGGTTGTTATTATCTTTGATGATTCAAATGCTTCAAGTTATGTTATCCTTTTTGGTTGTTTGATAAGATGGCCTAAAGCTTCAAGTTTTTGGCAGTGGTGATCATGACATGTGTGTGCCATTCACTGGAAGCCAAGCATGGACGAGATCAATTGGATATAAGATTGTTGATGAATGGAGGCCTTGGTATATCAATGATCAAGTTGTTGGGTACGTACTTCTAGTGCTATTTCCTTTTTTTCTTATCCCACTTAATGAATTTTAAAATATTTTAATCCATCAAATGGAATCACCTTGGGTTAGCTTCAGGAGTGTACTTAAATGGTTTAAAATCCAATTTAAAGTTCAAGTATCTGCATTATGTATTATGAAGATAAATTTTTCATAAAGATCATTCATGTTACTTGGACATAATTTTCTAGTATTGGTCCTATGATACTTGAACCAGTGTAAGACATTGATTTAAGTAGCACTAGGCTAGAAAAGTCCAACCTGTTAAAAAAAAACACACTAAAAATTGTTTTAAACAGTGTCTAAAAGGACTAATCTTAATTGACTAGAGGTTGAGTTAGTTTTCCTTATTGTTTGCAGGTTTACCCAAGGATATGACCACAATCTCACTTTTCTGACCATAAAGGTTTGCACTTAAAATTGTGATAGTTCTACATATTACTTTTCATTGGGTTGGTCTTGATACTATTTAATGATATTGGTGCAGGGAGCTGGGCATACTGTTCCAGAATACAAACCACAGGAGTCATTGTATTTTTACAAACATTTTTTGAATGGATTGCCTATATAAGAAATAAAGAGAGAAAGAGAGGGAAGAACTACTATACTGTTTGTATGTTCTTTTTACTTCATTAAGCAATTCAAAAGTGTATGATCAAGAGAAATTATTTGTATTCTGTTAGGATCTCAGTCTCGAATACTAGAGAAAGGGCTTTATTCGTCCCTAATTTTATTGATAACCAAAGATTAGGAAAGAATACACTGAGGAACTCTATCCCCTACTCACTGGAAATTCTGTCCAGTAAAACTACTTAGCAATTCTCTACCCTTCTCTAAAACAAAGAGGCCCTATTTATAACTAGGAACCCAAACAAATCTAATCTAAACAAATCCAATCCAATCTAATTAATCTTGTCCTAACAAATCCAATCTAAACAAATCAAAACAGATAGAATAACAAATAAATCTAAACAGAATAATAAATCAAATCCAACTGACTAAGCTAATCCTTTCTAACACTCTTCCTCACATACACCTTCAGCGTCTTAGGTGGTAAATTATCCTCTTGTCTAACAATACTCCCCCCCTCGGAAACAACCTTGTCCTCAAGGTTGAAGTCAGGGAATTGAGTTTGTATGTTGGCTGTCTCTTCCCATGTAGCTTCTTCAGGCTGCTTCCCTTGTCAGTGAACCAAGACTTGAGGTACTGTCACCCCCTGCTGCGTGATTACCCTGCTGCCCAGTATGCCGAAAGGTTGATACTGCTGTCCATTAGTATCCTGCAACCCCACTAGTAACGTGTCGTCCACTGGATGATCTCCAACCGCCTTTTTGAGTTGAGAAATGTGAAAAAATGGGATGTATCCTTGCCTCCTCTGGTAGTTGTAACTTATATGCTACTGCCCCCACCTGTTTTAGAATTAAGTAAGGTCCATAATACCTTGCTGACAATTTCGGGTGTAATTTCGTGGGCATGGAAGCCTGCCAATGCGGCCTGATCTTCAAATAAACATACTCTCCAGGTTGGAACTGAACCTCTATGTGCATTAGCATATTGTGTCATTTGATCTTGAGCTCTCCTTAAATGGAACTTCAATTGAATCAAAGCTTCATCCCTGTCCATGAGGTCCTGTGCCACGGCCTCTACCAAAGTTTCTCCTGGTATAAACCGAGACAAAGAAGGAGGAGGCCTTCCATAAACAATTTCAAAAGGAGTGCACCGGGCTGACGCCTGAAAACTAGTATTGTACCAATACTCCGCCCAAGGAACAAAATCAGCCCATACTTTAGGTTGCTCAGAGCTGAAACATCGGAGATAAGTCTCAAGAGTTCTGTTTAAAACTTCAGTTTGCCCATCGGCCTCGGGGTGATATGCAGTAGACATTTTAAGTTGTGTCCCTTGTAAGCGAAACAATTCTTGCCAAAAGTGGCTCATGAAGACTGGGTCTCTATCACTGACAATCGAAATGGGAACACCATGCAATCTAATAACTTCTTTGGCAAACAATTCAGCCACATTCCTGGCTGAATATGGGTGTTTCATCAAGATAAAATGGCCATATTTGCTCAATCTATCTACCACTACTAAAACAGCATCATATCCTTTTGATTTAGGCAGCCCCACAATGAAATCCATGCTAATTTCTTCCCATATTGCATTGGGAATGGGCAAAGGCTGAAGTAAGCCACTGGAGAGGATGCTTGATACTTGCTTCTTTGGCACATATGACAAGCCGCCACATGTTGAGTGATGGCGACCTTCATTCCGATCCAAAGAAAGGGATTGTGCTATCCTTCTGTATGTTCTATAAATCCCGGAGTGGCCTCCCATAGGGGAGGAGTGGAATTCTTGCAGTAGTTTGGGAATCCAAGCAGAAGTGGCTAAAATAACAAGCATGCCTTTATAGTGCAGTCTCCCTTGCTCTAAAGTGAAATGTTGTCTGCGAATCTGGTCTTTCAATAAGGTCGTCTTGATATTGGCTAGCAGGATCCCTCTTGACTTCCTCATCAATTTCAGCTATGTCGTGCCAAAATGGTCTAGAAATACCTTGCAACTCTTTGTCTTCATCCCTCCTAGACAAAGCATCCGCGACCTTGTTGGAAGCCCCATCTTGTAGACAATATCAAACTCATACCCAAGAAGTTTAGCAAGCCAATTTTGTTGATTTTGGGTGGTAATTATTGCTCTAACAAATATCTGAGGCTTTTTGATCTGTGAAAACAGTAAATTTCTGCCCCAAGAGATAGGGCCGCCAATGTTGAATGGCCAACACAAGTGCCATCAGCTCTTTTTCATAAATGGACTTTGTAAGATTCGAATCCGCCAAAGCTTTGCTGAAATAGGCTATGGGCTTTTTATCTTGAGTCAGCACTGCCCCTACTCCTCTTCCCGAAGCATCACACTCAATTGCAAAGGGTTTTGAGAAGTCAGGCAGAGATAAAACAGGGGCTGTGGTCACGGCCCTCTGCAGTAATTCAAAGGCTGTTGTGCTGTCTCTGCTCCACACAAAATTCCCCTTTTTCAACAAGTCCGTTAAGGGTCGAGCAATCTTACCGTAGTTGCAAATGAACCTTCTATAATATCCCGTGAGCCCCAAAAATCCCCTCAAAGCCTTAATGCTTTTAGGGAGAGGCCATTGCAAAATAGACTCTACTTTTTGCGGATCCATGGAAACCCCTTCTCTAGATATGATGTGACCCAAGTAGGCCACCTCTGTTTGTCCAAAACAACATTTCTTCTTGTTGGCAAATAAACTATGCTTTTGAAGTTTAGTCAAAACTTCCCTTAAATGAGTTAAGTGCATTTCCCAGGAACTACTATAAATCAGAATATCGTCAAAAAAAAACCAAGACGAACCTACGGAGGAAAGGCTTCAACGTGGAGTTCATCACACATTGAAAAGTAGCTGGGGCATTGGTTAAACCGAATGGCATGACCAGGAATTCGTAATGCCCATGGTGAGTTCGGAAAGCTGTTTTTGGTATATCGGGTTCATGCATCCTTATCTGGTGATACCCCGCTTTTAAATCAATTTTGGAAAAATATGTGGCCCCCTTGAGTTCATCAAGCAACTCTTCTATCATGGGGATAGGGAATTTATCTGGGATTGTTGCTTTATTTAGAGCACGGTAGTCTACACAGAACCTCCAACTCCCATCTTTTTTCTTAACCAGAATCACGGGACTTGAGAAAGGGCTGTTGCTTGGTCTAATCAGTCCCGAATCCAACATTTCATTCACCTGTGTCTCTATTTCATTTTTCTGCACGTAGGGGTATCTGTAAGGCCTAACATTAACCGGATCCACCCCTTCTTTGGTGGGGATTCTGTGATCAACATCCCTTTGGGGTGGTAGACCTTCAGGCTTCTCAAAAATCTGTTCAAACTCAGCCAAAACATGTTGCAGTTGCCTCTCTTGTTCTGCTGGTAATTTCTGGGGTACCTCCCTGTTTTTCTCTCCCATCCACACCATTGTCATAGCTTCTACTTCTTCTGGATCCAATTTCCACAAAGCCCGGGCTGTAATTACTGACTTAGATAAACTTGGGTCACCCTGGATTTCAACATTCTGCTCTTGATGCTTGAAAGTCATCTTCAAAGTCCTCCAATTGACCTTGACCTCACCTAGAGTCATTAACCAAGCCACTCCCAGGATGATATCTACTCCTCCCAGATCAAAGAGGAAAAATTCTCCCTTCATAGCATAATTTCCCATGAGCACCTCTATATTCTTGCAGCTGCCTTGAGTGCGTTTTCGGTTTCCATCTCCCAGTCTCACATAATATGGTTTCCCCTGATTGACTGTTAGTGCTAATCCTTCTGCCAAGGTATTAGAAAGGAAGTTATGGCTGGCCCCACTATCGATCAAAACAATTACCTCTCTGCCTTGCAGTTTTCCCCGGAGTTTCATGGTTTGAGGCTGTGTCAACCCCCCTGCAGAGCACATTGACAAATCCAACCAATTGCAGTTCACGGTGGACCCTTCTTCCACTCCTTCTTGAACTTCTTCACTTTCCAACCTTGCACAGTCGTCTTCTTCCTCTGCATTATCACCCTCCGCCAGAATTACCACCTTCAGGTTCTTGTCTGGGCATCGATGCCCTGGTCCATAAGCCAATCCACATTGGAAACATCTTTTCTCCTGTAGATGTTTGATGTAGTCATTATATAGCAGAAATTTCCTTGCACCTTGTCCGCCGTTTCCGCCAATTTTCGCCCGTGGGGGCTCTGTCGTGGCTCTGTTTCTGCCCTGGAAGCCGCGGTTTCCTCCATTAACGGGTGGTATGTTGGTGCCGCTATTTCCTCCCACCTGTCGCGAGACTATCCCACTGCCACCTTGATACCTGAAACTGCTATTGACGTTCCTTCCCTGGTTGTTTCCGAATGTCCGGATCTCCTTCATTGCCTCCTCAATGTCTCGCGCGATTTCCATGGCCCGGTTTATGTCCTTCGGGTCATGGGGTCACACCTGTCCCCTGATATCGGATCGCAGCCCTGCCAAGAAATACCCCAAGATCTGTTCCTCCGACTTGGGATTGGCCTGCGCTACCAACAGCTCGAACTCTTGCACGTAGTCTTCAACACTCCCTGTTTGCTTGAGGGACGCCAATCTCTCAAACACCGTCCCACGACCGTTCCCGCCGTATCGCTTCATAAGAGCGGCTGTGAAGTTCTCCCAAGATGGGTTCTTTGCTTTATCTCGCCAGAATTGGAACCAATGGCAGGCGTTCCCTTCCATACTGATGAAGGCGACTCACAATCTCTCAGAGCTTTTTACTCGATGCACCTCGAAAAATTTCTCCGCCCTAGCCAGCCAACCCAGAGGGTCGCTGCCTTCAAAAGTGGGTAGCACCACTTTCTTGACCCACGAAGGCGACGTGGCGTCTTCTTCTTCCTCGTCTTCCTCGCTGGCTCCTGATTTCGGATTCGAGCCCTCGTCCTCAATGTCAGATGGTTTTTTTGTTAGGCATTCCATGATCATCGCTCGTAGTTGTGTCGCATCTGGTAAGTTCGAGAGGTGTTCTTTAATGTGGGTCATGTCTTTTTGCAATTCGGTGGTCTTCTTTTGTAACTCGTTGTAAGATTTCTCTAGTGCGGTCATTCGCTGATCCATTGTGCCCAAGGTATCCGGCAGGTCGGACCAAACTTGTTAGGATCTCAGTCTCGAATACTAGAGAAAGGGCTTTATTCGTCCCTAATTTTATTGATAACCAAAGATTAGGAAAGAATACACTGAGGAACTCTATCCCCTACTCACTGGAAATTCTGTCCAATAAAACTACTTAGCAATTCTCTACCCTTCTCTAAAACAAAGAGGCCCTATTTATAACTAGGAACCCAAACAAATCTAATCTAAACAAATCCAATCCAATCTAATTAATCTTATCCTAACAAATCCAATCTAAACAAATCAAAACAGATAGAATAACAAATAAATCTAAACAGAATAATAAATCAAATCCAACTGACTAAGCTAATCCTTTCTAACCCTCTTCCTCACATACACCTTCAGCGTCTTAGGTGGTAAATTATCCTCTTGTCTAACATATTCTTCACTGGTGTTCTGGTCCTATACCTCGGATACATGGACTTTCGAGTAATAGGTCTAACTAGGCAAGCCATAAACTCAACTCTGAGGTCCTTCGGCCCATAATATGCCATACAATCCAACAAGGAGGACATAACCAGCCTTGTCCACTCGAATAATGGATAAGAAATAATTAACTTAACCACAACAAAACTCTCCTATATAGGAGTGCATTCAATTCATACTTTCTGAACACCTAAAACATACTCCAACTTGAGCTTTGGAATTTTTGCAGGTGGTCACCACCCTTATACTCTAGAGATGTCCATTATAATATACTACATATCCTTTACGATCATCACGTACCATTTCTCTATTCAAGGTATCTTGCTAGCTATGTACTTCATCTCTTTGTTCTTAGCTAAATAGTGGCTTCGTCTGTGGGAACATCAAGATTGCTATTCTTTCACCTTTACAAGAGCCAAGAATTGTAGACACAAGACATAAAGTAAACCTAGATCTACCTCCTCCTCACCTCAAGGAGCGCACCGATGAGACGGAAACATTTGTAATGCCAACTCTTGCTCATTAGCACTAGCAGCTTCCTGAAGGTGGGTCTCAACTGCAGAAGCCACCACTTCTTGATCAAGAACCCTTCAACCTTTGTCGTTGTTACGGACCGGTCTCCGAGCCGAGTTCCAGCATACCCACCAAGCCGAGCCGATCCGGCCTTATCCGATCTGTTCCGAGCTCGACGAGTTACGTTCGATCCGGGACACGTCAAACCTGTCCTCCGGGTATAATCGCCCCGATGTTAGCACCGAGCGGGTCAGGGGCGAGCTGACCGGTGGCTCTCGAACCTTCTAGAAAAGGATGCATCTGGAGACGACGCTTGGAGCCGTTGCCACTCCGAAGATTGAGGATCACGTAGCCAGTACGTGATAAACTTGGCAGGTGCGAGATATTAGGAAAGGATGAGCTGATCCCTGAAGCTGAGGGGAGGAGTTACCCCGCGCAGAATCCGGATCGTGGGTTATCCTCCTTATACGAGACTCCACTATATAAAGGGGGCTGGACCCCCCAGGTTTGCAGACTCTCTACACACTCTGAAACCCTAACACTTAACTCACCTTCTCTTCTCCAAAAGCCCTATCTGACTTAGGCATCGAAGTGTCTTTTGCAGGTACCCCCCATCCGTACCAAAAGGAGAGAGGACGCTGCTCCGAGGAGAAGGTGAGCCTCACCATTTTGTGATTAACATTGGCGCCCACCGTGGGGCCTGGTAAAACTAGCCTGGGCCTCAAGGATACCACCGAGCAAGGATGGTACACACTAGAAGCACGGCGAATCGCAAGTCACCACCGCCAAGCCACAACTCGGTCAGTCAGGACGAATACCCGCCTCCCGACCCGGTCGTGGAGCTTCTTAGGGCTAAAAACCAAGAATTAAGACGCAAGATTGAGGAGGCTCTTGATCGGGAGAGGAGGATGGGCCGCGAAACGCCTTCCAGAACGCGCCAGGAGATAAAGCGCGATGATGAGAGAGACTCATCGAGAACAGATCGGTCGAGCCGAACAGAAAGCCCCAAGCGCCGGCGTGCCCACCACTACAAAGACCGACCCTCGGAGGTCGGCTAACACTACTTCCCTTCAGCGAGGAGATCATGTCCGATCCAGTCCCCAAACATTTCCAAATCTCCAACATGGATGCTTACGACGGTAAAACCGACCCCGAGGAACACCTCACAGCGTTCAATGCTCGGATGTTGTTGGTAGGGGCCTCGGAAGGTTTAAAATGCAGGACTTTCCCATGCACCTTAAAAAGATTCGCCATGATGTGGTTTTCCAACCTCCCCCAGCACTCGATCCGTTCCTTTAGCCAGCTTGCGGAACAGTTCGTGGCCAGGTTCACCACGAGCCGAGCATTCAGGAAAAATTCAACATGCCTGGTCGAGCTCAAGCAGAGATCGGACGAGACCCTCAAGTCATTCATAGAGCGTTTCAACAACGAAACGGCCCAAGTCAGAAACCTCAGCACCGATGTGGCGCTCCACGCCATAGTGTCAGCGCTAAAACCTGGACCTTTCTCGGACTCCCTCGCTCGCCGCCCCGCCGAGTCCTTGGACGAGTTAAGACGCCGCGCAGTGGGATACATCAACATGGAAGAAGTCACCGCAGCCAAAAAGGAGACTCAAGGCCGACAAGACAAAAGCAGGGAGCCAACCAGAGACCAAAATGACAGAAGGAACGACCGCCGAGGACGACAGGACTATAGAGGACAGTTCACCCCCTTGACAGTAGGGAGGGACCGAGTGTTGAAGGAAGCCTACACGGGCAACCTCATTACCCTACCTCCTCGGAGAGACTCCCCGCCGGATGCGGACCGTCAAAGGTACTGCGAGTACCACCGAGTGTACGGGCACACCACCAACGAATGCCAGGCACTAAAGGTAAAAATCGAGAAGCTCATACAAGCTGGACATCTGACAAAATACGTGGACAAAGGGTCGGCAGCAACCCCTAAGGGAAGTAACAGAAACCGCAGGAGATCCCGTACGCCCGAGCGTAGGCGCGACAGATCGCCGGCTCGAAGAGGGAGAGAGAGGCGTTCACCTACTCGGCAACGCAGGCAAGGGCCCGACGGAGGTACTCCTTCACTTAACTTGATTGCAGGTGGTTTTGCAGGCGGAGGCGAGTCGAGCAGCAGCCGACGAAGACACTTGAGGTTTGTCAATAGCTCGAGTTCGACGACCGCCCCTCCCGCGGTCCTGCCGACCATTTCCTTCTCGGAAAAGGACTACCAAGGGATAGATCGACACCAAGACGACCCCATGGTAATCACTGTTCACCTCACTGGGTTCAACGTAAGGAGAGTGCTTATCGACCAAGGTAGCTCGGCATACATCATCTACAAGGAAGCCTTTGATCGGCTTAAACTTCCAAGCTCGATAATCAGACCCTACCGAGGTACGTTGGTTGGTTTTTCAGGTGCTAAAGCCCGGGTGACAGGGTACTTTGATGTCCTGCTCACCTTCAAAGCAGACATAGGAGTCAAAACAATCGAAGCGCACTTACTGGTAGTAGAGGTCGAGTCGGCCGCGGACACTGCCTACAACATGATCATCGGAAGAACATTTATCAATGGGATCGGAGCCATAGTATCCACCCCCCATTTGGCGATGAAGTTCCCATTGCCTGATGGACAGATAGCCACAGTACACGCCGACCAGAAGGAAGCCAGGCATTGCTATGTCAACAGTCTCAGAGATAGCAGGAGCAGGGATCGCCCTAAATCGGGCTACATGATCGAGCTGGACCCCAGGCGCGAGAGCGACTTTCGACCAGTGCCAGTGGACGACATCAAGAGCATTGAACTGAGGGGACCAGGAAAGAGCGTGCGAGTCGGCACCCAACTGCCCCAGCAAAGCGAGCAATCCCTGACAAAGGTCCTGTGCGCTAATGCTGATCTATTCGCATGGGGCCCAGAAGACATGTCTGGGATAGATTTAAAAGTGGCTTACCATAAACTCGCCATCGAGCCAGGAGCTCGCCCCGTCGCCCAGCGTAAAAGGAAGATTGCAGGAGAAAAGAAACAAATAGTCCGGGAAGAAACCTCCAAACTCCTGAAAGCAGGATTCATAAAGGAGATCAAATACCCTACTTAGCTCTCCAACGTGGTACTGGTCAAGAAAAGCAATGGTAAATGGAGGATGTGCACTAACTTTACTGACCTAAACAAGGTCTGCCCTAAGGACCCCTATCCACTTCCAAGCATAGACGCCCTGGTGGACGGCACGTCAGGGTACCAAGTGCTGAGTTTCATGGACGCATACTCTGGATACAATCAAATAAGAATGCACCCACTTGACGCCCCAAAGACAGCCTTCATGACAGAAACCTCCAACTTCTACAACATCACCATGCCCTTTGGGCTGAAGAACGCAGGCTCAACCTACCAGAGAATGATGGATGAAGTCTTCGCCGACCAGATCGGAAAGACGATCGAGGTTTACATGGATGACATGGTCGTAAAAACCCCCAGTTTCGACATCGCCAGGGCGTATAACATCAGGCTCAACCCCGAGAAATGCTCCTTTGGGGTACTCGGGGGAAAGTTCCTGGGGTTCATGATCACCCACCGAGGCATTGAGGCCAATCCCGATAAGTGCCGAGCTGTGATGGAAATGCGGAGCCCAGGCTCTGTCAAAGAAGTGCAACGACTGGCTGGTCGGATAGCAGCTTTTTCCCGGTTTGTAACCCGAGCTGCCGACAAATCCTTTCCTTTCTACCAGGTACTCAGGAAGCCAGCTCGATTCGAGTGGACCGAAGAATGTGAAACGGCCTTTCAACGACTTAAAGAATTCTTGGCATCGCCACCAGTCCTTACTCGCCCCACTAAAGGCGCCTCCATGCTCCTTTACCTGGCAGCCACTGACAGCTCGATCAGCTCGGCCATGGTCGAAGAAAGAAATTCCGAACAGCACCCTGTGTACTTCGTGAGCAAAGTCCTTCACGGGGCAGAGCTCAGGTACCAAAAGGTGGAGAAACTAGCACTCTCGATAGCGGTCTCTGCAAGAAGACTGAGGCCTTACTTTCACGCCCACCCGATGATAGTCAAAATCGACTACCCCATCAAGAGAATCCTGCAGAAACCCGAGCTGTCTGGTCGGATGGTGGCCTGGTCAGTAGAGCTTTTCGAGTTCCAAATCAGGTACGAGCCCAGAGGACCCATCAAGTCACAAGTTTTAGCTGACTTTATTGCAAAACTAACACCGACCCCCGAGGTCGACATCGACACTCTACGTGACTCGCTCCTCCAATTCCTGCAGGCAATGAGCAGGTATCATTGTAGAAAGCCCTACGGGAGTCTGTGTCGAGCAGGCACTCAGGTTTCTGTTCAAAGCCAGTAACAACCAAGCCGAATACGAGGCATTACTAATCGGTCTCAAGCTCGCATGGGAGCTAGGCACCCAAACACTCCGAGTCAAAAGCGACTCCCAACTCATGGTCAACCAAGTTAAAGGCGAGTATCAGTGCCGAGACGATGTCCTAGCTCGATGCACGCCCGCAGCGCCATGATCCAAAATTTCCAAGAAGTCCAGCTCGAGCACATCCCTCGAGAGCAGAACAACAAAGCAGACCTGCTAGCGAAACTAGCCAGTATGAAGACCGAGGGACAGTTACACACAATCGTTGTTCAAACTTTGACATCACCAAGTGTAGAAACAGCAAAAACCAACTCGGTGAATCAGTCGGAATCGTGGATGGCAGATATCATAGAGTATTTACAGCAGGGAAGGCTACCCGACGACCCTGTAGAGGCACACAGGGTCCAAAGGTGGTCCACACATTACACTCTGGTCGGGGACAGACTCTACCGGAGGGGCTTCTCGCAGCTGCTACTCGCATGCATTGATAAGTCAGACTCCGAGTATATCATGAGAGAACTACATGAAGGCATATGTGGGAACCATTGTGGAACTCGGACGTTAGTTGCGAAGGTCCTCCGAGCTGGATATTACTGGCCAACAATCAGATCGGACTGCATGGAATTCGTAAAAAAATGCGACAACTGCCAATGGTATGCAAAGCGAGACCATCTCCCCCCTGAAGTCCTTCACGAAGTCATCGCCCCCTGGCCCTTTAATACCTGGGGGCTCGATATACTCGACCCATTTCCCCTCGCATCAGGACAACTCAAGTTAATTGTGGTCGCCATAGACTACTTCTCCAAGTGGATAGAGGCAGATCCACTAGCAACTATCACATCCGAGAGGGTCAAGAAATTTGTCTGGAAAAACATAGTCTACCGCCACGGTCTACCCCACACCATCATTACGGAAAATGGCACGCAGTTCACCAGCTCGGTATTCAAAGACTTCTACAAAGGCCTCGGTATCCGGCTCACCTACGCCTCGGTGGAACATCCACAACCAACAGTCAGGTCGAAGCCGCAAACAAAGTCATCCTAAGCGGCCTACACAAACGCCTAGACCAAGCCAAGGGAAACTGGGCAGAAGAGCTCTGCGGGGTGCTATGGGCATACCACACCACCCCACAGTCAGCAACAAACGAAACACCTTTCCGGTTAACATACGGCATGGATGCTATGGTACCAGTGGAGCTCAGCTTAACCTCAACCAGGAGAGAGCACATGCAGTCGCTGGCACAGAAAGAAGAAGCTAGAGTAGAACTCGACCTACTAGAAGAAACTCGGGAGCTCGCCCAGATACAAGACTTTGCAACTAAACAGCGCGTGGCTAAACACTACAACTCTAAGATCCGACCAAAAGGATTCAAGGTAGGGGACTTAGTCCTCCGAAATATTGAATTAGCACGGAAAGATACAAGGCAAGGAAAGCTCGGACCAACTTGGGAAGGACCATACCGTATTATATCAGAACATCGCCACGGAGCTTACAAGCTGGAAGAACTGTCCGGAAGGGAGATACCGAGGACGTGGAATGCCACGCACCTCAAGCTTTACTTCAGTTGATAACATATGTAAACGGATGGAGTACTCTTTTTCCTTTGCAGACATTTTTTCCCACTGGGTTTTTGGTTTGTGAAGCTTTTAACGAGGCACATCCTTATTTCCCTTTTCCACATTTAATAAAAGTCATTCCCATTTGAATTCAGAACATCATTTATGTACATGTCCGAGCTCACTCGCGGATCGGAAGGTCTTGCTCGACCTAAATGACCCCTGTGGTCCCAAACCCAAGTTAGCATAAAAACTTGGCGAGCTCACTCGCGGCTCGGAAGGTCTTGCTCGACCTAAATGACCCCTGCGGTCCCAAACCCAAGTTAACATAAAAACTTGGCGAGCTCACTCGCGGCTCGGAAGGTCTAGCTCGACCTAAATGACCCCGGTGGTCCCAAATCCAAGTTAGCATAAAAACTTGGCGAGCTCGTTAGTGGCTCAGAAAGTCACTATCTGACCTAAAGGTTTCGTAGGGAAACTAGTACTCGGCCTGTACCGGTGCACGGAGAAAATGTCCCAACCTCAGTTGAAACAAGTTTTTTTCGGGGGAAGCTACCCGGAGACTACCCAAGCCGAGTAGCAGCTACCCGAGGACCACCCCATCTGAATACGGTAACCAACAATTATTAAAGCGAAAAACAAAGCAAATTTACGCTAACAATGTTTAAACTTAGTCAATTTCATTAACTCGAAACGAAAATACAAGAGAAGAGCTCATGGAAGAGCGAGTACATCATCAGGACAGCAAAAACAAGCTAAAAAACAAATTATGCAAGGGCATCCCCTTGGTCTTCAACTCGGGCCTCAACGACACCCTCGGCCGCAACACTCTGACCGGCAGCCCCCAAGTCGAGCCCAACTCCGACCTCCTCGCCCCCAGGCTCCTCCTGATCGGCACAACCTTCTTCCTCGTCCTCCTCCTCTTCCACAATCTTCCCCTCTTTCACCACCTTGGTAAAATCGAGCTCGGAGATGTCCAGGTCGGGGGCGATCACCTTCAGCTGCGCAACGGCATTGTCAAACCCTTCCTTGTACTGAAGGGCGCTGTACTCACTATACTCCTCAACCCGAGCAGCTTCGGACGAAGACTTCTCCTTCTCTTCCCGCAACTGACCCAACAGAAGGTCATTCTTGGCCTGGAGTTCCTCCCGCTGCGCCAGCAGAGAGATATTGCTCTTGTTCAGAGCATCCCTCGCCTCTGAGAGGCGAGCATAGTCCTCCTCTAACTTGCCCATCTTCTCCTCGAGCTCACCAAGTGCGGTGGCCTTGCTTTGATACTTCCTCCTCGCCAGCTCGGCCTCGGTGGCTCGCACCCTTATCCGATCGGAAAGGAACTGGGCCATAGCAGAGGCACGGAGCCCATAAATGCCCAAGGCCTTGCATAAACCCAGCTCGCCCGCCTCGGCCATGCACCTATCGTCGGATCGATGCATGATCTGGTCGATCTGGTCGGAGCGGTCGATCCCGACGTTCCAAAGGGAATCTTCGGCGTTCTCACTCCGATCAGCAAATTCTCCAAGGTGGAGAAACCACTCGGAACCGTCAGGGATATTTAAAGGAATCCCTCCATGAGGCCCCCTTGACTCCTTCACGGGGGGCTGATCGGAACCAGGGGTCGGAGAAGCGCGCGGTCGCTTTTTAGCAGCCTTGGCAGGAGAAGGAGAAATTGCAGCATCAGAGGGAGCCGGCCCAGGAGCTTGGGCGACCTTATCTTTTTGAGCTTTCTTAAGAAGCTCGACCATCTCCTTTTTGCTCATCTTCGGAGCCATAGTACCTGAAAACAAAAGCAAAAATTAGTACCCATGTTCGGGCCGAGAATCATACTAGAGGATGATGACAAAACTTACTTAAGTAATCCCTCCACTGTGGTGGGTCCTTTAGAGCTCGGGTAAGGAGAGGACTACAGTGCAATGTGGGCAAACGGGCGAGGAAGTTCACTATCGTCTGGTCGGTGACCGATAAAGAATTGAAGTCCACCTCTTTTATGGGCGAGGATTGGGACTCCAGTAGAAAGGAAACAAAGGCTTGTTTCGGGCAGAAAAGAAAAAGGGGTCCCCCCTCCAAACCCGGATTTTGAAGAAATCAGATTTCCAGTTCTTATAGGACTGCTCGAAAAGCTTAAGAATATAGAAGCCAAGTATTTTGTTGAGTGAACACCACTTAAGTTGCTTGCCAAGTCTAAGTTGGAAGAAACGGAAGAAGAGAGCAGCAGAGGGGGTAACCCCGAAGTACTCGGACATGAGCTTGAAAGCTCGGATAAAAGCCCAGCTATTGGGGTGTAGTTGCGAAGGGGCCGCATCCAACCACTGGAGGACCTCGCACTCAAACCCGCCGAGGGGAAACCGGAGGCCAACTTAGGTGAAGAAAGTTTTATAGAAAAAACAGAAGTCGGATGAAATAAACTCACCCTTGCCAAAGCACAGTCGGTCCTCGGGAGAGCAAGGAAGGCAAGTTACCTCCTCGTCCCGATCCCGGTTCAGCATAAAAGATACGCTAGACCGAAGAGCGGCCACGCCAGTGTCCGAAAAGATGTTGGAAGCAACCCTGAGTACATCGGGGTGCACCCAGGAGTAAGGAGACCTATCGTCTCCCACTCGAAGCTCGCCCCCTTGTGAAGTGAGTACGAGGGAACAGAAACGACGGGGGGAGAGGCTGGAGCCCAGGAAGCGGGGGGAACCACCTGGAGGGGCACCGGGTCGCGACCACCATGGCCACCATCGGAGGGGAACCCCTTTTGGCCAGAGCCGCCGGCGTGGAAAGGTCAAAGGAAGTGCTCGCCGTTTCAGACGACGAGCCACCCCCAGAACTCAAAGGTATGGGGGAGGGGGGACGACGAGAAGAAGATGAAGAAGCCATTAGTGAAGATTAGTAACGAGACTTACCAGGAAATGCGAAGGAATGGAATGAAATGGCCGCTCGGGATACAAACGCAGAGAAGGGAGGCAGAAGAAGCGTCGCAGAGGCAATAGAACGAAGAAGAAAGGAGAAGGAAGGAGAAGGGGGTGGCTTTATAACCCCTGCTGAAGGGAAGTGAAAGGGCGAACCAATCCGAGCCATCCATCTTCAAAACCAGATGTATATCTAACGGTCCAGGCCGTATCAGATGATTGACGGTGGGAAGAGGAACGGTTGAGTAGGTGTCCCATCCGAGTCCCATCGTGTGGCAGAACACCGAGTAAAGGTGCGACACGTAGGGCGCGGCACCCCAGACAAATAAGCTTCCGGGATACGCCCCCGACCTCGATAACTCTCAGCTCGGATACCGACCCAAGAGCGATAAGTAGACCCTCTGCCCTTTCGCGCAAAGAGTCTAGGGGGCTTATGTTACGGACCGGTCTCCGAGCCGAGTTCCAGCATACCCACCAAGCCAAGCCGATCCGGCCTTATCCTATCTGTTCCGAGCTCGACGAGTTACGTCCGATCCGGGACACGTCAAACCTGTCCTCCGGGAATAATCGCCCCGGTGTTAGCACCGAGCGGGTCAGGGGCGAGCCGACCGGTGGCCCTCGAACCTTCTAGAAAAGGATGCATCTGGAGACGACGCTTGGAGCCGTTGCCACTCCGAAGATTGAGGATCACGTAGCCAGTACGTGATAAACTTGGCAGGTGCGAGATATTAGGAAAGGATAAGCTGATCCCTAAAGTTGAGGGGAGGAGTTACCCCGCGCAGAATCCGGATCGGGGGTTATCCTCCTTATACGAGACTCCACTATATAAAGGGGGCTAGACCCCCCAGGTTTGCAGACTCTCTACACACTCTGAAACCCTAACACTTAACTCACCTTCTCTTCTCCAAAAGCCCTATCTGACTAAGGCATCGGAGTGTCTTTTGTAGGTACCCCCCAATCCGTACCAAAAGGAGAGAGGACGCTGCTCCGAGGAGAAGGTGAGCCTCACCATTTTGTGCATTAACAGTCGTTACCACCTATGAGTCAATAAGTTACATTGCAGCCTCAACAATCGAAGTTAGGTATGCCAAGAACTGTTGGTACTCATTCGCCAATAGCTGCGTCTCGTCACCGAGCATCACCAGCGCCTTGAACTCTTGGAGATTCAACCAACATGCTTCTTGGCTTGACAGCCATCCAAGAATACGGACCCCATAACGAGAAATGTCATACTAATGGATTCCAAGCCTTTCATAACCCGACCTACGCGCCTCCATCGCCAAATTAGGGCACCTATCACCTCTTTCGGTCCCACAACAACGCTTTCCTCGATATTCTCCCCCTCAGGTCTCAGAAGGTCCGCCACTTGACGACTAATAAGTGATCTCGACAAACCTGTCGTTCTCAGACCAAATCATGTTTTTCCCTATTCCGCTGAGACTCGAGTAGCTTCAAAGCATGGAGAAATAAGATGGGGTAGGCAGCAACTTCTGGATATCATGAGTCCTTGCTCTTTCTCTTCTCTCCCCCTCAAGAAGAATGCTCTCCATTGGTTCCAGCCCTTCCCTCCAGAACTGATAAACCCTTGAGGTGATTTTAGGAAATATTTCCTTGCCAATTTTACCACTACTTGAGTGCAGCCAAAATTGGAAGCCACCCTCGCTATCGTCCGCCAGAAGAAAGATGAATATTTAAAAGATTACATCCCTTGATTCACAAAGGAAGTGATGGAGGTCCAATATTTACTTCCCGAGAATGTTAAACACTTTATATGGCTGGTTATGCAAGGTAGCCTTCCTACCAATGCCTTCAGAAGTTCCAGGCACATTACTACTGACCAATCTTGCCATAGATGTGGTGATAGCAGTGAAACAATTCTGCATACTTTGCGAGATTGTCCTAGAGTGCAGCCGATTTGGCACTTCTTTGGGTTTCTTACTCTTCAAGACTTCACCATTACTGATCCTTTTCAATGGCTCCAGAAACATGCCACTGGTGAGTTTGGTCTTCTTTTCTCCATCAGTTGTTGGATGATTTGGAGGGCTCGAAATGAAGAGGTTTTCTCAGATGTTAGGTGGGAAAATTGGAAAACTATCAGCAGAATCCGATCCTTGCTGGACTCAACTGCTAAAGCCTTTGAAACCTCTTCCACTCCCAAGAAGACTCGGTTAGTTACATGGTCTCCACCTCCTGAATTTTGTCTCAAGTTAAATGTGGATGGGAGCTCCTATGGCAACCCTGGCCGCTCAGGTTTTGGGGGTCTTTTTCGAGACCATCTTGGGCATTGGATCCTTGGTTTTTCTGGTGGTTGCGGTTATACTACTAATATGAATGCTGAACTTCAAGCCATTGCTCGTGGCCTTAATATTGCTTGGCATAATGGCTACCGTAATATTATCTGTGAATCGGATTCTAAGGTCGCTTTGTCTCTGATTGAAGATGGTGTCCCCCATTCTCATCCTCATGCCCCTGTTGTGGATTATATAAGAGCTTTTATGGACTTGGATTGGCATCTTTCTTTCTCTCATTCCTTAAGGGAGGGCAATTCTTGCGCTGACTGGTTAGCTAAGCATGGTTCCACCTTGGAGCAAGGAGTTCATCTCTGGCATCAATGTCCCCCGGCAGTGTCCTCTTCCTTATTAGCTGATGCTATAGGGATTGTTAGGATTAGATTGTAGTCCCTCTTGTTTTGCTTTTATTTTCTTCTTGATCAAAAAAAAAAAAAGATGGACTCCTAACGGGAACCCCTTTCATATGTTTTTGGCCAAGAAAAACGCAAAGTTAAAATGAATTTCTAGAAAGATTGGAAAATTCATTAACTTGGAGGAGGATGAAATTGAGTTAATTAAGGTGAAGAAGAACTAGGGCATCCCCCACGACAAAGGAGATAACCTCAAATCGGACAAGGGTTGTGGTGCTGTGCTACCGAAACTTGGCCTTCCCTTGGAAAGTTTGAGGAATACACTCTGTTATCGACCAAGCTTAAACAAGCAGGCATCAAAACTCCCAAGCATATCAAGCTGGGATCCAACACTAATCCAATTAAGTATCTCCAAATCCATCGATTGTTTGGTCACACCGTGGATGACTGCGTGCAACTGAGAGATGCGATTGAGAAACTCATATGATGTAATTGACTTAACCAGTACGTCAAGGGCCAATGCTCAGACGACAACCATGCTCTAAGCCGCAACAGGATCAAGTTCATAGAAGGGTGCATTCGAGAAGCCGCAACCACTCACCATGCTATCAACAATATAGTATAGGAACAGCATATCATTCTCTAACTCCATCAGAATGTCAAGTCAACCAATCTAACAACCCGTATTTTTCATACATCGTATATTTTTAAATATATGTTTGTTTCATTAATTGTTATGATTTGTAGATTCAATGATTTTGATATCTTAGGTGTGTTTAGATTATTGAAAAATATTGAATTGGTATTTATTTCTATTTTTAGAAAATATTGGTATTTATTGGTATTTTTAGAAAAGATTGATGATATATTATTTATTTATTTATTTTTATAAAATATTATTAGTATTTGAAATACTATTATTTTTGGGATTTTATTTTATATAAAAGAGGTATTAAAATAAGTTTATGGGTTTAAAATGTTTAAAAATTATATAAATATGTATTTTTGGAGTTTTACTAATGCGCACCGCACCCCAACTCATTTCTTTATGCAACCTCTTTTTCAATTGCTACTCGCACCTCGTATTAGTAATACACCCCCTGCATTTTAAATTCCCTATTCGTCATTCTCGCAGCGCCAGAACGCAAAACCAGCGAAAAAAGAAAACCCTCCTCGTCGTATTGTCTCTTTCTCTACTTTCTCTCTCATTGGTCCACGAAAAATTCCGAAAAATTCATATCCCTATAAAAAATCACCCACTGAATCCATTTATGGACTTATCTCGACCATTCGAGACTGAAACCGCGCCGTGTTTTCAAATGGGGCGGACAGTATTTCGCATTTTTCGGCCACCACGGTCACCGGTTGGGAAAACGGACGTCGTTTTCGGACTCCTCACGTCAAAACCTTCGAGAAGCAGTAGCCCTTTTCTCGTTACGTTAAAGTTGACGAAGTGCATATTTTGTCCGGAACCGCCACTTCAGATCTCATTTCCGGCCACTTCGGTGATCGTATTGACGAACGGAGACTTGCGTTGGACTCATCGAAAAGAATTCTTTCAACCCGTCCACTCGGAATTTCAAACCGAGAAGTTTCAAAAATTGGTCCTTGTTTCCTGTGTGTATTTTGGGTGAGCAAACTACTTCAAACTGAGACCAATTCTGTTACGCTGAGATTTAATTATTTGAATTGGTTTGGAACTATATTTTAATTTATTTTTAACTTGTTGTGTGTTCGATTTTGATTGCCTGTGATATTTGTGTGCCGACGAGCTTTCGATTGTGGCTTCCGGCGAGAACGGAGAGTCAGGATAGTGCAACAGGAGCTGTGATGTTGCCACTGAACTGATTGGAAACGTGATCGAAAGAAAAAAAATGACCCAAATAATTGCGAGATTTATTGAGGTGAGTGTTTCCTTTGTTTGAGGTACCCTCGTGACCCCGAACTTGTCTTTATGTGGATTTAGTTGTTACAATTGTGGGAGCAATGTCGTGATTGTGTGTTGTATGTGAGACTTGGGGTGTGTTCATTGTAGGAGCAATGAAACTAATCGTATGAGGTGTGTATGTCTTGATAATGTTTTATTGAAATTACGTGCAAATTGATGACTTCGTGAATGCTTAATTGAAATCTGTGGGATTAATTGTGTTATGACTCATTATTTGATTGATGCGTTGGACTGTGGTAAAGTGTGGTTGTGATTTGCGTGAACACTTTGTGTGAACCGAATGTGAATTTGGACTAATATTGTGACGGATATTATTTGAATTGTGATTTACTTTGTGATGACTTAGTAAAAAGTCCACCGTAAGTGGCAACTACTCTGTGACAAGTCCACCATAATTGGCAACTACTCTGTGACAAGTCTACCTTAAGTGGCAACTACTATGTGACAAACCCACCGTAAGTGGCAATTACTCTGTGACAAGTCCACCGTAAGTGGCAACTACTCTGTGACAAGTCCACTCGCGTGTGGCCATGTCAAGTCCACTGGCGAGTGGCAAATTGCTTGAAATTGACTCCTGCGCAGGACGTTAAAAAAAATAAATAGTCATTATAAGATTTTAGTTTCTGATGATGAGGGCATAATTGCTTTATGTTTGAGTTATGTGTTCTTGAAATGGTAGACGTTGTACTTGACCTTGTGCTTGCTTACCTTGTACTAGATCTTGTGCCTGTATGAACGAAAATTTGTTGCTATTGAATTTAACGTGGTCTATCTTATGTGCTACATGACTCAAGTTGTTTTATAGCTCTATTATGCCTGCTGCATGAACACTTGCCTCCTTTGCATGTTTTGCCTGATAATTTCCGGGTGCGTGTGTGTCGGGAACACTCGCTGAAATTTTTATCTCATTTCATTCCATTTTTTTTTCCAGTTAATTGGCTTGGAGAACTGAAGATGTCTTTTGAGTTAAATTTGAATACTTAGAAATAATATTTGTGTTGAAACCTAAATGATTGAGAAGTTTAGACCCTCATTAATTTTGATGATAACAGAATATTTCTCAAGAGAATAATTTATCTTCTAACATATCTTTGAGTGTACAGGTATCAAAAGCTTCATTTATATATGTACAAATCACTCAAGGAAGAAGAAGAAATATACAAAAGAAATTGAATACAATCCACTAGTGTCAGCATCCGAACTCACTTCAGCGTCTTGCTAACAGCAAGCGTCCGGCAGTGTAACTTCTTGACACATGGAACACTCAATTGCTACGAGCGTCCGTCCTCTCTTCTGAGTGAGCGTCTGATCTCTTTAATGAAGCACGTGATGATCACGTTGTTGCTCTTAGCCTCAGACTGTTCTGGAATGGAATTCGAATTTGATTTTGTGCGCTCATTTTGATGTACGAGGAAGCAAAGGTGACACCTTTAGCATAAGACAAAAATCGTACAAGGCAATTACAAATTACAGATAGTACGAAAACGGTAATGTGTACTATTCTGATATTCTCTGGAAAGGAAGAAAAGGACTACATTTCAAATTACCTCACTCAATGGAAAAGAGATATTTTTACTGCAACGGTAATACCCTTGAAGACTCTTATAAATACCCCAAGGTATTCATTGAAGAAATGGTTGGACAAACTGTGAAGAAACTTCATTCTGAAAGCAATATTACTCAAGTGAACAATCAAGTTTCATACCAAGTTTCTGGTCCACATAGAACTGAACTCAGCGTCTTATACTTTCTTTTAGAAAGCTATTCTGTTTTGAGCTTAATCTTTTCATCCTCTCTGTGAGAGTTATTTTGATTGTTATCAAAAGCATAATCTCTTTTGTAAAACTATTTTTGGCCTAGTTAAGGCTCTGTTCCTCAAAGGCTCGACTGTACTGAGTCGTTTTGAGAAGTTGAGAGTATTGTCAAGTTTGTGACAGAAGAATACTCTTGAGGAAATTGTAATCAGTTGATTATAGTGAAAAATCCTTCAGGTACGAAGGGACTAGACGTAGCTACCAGTTGGTGGTGAACTAGTATAAATCTCTGCGTCTCATTCTTTACTACTTTACATTATTTATCTTTACCTTGCTCAGTAAAACAAGTTTTTATAAACGGTTTAAATTTCTGCATCCGGTCCTGTTTAACTCTCTGCATCCAATATACAAACAGTTTTAAACAACTTGTGTTGAAGTTTTTACGTATAGTTTGCCAAAAGTTTTTAACACAATTCAACCCCCCTTCTTGTGTTCACGTTCATTTGGTACCAGAGCTCGGCCTCTTGGTTGAGCACTTAACAGTGTTAAGAGAAAAGATCTTATACTGTGAACATGTCTACTGAAGGTGGTCATATAAACCGTCCTCCTCTATTCGATGGAGAAAAATTTGATAACTGGAAAGATAAGATAAAATCTTTCTTTGAGACACAACAACTTGAGTTGTGGGATATAGTTCAAAGTGGTTATATTCCTCCCACTAATCCTCATGGTGTTGCGATAGCCAGAGAAGATTGGAATGATGAACAGAAAAAGAGATATCAAATCAATTAAAATGCTAGATTCATTCTTCTCTGTGCTATGACAGAAAAAGAATATGATAAATGTGGCAAATTTGATACTGCCAAAGAAATCTGGGACTCACTTGTTTTATCTTACGAAGGCTCTGCCCAAGTAAGAGAAACCAAAGCTAGCATGTTGGTTCGCCAATATGAGTTATTCAAAATGGAAGATGGTGAAAACATTGAAACCATGTTTGGAAGATTTCAAACACTTGTTCATGGGTTACAGGCCCTTGGAAAAAGTTACACTACACCTGACCATGTTAGAAAGATCTTAAGAAGCTTGACTAAGCAGTGGAGACCCAAGGTCACTGCTATTCAGGAAGCAAAAGATCTAAATGTTCTACGACTTGAAGATCTTATGAGTTCGTTGAAAGCTCATGAACTTGAGCTAAATGAAGAAGAACTGGTCAAAAAGGGCAAGTCTATTGCTTTGAAAGTCTCTCAACATAAAGTCAGTTCTTCCAAAGCCCTTCAGGCTGAAGAAGAAGAATCAGAAGATGAAGCTTCAGAAGGAGATGTTGACACATCAGAAGATGAGCTCACGTTTATATCTAGGAAGATACAAAGAATGTGGAAGAAGAGAAACTTCAGGAGGAAGTTTCAGAAGAAAGATACTAAGGACACGAAAGAAAGCAAGGACAAGGCTCAAGTCATTTACTATGAATGTAAAAAGCCTGGACATTTCAAGTCCGAATGTCCTAATCTTAAGGAGAAGTCCACAAGAAGTTCTTTCAAGAAAAAGAAGAAGAGCCTCATGGTTACATGGGAAGATCTAGATTCATCCTCATCTGAGGAAGATAATGAAGTAGAAGCAAATCTCGCTCTCATGGCAGACACTGATCTTGATTCAGAAGAAGAAGTTGAAGATGTAGTAGTATATGATTCCTACTCTGAACTTCAACTTGCATTTGATGATCTTCTTAAGGACTCTGCCACTCTCTCTATTGAGTATAAGAATTTGAAAAAGAAATTTTCAAAATTATCACAAGATTTTCAAGCTTTAAACAAAGAAAAATTTGTACTTAACAAAGAAAATCAGAAGCTAAAAACTGAAAATCAGCATCTGATGGATAACCAGCGTCTGATCGCTAATAAGCAATCAGAAGCTAAGAGCTCTCAAGCTAAAAGCTCTAAAGTTACAGGCAATCCTAAATGCAAATCAAATGATTATGAATATGCTTTTCAAAAGTTTCTTACAGAGAGTGTAACTCGTAGCAAGCAAGCTTCAATGATTTGGGGTGTTAGTAAAACGACAACTCATGGTCTTGGTTATATATCAGATGAACCTCTTTTAGAAAATGATTCAGCATCTGATAAATCCAATAATCATAGTAAATGCTTGCACTGTACTTACTGCAATAAACCTGGTCATTTGAAAAGTGCATGTACTGTGTTTAAAACTGTGAAGGATAAGCCTCCTTCAAGAACTAACAAGAAAGGACCCAAAAAGATATGGGTACCTAAAGATAAAATAGTCTATGTTGCTGACATGCTTAGCAACAAAGTCAACACACCTATCTTGGTACTTAGACAGTGGATGCTCGCGTCACATGACGGGAGAAAAGCATATGTTCCAAGAACTAAGGCCTAAAGAAGCTGGATTCGTTGGTTTCGGAGGAAACCAGAAAGGTAAAATAGTTGGAATTGGTCGCATTGGTAAAGACTCTCTTCCCTCTATTGATAATGTACTATATGTTGAAGGACTTAAACATAACTTATTGAGCATAAGTCAATTATGTGACAATGGTTATGAAGTCATCTTTACAGAAACTGGATGTCTAGTAAAAAGCAAGAAAGACGGCTCTACTTTCTTTACTGCTAAGAGGAAACAAAATATTTACAAAATTGATCTCTCTGAACTTGCAAAACAAGATGTCAAGTGTCTCATGTCTGTTGATGAAGAACAATGCATTTGGCACAAGAGATTGGGTCATGCCAATTTGAGATTAATCTCAAAACTAAACAAGCACAGTCTTGTCAGAGGCTTACCAAATCTTAAGTATCAATCCGATGCTCTCTGTGAGGCATGTCAAAGAGGAAAACAAGTTAAAACTTATTTTCATTCAAAAAATGTTGTTTCAACCTCTAGACCACTTGAGCTTTTGCATCTTGATCTTTTTGGTCCAACAAGGACAGCCTCTTTAACTGGAAAGAAATATGGGTTAGTCATTGTTGATGATTTTACTAGATGGACATGGGTTAGATTCATTGCTCACAAAGATGAGTCGTACAAGGTATTTACTGCATTCTGCAAAACAGTTCAAAATGAAAAAGGAATTTGCATTTCTTCTATTAGAAGTGATCATGGGGGAGAATTTGAAAATGAAAGCTTTCAAAAATTTTGCGATGATAACGGCATCTCCCATAATTTCTCCTCTCCTAGAACACCTCAACAAAATGGTGTTGTAGAAAGGAAAAATAGGCCCCTCCAAGAAATGGCCAGGACCATGATCAATGAGGCTAATATTGCAAAACATTTTTGGGCAGAAGCAGTAAACACAGCTTGTTACATTCAAAATAGAATTTCTATTAGACCTATTTTGAAGAAGACTCCATATGAACTGTGGAAAGGAAGGAAACCAAACATATCATATTTTCATTCATTTGGTTGCACGTGTTACATTTTAAATACAAAGGATCAGCTTGGTAAGTTTGATTCAAAAGCTGACAAAGGAATCTTTTTGGGATATTCTGAAAGATCTAAAGCTTTTAGAATATACAATAAAGAAACTATGACAGTGGAAGAATCCATTCATGTCAAATTTGATGATAAGAAGCCTGACACACCATGTCGAGCTAGATGAATTATTTTCGTAATTAAATATAGGTAATATTACAAATAGTGAACCTCAAGATCTTCATCGTCGGTGGTGACGGACATAAGAATCTTGGTTTGAATTGAGAAAGAGTGGAAGTACAAGGCCAATCATCCTAAAGATCAAATCATAGGAAAACCTGGAGATAAAGTAAGAACCAGAGCCTCTTTTAAAGAGCTGGCAGATATGGCACTACTCTCTAATGGAACCTAAAGCGATTGATCAAGCATTGAAAGATGAAGGTGGATTACGGCCATGCAAGAAGAGTTGAATCAGTTCAAAGAAGCGATGTATGGAAATTTGGTTACCTTACCAAGATAAGCAAGCTATTGGTACTAAATGGGTATTTAGAAACAAGCTTGATGAAGATGGAAAGGTTGTGAGAAACAAGGCAAGATTGGTTGCTCAAGGGTACTCACAGGATGAAGGTATTGATTTTACTGAAACATTTGCACCTGTTGCAAGGTTAGAAGCTATACGCATTTTGCTTTCTTTTGTTGCACATCATGATATAATTCTTTATCAAATGGATGTGAAAAGTGCTTTCTTGAATGGTTTTATAACTGAGGAAGTATTTGTAAAACAACCTTCTGGATTCGAAGACATTGAACTTCCAGAACATGTCTTCAAACTCAAAAAGGCCCTTTATGGTCTTAAGCAACCTCCCAGAGCTTGGTATGAAAGACTGAGTACATTTTTGATAAAAAATGACTTTACCAGTGGTCTAGTAGACACTACTCTTTTTAGAAAAACATCAAACAAGCACTTTATAATTGTTCAAATATATGTTGATGACATTATTTTTGGAGCTACTAATGAAAGCCTTTGCAAAGAATTTTCTAAGCTAATGCAAGCTGAATTCGAGATGAGCAGGATGAGTGAACTGAAGTTTTTCCTTGGAATTCAAATCAAACAATGCAATGACGGTATATATATACATCAAAGCAAATATATCAAGGAATTGCTAAATAAATTCAAAATGGTGGATTGCAAACCTATGTGTACTTCTATGCATCCCACATGTATTCTTGGTAAAGATGAAACTGGTAAAAAAGTAGATCAGAAGATGTACAGAGGTATGATTGGATCTCTACTTTATCTTACAGCTCTAAGACCTGATATTATGTTCGATGCATGCGTGTGCTAGATTTCAATCATATCCTAGAGAATCACACTTGAGTCTTTGTTAAAAGAATCTTTAGATATCTGCGAGGATCTACTAATCTTGGTTTGCTTTATAAGAAATCAAAAGATTACAAGTTAGTAGGTTTACGTGATCTTGACTTTCTTTGGAGACCGAATTGAAAGAAAAAGCACAAGTGGAAGCTGCCAATTCCTTGGAGCAAATATTGTATCTTGGTCAAGCAAAAGGCAAAGCACGATTGCACTCTCAACAGCAGAAGCTGAGTATATTTCAGCAGCAAGTTGCAGCTCTCAACTTCTGTGGATGAAATATCAACTTGAAGACTATCTGATAAAAGAGAGTAACATTTGAAGACTATCTGATAAAAGAGAGTAACATTCCTATCTTCTGTGATAATACTTCTGCGATCTGTCTTACTAAAAACCCCATATTGCATTCACGAGCCAAGCACATTGAGATTAAGCATCATTTTATAAGAGACTATGTTTAGAAGGTATTCTAGAAATAAAATATTTGTAGACACTGATCATCAGTGGGATGACATATTTACAAAACCCCTTGCTGAAGATAGATTCAATTTTATAAGAAGAAATTTAAACTTTCATCTTATAGAAGAATGATTAATCTCAGCGTCAGATAATATGCACAATCTCAGCATTTGGTATGACATAAGCATATATATGAATAAGCATCTTATTTGTCATGTGCTTCATAACTCATTGTCTGGTGAATCGGTTGCGTGCGTCCGAGCACACCCACACGTGTCACACGTGTTAAGGACTTAAGCATCTCATCACATCTACTGAGTCATAATTGTTTATGTCTTTCGATAAAATCTTTTTCTTGATCTTACTTTTCTTTTGGCGTCTACATTTAATGAAAAGGCGAATCTTTATTTTCTTTTCTTTTTTGATTTAATTTTTATATGGAAATACGAAGCAATTTTTTTTGAAAAATGACTATACCATTTTCTATCAACTTTCCCACTACTCCACATTTTTCGCTCTATCACTTCACTCTGCGTTTTATTGCAAAACTGTTCTCTTTCTCTCTGTCTCTCTCTCTCTGTGTGTGTGTTTTCGAACCCTAAAACCTCCATCACCTTCTCTTCTACTGCTACAATGGCCGACAGAAAGGTTGGACAATATACTGCTGCTTTCGACGTCTTCTCTGAGGCAAAACTTCTAAATGAGAACCGGGTTCATTTTGAGAACTTCAAGCTATACGGTTTTGATTTTGAAGAAGGTCTTGAGAAACTGGGCTGGAAAAACTACTTCATCTGGGAACCAGTTGACGTACTGAGCTACGCTATTAAGGAGTTCTGGAGGAATGCGTACTTACTTCTGGGGGAAATCATAGAAGGACACATCAGAGGTTTAAAACTACGCTTCACCATCAACTCTATTGCTCAGACGATCAAGTGTCCGTGTGAAGGAATCAGTTACCATGCAAACTAGGCTGATGCTTACAGAGGACTTGAAAACGTCAACGAAGCCCTGTTTGAGAACTACCGTGAACTGAAGAAGAAGAACATTACTCCCACGGCCAAAGACTTGAAAAGCCACTACCGAGTACTGCACAAAATCATCGCCAAGAGCGTGATTCTGAAGGCTGGCTCAAGCGACATAGTGAACTACGAGCAAAAGTTCATTATGAGGAACTACATGGATGGGAAGAAAATCAATCTGCCAAGGTTGATTATCAACAATCTGATAAATACCCTTGTCTTCTCAAGGAAGAGTGTTGATAAGAAGAATATCGTCAAGGTAATCCCTTATGGAGTTCTTCTCTCCATAATGACGATTAAAGACGGCGTTGTGAGGAAGCTGACTGACTCCATCAACATAGAAGAAAATGAAAAATATTTTGGTGTTGGCGCTGTTGTTTGTCCAGAAGTTTTTGGAGTAAACAGTTTGGTCAGAATGCAGCTAATAACTGGCTCTATGATCAAGAAAGTGAAAATAGAGCAACAGGAAGGAGAAGCTGAAAAGAAAACCACTAGAAGCTCAATGACTGGTGTGAAAAGACCTGCTGAGTCTCCTTCAAGGGAGACAAGAAGAACAAAACAGAAGGTGGCTCCTGCACCTACTGTTGAAGAACCAGAAGATAAGGATAGAATTCCCATCAGAAAGGTCTTGGAGAAACAGTTTAGGCCAACAGCTAAAAAAGGTGCTTCAGCGTCCGGTCAAGGGAAGCAAATCTCTCCTCCTCCTCCTGCTGTTGTTGTCACGAGAGGATCGAAAAGAAGGTTGGTTAAATCTTCAGAGGTTGACCCAAAGGTACTTGATTTTACTGCTGATGAATCAGTATCTGTCTTTGATGCTCATGATGTTATTCCTGCACCCCCATTGTCTGTTTCACAACCACAAACACAACCACAAACCAAGAAAGCCAGAATGAGCCTCCGACAAACCTCTACCCTCCCTAAACCTACCCAACCATCATCCTCTGCACTCAACCTTGACCTACCACAAAATTCCTCAAATACTTCACTTACCACATATATTTCCAAACTTCACTCTCATCCCTTTAACCTTTTATTCAAAGTACCTCCCATTAATCCCTTCAAACCCTACACACCTAAAACCTATTCAATCACCAAAACCACTCCCACTTTACCCACTATTACCCTTAAACCTACAGACTTTGGTGGAAGGAAGAATGTCTCATGTATTAACAAACCACGGTTTGTTAAGTATGAGATATATAATAGCATCTACAATCGTCCCTCTACATGGCATTTGAAAACATTCACCTCTGGAGCTGCCAGACTGGAGATTGCCTCTCCGATGAGTGCTACCTTCAAGGATGGAGAAGACCACTTTCAGATGTCATTTAAAGGAAGATTGAGACCAGCACCTGGTAGCAGAGCAATTCCCTTCTTTGTTGACCTTCCTAGATCCCTACCACAAACTGAACCGCTCACATTGGAAGAATGCGGAAGGTGGATCACAGATGAAGAAGCTGCCTTTATGGCACACTGTCTTGAGATGAAGAAGATTGAAGTAATCAGACAGTTCAGGATTCCTTCGTCTGTATCTGTGAAGATTGTACCCGACAGACAAAGGTGGCTACCTTGGTCTATCCCTGGGAAAAGGAAAGAACCTGCTCCTGGCAAGCAGCCATTCAGCAAGATCGGGCTCACGGAGTATGAGAAGGCTCCCAAGAAGTACAATCTTAAGGAATTCTCTAAGCTTCCGATTACCAAGATCTCTGAGGATCATGCCAGAAGGTTTTACCTGAATTCTCTGAAGGAAGATGAATGGAGAACTGGCTCCTCAAACTGCTGCAATGCCGAGAAAGCCACTATTCCAACAGTTGGCACTATCAGCAGAATTACTGACATCAATCTGGGAACAGTCTACTTTGATGATATGTTCAGATGCTCGATGTCGCACCACTCGACTGCATGAAGACTTATGTCCAATGGGCTGCTGTGACAAAGCACTTTGACATTGGATTCAGTTGGAGTCAATGGTCGAAGACATGGAAAGACAAAGCCTTGTTACCGTGCCTCGTCCCCCCTGGTGCTTACAGAAGATGACACGAAAAATCTGAGAGGATTATACCTGGCAGAAAATGAAGGAATCTCTTTTGCTTCTGAAGCATTGAGTGAATTCATCAGAAGGATATGGGGAGAAGAAGTTGGGAATAAGTTTGATGCTTTCACTGCAGACGTGCTTCTGCATAGGGAAACTGTCTTCATGGATTTGCTGTATCCAGAAGAGGTGGAGAAAAGGAGAAGAATTCAGTTAGAATCTGAGCAGAGAAAACTTGGAAATCTCATCAAATGGTTTATACCAAATGATGCATTCTTTCAAAAGGCTCAACAAAAGAAGGACTTGAGACTGAAGCTTTCCAACTGGGTGCTAGCAGAGCATCAGAAGATGAAACCTGCACCAGAAGCTGGACCTTCTACTTCTACTCCTGCAGTTGAAATGGTCACCTTCCCTAAAGCAGAGTTTGAAGAAATGAAGGCTACTAATCTGAAAGTCACTCAGCTGGAGAATTCACTGAAACCTCTATATGAACGTCTCAACATCCCTCCTCCACCACCAAACCCTTAAAATTTTTTATTTTTTTTGTGTGATATAAATTTTATTTGGTACTCTCATATTTTATATATATATGTTCAGTGTTTTTCTGACTATACATACCTTTATCTGATTATCTGTTTATATACTTTCAAATTTTTCTAAGCCATTCTTTGACTATGATGTGCTTTACACTCTTTTTGTCTGATGACAAAAGGGGGAGTAAAAGAAGTAAAAGAAAGGTCTGATGAACACGTGAAAGTCTGACTAACAAATTCACCATCCGATGTTTCAAGCATCCGATGAATACACTAAAACCAAAGTATCATCATGCATATCATTTCATACATAGCATTTGTATGGTTATTCATTGCTCTTATATCTATTAATGCATTGATATTCATTGACCCAATTATCTAACAATGATCAATAAAATTGGTAAAATGAAAATCTTTTTGATAAAATGAAAATTAGCATCCGATCTCACTTTGTTAAAAATATGCTCTGATTCATCTATGTATTTTTGCGATCACTTAAATGAATTTGTCTATCAACAATCGCCTTAATACCTTAATTGTTCTTATATATCAAAATTGTTTAATTCAGGGGGAGACCCTTGATGTTATTTTGAAATTAAATTGTTCATCAACCTTAGATATTTGTCATCATCAAAAAGGGGGAGATTGTTGGAACCTAAACGATTGAGAAGTTTAGACCCTCATTAATTTTGATGATAACAGAATATTTCTCAAGAGAACAATTTATCTTTATCTTCTAACATATCTTTGAGTGTACAGGTATCAAAAGCTTCATTTATATATGTACAAATCACTCAAGGAAGAAGAAGAAATATACAAAAGAAATTGAATACAATCCACTAGTGTCAGCATCCGAACTCACTTCAGCATCTTGCTAACAGCAAGCGTCCGGCAGTGTGACTTCTTGACACATGGAACACTCAATTGCTACGAGCGTCCGTCCTCTCTTCTGAGCGAGCGTCTGATCTCTTTAATGAAGCACGTGATGATCACGTTGTTGCTCTTAGCCTCAGACTGTTCTGGAACAGAATTCGAATTTGATTTTGTGCGCTCATTTTGATGTACGAGGAAGCAAAGGTAACACCTTTAGCATAAGACAAAAATCGTACAAGGCAATTGCAAATTACAGATAATGCAGCGGTAATGTGTACTATTCTGATATTCTCTGGAAAGGAAGAAAAAGACTACATTTCAAATTACCTCACTCAATGGAAAGGAGATACTTTTACTACAACGGTAATACCCTTGAAGACTCCTATAAATACCCCAAGGTATTCATTGAAGAAATGGTTGGACAAACTGTGAAGAAACTTCATTCTGAAAGCAATATTACTCAAGTGAACAATCAAGTTTCATACCAAGTTTCTGGTCCACATAGAACTGAACTCAGCGTCTTATACTTTCTTTTAGAAAGCTATTCTGTTTTGAGCTTAATCTTTTCATCCTCTCTGTGAGAGTTATTTTGATTGTTATCAAAAGCATAATCTCTTTTGTAAAACTGTTTTTGGCCTAGTTAAGGCTCTGTTCCTCAAAGGCTCGACTGTACTGAGTCGTTTTGAGAAGTTGATAGTATTGTCAAGTTTGTGACAGAAGAATACTCTTGAGGAAATTGTAATCAGTTGATTATAGTGGAAAATCCTTCAGGTACGAAGGGACTAGACGTAGCTACCAGTTGGTGGTGAACTAGTATAAATCTCTGCGTCTCATTCTTTACTGCTTTACATTATTTATCTTTACCTTGCTCAGTAAAACAAGTTTTTATAAACGGTTTAAATTTCTGCATCCGGTCCTGTTTAACTCTCTGCATCCGATATACAAACAGTTTTAAACAACTTGTTTTGAAGTTTTTACGTATAGTTTGCGAAAAGTTTTTAACACAATTCAACCCCCCTTCTTGTGTTCACGTTCAATTTGTAAATAAAGTTCTAAGTTTGTAAATTGTCTTTGTATTAAAGAATTCTTCGCATTTGGGTATTGTAAATATATGTTGGACTAAAGTGTGACATTTTATGGTGATTTGTCAAGGTTTAGTTTCAAAGTATAATATCTTTGGAAAGCTTAGTTTTTGGAAAAGGTTACGTATACGTATTCTAAAGGACAATATTTTATGAGACGCGGTTTCAAATTGATAATGATTTGACGAAAATGGATTTCGTATGAATTACTTTTATTGATGAAAGAATTTATTTGTCATTTTTATTGAAGGAAAGATTTTAGTTTTTACTCCCGAAACCATTAGTTTTAGAAAAAAGAAATTCGATTATTTTTACAAAACATTTCGAAAGTCATACTATTTTATAATAAAATAAGGGATAGTTAATTAGGGTGTTACATTAAGTCCTAGGTCCTAGGTCCCGGGTTCAAACCTTGCATAAGGCAAAAATTTCACATGCGGGTGGAAAAGACCGTGAGTATAGCTAGAAGGTGGATAAAACCTCGGCTGTTGCAAAAAAAAAAGCGCCTTTTTTGTCACAGCCGAGGTTCTATCCACCCTCCAGCTGTACTCACGGTCTTTTCCACCCCGATGTGAAATTTTTGCCTTATGCAAGGTTCGAACCCGGGACCTAGGGCTTAAGTAACCCGAAAGCACCTTGCCACTACCAACTGAGCGGTTCGAACCCGGGACCTACGGCTTAAGTAACCCAGGTTAGGGTTTAGGGTTTAGGGTTCGAACCTAAGTCCCGGGTTCGAACCTAAGTCCCGAATTCGAACCTTGCATAAGGCAAAAATTCCAAATGGGGGTGGAAAAGACCGTGAGTACAGCTGGAGGGTGGGTAGAACCTCGACTGTGACAACCAACATCAGGACAATCATAAGCACCCACGGAGGTCGAAAACCAAGAAGATGATAGGAAAAATCAGCAAGCATTTCCTGATCATCTGGTAGCCAATTTGATCGCAAGAGTCTTCACAGACGAAGGTCCCAAAAAAGCCTCCTTAAAGAAGTGTATCATGTAAGCGATGGCCATATCCAAGGGTCACGAGAAGCCATGTCAAAAGATGCAGAAAAAGCATCACTCTCCTTTTATGACGAGAATTACGGGACGGTACAGCCAGACAATGATGATCCCTTGATCGTTACTTTACACATGGAAAACCATAAGTTCCATCACATTTTTTTCGACCAAGAAGCTTTTTCGACATCATGTTCTTTGACCTCTTCAGTTGTTTGGAGTTGCAAAAGGCGACCTCGTACCCAACATGAGTAATCTGATAGGAAGGGGATCACATCCAACCCCTGGCACACTTAGAGCTACTTGTGACATTCAGAAATCCCCCTTATCGAAGGCGGTGATGATCAAGTTCCTATAGCCAATTTTTCCTCCGCTTATAACTTCATCCTAGGGTGACCAACCTCGAGTTCCCTAAGAGGCATCAAATCCACCCTTAACTTAGCTATGAAGTTCCATAACTCCAAATGCGAGGTTGTGATATTCAAAGGCATTGGGTTTCTGCTAGAAGTTTCTACAAGCATTCACTGAAGATAGCCAAGCTCACAGCATCCTCGGTCAGGCTCTCCCCTAAGAAAATAACATTGTCCGACGTGTTACTAATAGAATTTGATGATCGAGATGACATGACTGAGATGTGACCACAACCTAGGGGGTCTTTTCTCTAATCTAGATTAGAAATAAACCCTCCAAGTTAGTTAGGATAGTGCCGACCTCCTAGAGAACGTCAAGCATAAGTTGTCCTGCTTTCTTAAGGAAAACGCATACATCTTCGCTCTGACCTCAGTAGACATGCCCAGAATAACCCAACATTCATGTCACATCAACTTTCCGTAGACCCGATTATTAAACTGGTGGCACGGTATCGTGGGAAAATGTGGTAGGGCTTGGAACAAAAGCATCAGGGGTTGTTGTAAGATTCAATCATCAATTTGTAGTCACAAATTTGTTGGTAAAAATACACTAATTTGTAAAAAATTAATCATCAATTTGTAAGACCAATGTAGCAAAGTACACTTGTTTACTGAGTTTTTTGGAACAGACGCGGAAATCTTCCGACAAGCCCAAAACGAACAAATGATTATTTTCAAACGATGTGAGTCTTACAAAGACCCCTCACCACACTTACCTCAGTCATCATATAATAATTCTCCTCTCATACAAATAGTCAAATGCATTCAAGAATATAAAATGCAAACATATGATTCAATCAAGTTCCTCAAATGTACCCCCTTAGCCCTAAACTCAATTGCAATTGACACATGATCCCAAAGTGATGGATCGACCAAGAGAGTCCCCGTCGAAATACGCTTGCAAGGATTAACAATCGGCGGGCCTGCCGCCAAAGTGCACATTCGGACGAACAAACATTTCATACACAATCAATTTCAAACCTCAAAAGCCTTATTCTTACACAAGTCTAATAATATATCCTTGTCCTCAATTTAGGGTGAAAACCCCCTTCAATTAAGTACCCAAAACATAAGTCATTAGTCAGCAAAACATCAAGAGAGAAGAAAATAAAACTAAAATTTGACTATATAGGATTTGCTAAAATTCGCTTAAGCAAATTTCTTAGCTTAAGCGAATTTTAGCCAGAATCGAGGTATGAGGTTTTTCTGAAATTCGCTTAAGCGAATTTCTTGGCTTAAGCGAATTTGACCGGGAATTCTGTAAAAACTTTGTGCTTCAAACCACCAACTTCAATCCAATCAATTCCATTCCAAAAACCCAACCAAACCAAGATTAAAGGCAAAGAATCACATGCATTATTAGAAACTAATAACAACATCAAACCAACTAACATCAATAAGATGTACAACATACAAGTTCACCCAATTAACCCAAGATTCATAAGAGTTCCAACCCCAACCCCACACTTCTCAAATCCACAACCGAAGACAGATATAGGCACATGCAAGGAAGATAAAACAACCCTAATGTGGGACTTATTGGTTACCCAACACCTAAGTGAGAAAGACTCATCTTAATCAAAGAAATGAAAGTTGAGACTTGGACAATTTTCTGGTTTTTTTCCTTCTTCAAACTCAAGTCCCTCTTCTTGTCAACTTAGGGAAACTCTATTCTTCCTTAGATTCAGAAATTAGCAGCTCCAATCTTCTTCCTTATCAAGAAGTAGGTTGAGTCTTCATGCATTTCCCTTCATTCCTTCTAAATCTTCAACCCTAGCTCTTCCCTTCTTCTTCTCTTCCTCTTCTTTTCGTCTTTTCTTCAGAAAATTTCGAGAGAGAGGAGAGAATGAGGGGCTGAGGCGAGACCTAGAGGGAAGAAGGGGTTGTGATTTTTATTTTACCATTTTACCCTCACTTGAGTCTTAGTTTTACAACTTATCCCTATTAGTTACACCCCTAGTGTTATGAATTACACCCCAATAATTCTACTCAATTATCTAATTACCAAACATATAAATCCTCATTTAAGAAGCTAACTAATTAAATTAGGCAATTTAGGCAAATTATGCGAATTTGACAAATTAAGAAATTTGGCGGGATGTTACAAAAAACATCAAATCAGAGTGCCACATGCTAAACATCAACTTATCAAAAGATCATCTCTATGAACATTAAGAACACTGCCTATAAGCCTATCACAAGATAAAATAATTGGGTTCCAGACCATAGTAATCTTCAAATTTCAACGAAAATCTGGCACACGTTAAAAACATAAAATGTACAAAAAAAAAATGAGATGCATGCAAAGACTAAAAGCAAAAATGAAAATCCCTTACCCCAAACTTAAAAACTTACATTGTCCCTAATGTAAATAATTAAGTTGAAGCAGGGATGAAAAGGAAAGAACTCAATGGCACCGATTTATTCAAAACAAGAAATAAATAAATAGAAAGGTTTAGAAACCACCTGGATCCCATAGCTTGTGGTAGAAAGACCAAGGTGTGCTCCCAACATGAGACCTCCCTCCTGGATCCCATAGCTTGGGGAAGAAGAGCCAAGTGACGGCGAACATATAAGAGCTTCCTCCCGAATCCCATGGCTTGAAGCATGGTGATGGTAGGAGGAAAGGCTGGAGAATTATGGTGGCCTCTTCTACAGGCAAATATCAGGCTCCTCTTTTGACCTCTTCATACATTGATTTTCCATGAAGCACAAGAGCCTCACTTTTTGGAGCTGACTTTGATGCGTCCACATACACATCCAACCCATCATACTTAACCAAATCAACAATCTCTTGTCCACTTCTAGGAACGAGAGAAAATCCTACTTTATCATCTTCTATCACCATTTCACCTTCTATAAATCCACCTCCGAAATCACATTCTCTACAATTCGTGATCCATGAGGCTCTTCTACTAGTAAATTGGAACATTCCACTGCTTATTTCTAATTGTAACATCATTTCACTTATTTGCATAACTATCTTTGCAGAATGTTTTCCAGCTCGCTTTTCTAATCTTTGAAGTTGAGCTCTCATTTCTGAATTTTGACGCGTTATGCTCTGGATTAAGAGTTGCGCATCTGTCTCCCAAAGAGATCCCAACAAATCGGGACTCAATTTTATGTCGAGTGGTGGTGATAGCAGCAAAGATGACAGATAAGATTCCCATTCCTCCTTTGAATATATCTTTGCTTGCTCATTCACGATGCAATCAAACACCATGTAGTCGATTTGGTCTTGATGACTAGGATTTTCATCATAGTAGTCCATACGATGCACCACCTTGCAAGAACAAAACTCAAAAGAAAACAAATCAAAGCAACACAATAAACAGAACATAAACGAATTAAAAACAAAGAAAACAAAAATTTATCTAAAATATGTACAGTGCTTATTTTTTTCAAATAACAAGAATTAATTTAAATAGCAATAAGCCGCAGTTCCCCGCAACAGCGCCAAAAACTTGATGTGCTAAATCGCAAATGTACGGTTTTGTCGTCAAGTAATAAATTTCGAATCCAGAGGGACTACTTTTACGCTAATTAAATTAATTCGAGAAGAGAAAATTATTGTTGTGACATAAATAAAATAAATAGAGAAAGAGAACAACATAATTGATGGTTTTAATAATAATAATAAAAAGCTTCTAGGACTGGAGGTACCACAATGATGCTCAAAAATCCTAATTTATTGCTCTCTTATTAACGAATGAATTCAATTGAAGGCAAGTTATCCTAAATTAGTAAAAGCTCCCTCTCAGTATACAGAAACCGTGTTTAAGCGATACAACTCCTACTCTCGTGGTAATTGAAATCGAATTAAACCCATTAAGAAATATTATAGCTTGTTTTATCCTCGAAGGACTAAAAACTACTCTCGTGGTTTTAGTCCTAAGTCCCGTTCTTATAGTTCCGACAACTAGGTTCACATCTCAGTTCATCCCTAGAAATCTAACGCATATGAACAAGTGCACACCGAATTCATAAGAAATATTAACAACAATAAAAACAGAATCAAATTGCATTCAAAGTAATAAGAGAGTATTTCAAATAATCATTCAAGAGACATCAAAAGGCATCGCCCCAAATCCTAGAATAAAGGAAACTACTCTAACATGGTTGTTACAATAGAATCCATGGAGATAAAATATCCAAACCAGAAATCCATGAAGAAGAGAGGAAGAGATTGAATCCTATCATTCACCGTGCCTCCAAGAATCAAAGTTCAGACCCTAGGCAAGTGTTTCTAACATCTATTTATAGTCTAGGTCAAAAAAGGGTGAAAAACCAAGTAAAATGGTGAAACAGCACAAAATTTGCAATCAGCAGGTCCCGCAGCACGACCCGTGGCGTGAGGCACGGCCAGGCCGTGCTTCCTTTTATTTATTGCTACGCAGATTTGCCTCGAAGCGCGGTCGTGCTTCCCAACATGGGCAGGTCGTGCTTCACCTAGTTTTTGGCAATTTTTGCGTTTTTGCTCCCGAAATGGTCCCAACGTCCGTCCAAGCAATTTTTCTCCTATTTTCTAAAGTCAAATACCTTCCTTTAAGCATAAAAGAGCCAACACCAAGTGCATTATTCAAATCAAACAAAATGCATAAATAATCATGAATTAAAATAGCTAAAATGACTAAGATGTAATGCAAAACTAACACTAAACTACATGCTATTTTAAGCACATCAAATTACCCCAAGCTTAGAATTTTGCTTGTCCTTAAGCAATTGTTGTGGCTAAAGATGAAATGGGAAATAAAAGATGCAACAGATAAGGAACCCGAGATAAAAGCAAGATCAAGCAATAGGCTAAAGGCTAACAAAGACAATAGAGACAATCAAAATCAAGTCCAATTAGAAACTCAGGCTCTCTGAAATCATGTCTCTCACTGATAGGGGCACTCTCCTTACCACTCTCCAAATGTTTAAAGGTTAAGACAATTCACTCAAATCTATAAATGAAAGTGATCTACCATAAACTTGACTATTAACCAAATCTCAGTAAATAATTAATGAAAACACATAAGAATCAAAAGGTCCTCAAAAGGTTGTAACGTGGCCATGGGATATTGATATAAAAACAAGGAAGGGAAATTCAAGGGCTTTCAAAATGATCAATTAAAGCAACCCTTTTAAAGCAGAATAAGTGGAGCAATCCATTTTTCCCTTTTTGCTTTCAAAACCTTTTTATTTTGCTCCTATTCTGTTGTTTTTATTTTCTATTTTTGATTTTTATTTTTTATTTTATTCTCCCTAATTTGAAATTTTACAATAATTTTTGGGGAGGAACTAGACAAGAGAAGAGTTCCCAAGATCAAGCATCAACATTCAAACATAATCAAGCATCCAATTGCTCCCTTAAACATACTCTAAAAGGTACTATAAACATTTGGTAAAAGCACGACTACCAAGAAATTTTATTTCAATCAAGGCTCAAAAGGGGCAAATAGAGGAAGCTTTCATTCAAAAATCAGAGGCTTGAAATAGATTGCCTAAAATACCTTAAACATTTTCAAGTGTGTAGACAAAAATTTTTCAAGTTTTGAAAAAGTTTCAAGTCAAGTTCTAGAGAGCACAATCAAGAGGAACACACTCATACAAGGGGAAAGGGGCATAAAAACATGATGAAGTACAAGCTCCAATATAAGCTCAATTCTCACATTTAGAAGTTAAAATCAGTGAAAAATATCAAATCAGAGTGTCACATGGTAAACATCAATTTATCTAAAGATCATCTATATGAACATTAAGAACACTGCCTATTAGCCTATCACAAGATAAAATAATTGGGTTCCAAACCATAACAATCTTCAAATTTCAACAAAAATGTGGCACACGTTAAAAGCACAAGAGGATAGCAGGACAATTGGGGGATAAAATGATGCGAACAAAAACAAAAATTAACATAAAATGCAATGCAAAAAAAAATGAGATGCATGCAAAGACTAAATGCAAAAATGAAAATCCCTTACCCCAAACTTAAAAACTTACATTGTCCCTAATGTAAATAATTAAGTTAAAGCAGGGATGAAAAAGAAAGAACTCAATCGCACCGATTTATTCAAAACAAGAAATAAATAAATAGAAAGGTTTAGAAACCACCTGGATCCCATAGCTTGTGGTAGAAAGACCAAGGTGTGCTCCCAACATGAGACCTTCCTCCCGGATCCCATAGCTTGTGGAAGAAGAGCCAAGTGATAGTGAACATATAAGAGCTTCCTCTCGGATCCCACGGCTTGAAGCATGGTGATGATAGGAGGAAAGGCTGGAGAATTATGGTGGCCTCTTCTATAGGCAAATGACAGGCTCCTCTTTTGACCTCTTCATGCATTGATTTTCCATGAAGCACAAGAGGCTCACTTTTTGGGGCTGACTTTGATGCATCCACATACGCATCCAACCCATCATACTTAACCAAATAAACAATCTCTTGTCCACTGCTAGGCATGAGAGAAAATCCTACCTTATCATCTTCTATCACCACTTCACCTTCAATAAATCCACCCCGGAAATCAAATTCTCTACAAATCGTGATCCATGAGGCTCTTCCACTAGTAATTTGGAACATTCCACAGCTTGCATTTCTAATTGCAACATCATTTCACTTATTTGCATAGCTATCTTTGTAGAATGTTTTCCAGCTCGCATTTCTAATCTTTGAAGCTGAGCTCTCATTTCTGAATTTTGACGCTCTATGCTCTGGATTACGAGTTGCGCATCTGTCTCCCAAAGAGATCCCAACAAATTGGGACTCAATTTTATGTCGAGTGGTGGTGATAGCAGCAAAGATGACAGATAAGATTCACATTCCTCCTTGGAATATATCTTTGCTTGCTCAATCACGATGCAATCAAACACCATGTAGCCGATTTGGTCTTGATGACTAGGATTTTCATCATAGTAGTCCATAGGATGCACCACCTAGCAAGAACAAAACTTAAAAGAAAACAAATCAAAGCAACAAAATAAACAGAACATAAACGAATTAAAAATAAAAAAACAAAAATTTATCTAAATTATGTACAATGCTTTTTTTTCAAATAACAAGAATTAATTTAAATAGCAATAAGACGCAGTCCCCAGTAGCGGCGCCAAAAACTTGATGTACTAAACCGCAAGTGCACAGTTTCGTCGTCAAGTAATAAATATCGAATCCACAGGGACTGCTTTTACGCTAATTAAATTAATTCGAAAAGAGAAAATTATTGTTGTGACAGAAATAAAATAAATAGAGAAAGGGAACAATATAATTGATGGTTTTAATAATAATAAAAAGTATCTAGGACTGGGGGTACCACAATGATGCTCCAAAATCCTAATTTACTGCTCTCTTATTAACGAATGAATTCAATTGAAGGCAAACTATCCTAAATTAGTAAAAGTTCCCTCTCAGGATACTGAAACCGTGTTTAAGCGATATAACTCCTACTCTCGTGGTAATTGAAATCGAATTAAACCCATTAAGAAATGTGATAGCTTGTTTTATCCTCGAAGGACTAAAAACTACTGTCATGATTTTAGTCCTAAGTCTCGTTCTTATAGTTCCGACAACTAGGTTCACCTCTCAGTTCATCCCTAGAAATCTAACGCATATGAATAAGTGTGCACCGAATTCATAAGAAATATTAACAACAATAAAAACGGAATCAAATTGCATTCAAAGTAATCAGAGAGTATTTCAAATAATCATTCAAGAGACATCAAAAGACATAGCCCCAAATCCTAGAATAAAGAAAACTACTCTAGCATGGTTGTTACAATAGAATTCATGGAGATAAAATATCGAAACCAAAAATTCATGAAGAAGAGAGGAAGAGATTGAATCCTGTCCTTCACCGTGCCTCCAAGAATCAAAGTTTAGACCCTAGGCAAGTGTTTCTAACATCTATTTATAGTCTAGATCAAAAAATGGTGAAAAACCAAGTAAAACGGTGAAACAGCGCTGAAATTCGCAATCAGCAGATCCCGCAGCACGGCCCATGGCATGTGACACGGCCAGGCCGTGCTTCTTTCTGTTTCTCGCTCTGCAAGTTTGCCTCGAAGCACAGCCGTGCTTCCCAACATGGGCAGGCCGTGCTTTACCCAGTTTTTGCCAATTTTTGCGTTTTTGCTCCCAAAATGGTCTGAACGTCCATCCAAGCGATATTTCTCCTTTTTCTAAGGTCAAATACTTTCCTTTAAGCATAAAAGAGCCAACACCAAGTGCATTATTCAAATAAAACAAAATGCATAAATAATCATGAATTAAAATGGCTAAAATGGCTAAGATGCAATGCAAAACTAACACTAAACTACATGCTATTTCTAGCACATCACTCATTATAGGTGGTTTTTTATTAGATTCCCTTAGATTTCTATCGTCTCCAAGAATGCCTCAATCGGACACTCGTAGCTCAAGATACGGCCAAAACAGTAGCACAGGGCATTCATAATGAAACTTAATCGATGATCACGAGTTTCTAATCGATTAGAACTTGTGAAAATGACCCAGTATGCTTTCTAGGTAGCTTCTAATCGATTAAAACATGCCTAGAGTGCCCATTACTGATTTCAGAGAGTTTTTAATTGATTAACTACCATCTCTAAGGCCCATACCACTTGGCCACTTGTGAAACTCGACCTAAACCCTCATTTGACACATTTCTCACCAGTTTTTACCTTCTCCAAACCTTGCCAAGAGCTTCTAGGGTTTTGGCCTCCTCTCTTAAGGAGCAAGCCTCCGTAGAAGGACTTCTCTCCACAGCTTGAACCAAGGCAAAGGCACACAAAATTCTTCTTCCTTCTTTCTTAATGAAGATTTCCATTCACTCCATTCTCTTGATAGGTCCTTCTTCCACTATTTTGATTATCATCTCTCGATTCTAAGGACCAAGAACACCGTTTTTTATGGTTCTTCCTTTCCCGTTGTCGGAATTCATCCCTGTTTGAAGCTACATGGCTGTAAGTACGTTTTCTCTGCTATAACTTTGATTCTCCACTGTTCTAAGATATAAATTTGATTGATAAGCTCTTCGTGAACCTAGGGTTTTATTTTCCCTAATTTGAGTTTTAGTTCTAGAATCAATGATTTCCTTGAAATCCTTGTGTTTCATAGAGAACCTTTTCTCAAAAGAGCATCACCAAAATCCCTACTTTGCTACTCCTTGTGGTCTCGTGAATATCTCTACTAAGGTAAAGGGGAGATATTGCAGCTGTTGGTTTCGAGGGGATAGGTGAAGGGATCTCCCTTAGGCCCCATAGTTTGATCATGTTTTAAATAATGCTTATGGGTATATATGTGTGTGTGTGTGTATATTTATGAATATTGATGGTTTGAGACGATGTTATGATATGCGTGAGTGTTTGAGTTGAATGGTTAAATGATTTATTAGTAGAGGTTGTTAAATCTTGTGATGATGTGTTGGACAAGCATATTTGATATGAAATTGTGCCTTGTATGCGTGTTCATGATATTTTGTATCCCCGTAGATGATGGCCTAGAATGACCATTGGAATGATCTTGATGACACTAGAGTTAATCCTTAGGACTTGTTTATGAATATTTACTGTAGAGCTAATTGAATTAGAAAAGGGTTTTAATGTAAGCTTTCACCATTGTAGGACCTATCACCAAAAGTACCTAAGTTAAAGGATTAAAAAGGTGTGTTTATGGGTTAGTGATGTGTTGAGTAATATAGACTAATAGTACTTTTACTTGAATTTATAATAATTTAATTAGACCTGAGACTAGTAAATAAGTTAAATGACTTAGCATAATAAAGACGAAGTATTGGCCTTAGAATTTGGTGGGGCAAGTGTGAAAATTAATGAACACCTGAATTATTATGGTAATAAATAGTAAAGAACAACAAATGGTGTGTCATGATAATGTCTTAATAACAGAGTTGAAATTGGACCTTAGGGAAAGATTCTTAATCAATTAGAGTAAAGTATTAGAACCTCTAAATGTGACTTAATAGACTTTTAGGGATTTTTCTTAATTGTTTTTTAAATGAACGTTGTGACAATTCCACTATCTGGTGACAATGTTTATGATAAGTCCACTATCTAGTGGAAATGTTTATAAAAATTCCACTGTGAGTGACGATGTTTTATGACCCAAGATAACCATTTGTTTGAGTCTCCTAGTTATACGTAGCCATTATGGAGCTCGAGTTATTTCTTGCTTGACGATCCTAGTCACATGAGCTATGATGGATTGTTTATGACCCATGATAGGTGGAGTTTGGTGGAAACACAATCTTGTGTTTTGTTTGTCATATTGACCTTATTTTAGAGTGGGGGGAGTACCATTGAAATGAAATGTGGAGGCTATGTTTATGAGTGAGCCTGCTCGGCCTTAGGGGTGCAAAGCCCGAGTCCGTAATCCTCGAATGGTTTGAGTTAGCTCCTTGAACCGAGGGATGCCCATCAGACTTAGCTACCCCAATCGTCACCGGACATTCTAATGATTAGTTGAGAATGTGCGGCAACAAAGTGTTCACCATTGCGGTATAATCCTTCAAAAAGTCAAACATGTCCTCCTAGTCAAATTTTCCAGAGTAGTAGATGCGTCCACATGCATACAAAGTGATTAATGTAGTGATTTGCATTGTCTTTTGATAAGGACACTGGACTCCAGGATTAATGGGCTATCATCGTTATATTTGTGTATATATGTATGTGTGTGTGTGACGTGTATATATTACGTATGCATGTATTCATTGTCTTTTTGATATGGACACTTGACTTTGTGATTGATGAGTTTATTGTAGTGGTACTTGTATATATATATATATATATATGACATATGTATACTATGTATGTATGTATGTATGTATTCGTCTATTCCTTCTAATGCCAATACAATGCTGCTACAATGGACTCACCCTCTTTTTGTTTACGTTCCTCTTGTGTTTTATGCTTTGTTTTACATATGCTAAATATACTAAAGAAAGTGGCCAGCATGAAGTCTTCTTTTAATAATAGTTTGCTTGAAGTCCTTTGTTTTGGGGACTTTAAGACTTGATATTATGCTTTGCTTTAAAATCTAAGTTTGGGATATGTAAGCTCTGTACGATGTGACACGTTTTGGGGTTTTTCTAAGACTTTTTTTTATTTAAAATTTCCTCAATATTATGTAAACTATTTGAAAGAATTATTTCCATTATGTTGAGACGATGTTTGTGTGAATGTGGTACTCTTACCTCGTTGCAATTTTTTTTGTTGAAAATCTGCCATTTTCTCTTTACCAATTTTTGAAACAAACTTATTTATAGTCTTTATTTATAATAATTATGATTTGGGGTTAAGGGTTTGACATTAAGTGGTATCAGAGCAGTTCGATTTTACCGAACTGTGTATGTGTCTGCTATATTTCCATGTGTGAACTCTGTGCGTGTGTGACATGTTTTTTTTAATGTTTATTATATTAGATACATAACCTACCTTACAAGGATATATGACCCTGTACTGACTATGCTCACATTATATATGATAAATATTGTTGAATCCTGTTTGTGCACAACATGATTGCTCTTGTATACTTTATTGTCCACATATGGCATATGACGTGACAAACTTGAATTATGGCATGTGGTCTGAAATTCTCCTTGTATGAGTATGCAAATAATGTGTGGAAGTACTATGTATGTGACTATGTGATCAAGGTGTCAGTGTGATATCCATGTTACTAAAACCTTGGAATTAAGAGCTTTTTGTAATTGAGTGAGCATTACACGAATATAGTGGATGCTTGACTTTGATTTAGATGCATATGTTAGATGTGATCCTCTAAATTTTGTGCATTTATGATTTGTGATGATCATACATGAATTAAATGTGTTTGGTGTGATTTGGAATGCAAGAATTGAAGTTTTGAGTGACCCTAATCGATTAAAGCCATTGCCTAATCGATTAAAATAGTGTTCTGAGCCCCAATAAATTTTCTAGATGCGTCTTAATCGATTAGGGATTAACCTTTAATCGGTAAGAGCGAGTCCTAAGACTCAATATGATTTCCAGGGATGTCTTAATCGATTAAGAAAGGATCATAATCAATTAGAACATATCATGTAGAGTTGATATGTCTTTCTGTGATGTTCTAACGATTAAGTAAGGATCCTAATCGATTAGGGCGTGTTCTACATGACTAGTAGGTATCAGATGAGGTTTAATCAATTAATGAATCCCTCAAATCGATTAAACTATGCCTTGTCTGATTAGTATAACTTTGAGAGGTAATCTAATCGATTAGAACCAATGCCTAATCGATTAGTACTTATTCAGATGGTCCTAATCATTTAACCCTATTTTCTTATCTATTAAACTATGCATTGTGGGAGCTCGGTCTGTCCTTCAGGACATGCGTTGTGTGACTAATGCATTTTCTCTGTGTGAACTCTGAAATTGCGTGCAATATGTGACATTATTATGTAATGAGTATGTCCTCTATGAATTGTTTGTTATAATTTTATTATGAAACTATGTGAATTGTTGAGAGCTTTACAGGATTAATTCTGTAGTTATTTCAGTTTGGGCCTGTAGCTTTAACCAGTTTCGAATTCGTTAACATCCCTGAGTAATAGAACAGTGGTGTTGTGATAGGCAACTATCCAAACTATTGGTAGAGTACCTTGATATGTTTGTTTAAGGGTAGCTGTTCCTTTAGGTTTCTATCCTTTGTTATTCTTTCTTAGTGGTTTGTAAAGCTTGTTAAAGCCATAATTGCTACCTTAGAATTGTTGGATTTTCTATTTGGTGATTGGTAAGAACCTTCTAGGAAGGGAGAAGAGTTACATGTTAAGCAAGACTTTTGAACTATATCGATTTGAATAGGTAGTTGGACCTAGTATGATACCGTGTAGAGTAAGGCATAGATAAGCTTCATTATTAGGAAGGATCTAGTCGAAAGTGAATCATGGAGCAACTTAATGGGTTGTGCGCAGAGTTTTCCTTCTAGTCGGTTATAATTTGGAAAAGAGCAATGATGATTAAGTTAGAAGTTAGAGGATATGTCTTATAGGCAACCTTTGATGGAAGGATAGATAATAGTAATAATCTGTAAGTGTAGCAAAAAAGTTTAAGATTGGTGACCTATGTATTGACGTAAAGTTGAGATTATGTTGTATGGAGGATCTTTAATAGTGACACGAGATTGATTATGTGACAACATCTTTACGCTCAAGTTTCTATCGAAGACCTTCGTATAGAAATAAGTGATTGTCGCATATAGTCATTATTGCAGAGCTACTTGGTTGAGCCAGTAGGAGGGACTGCGCACCCCAAGAACTTGTTTCCAGTAGTCAAGGAAACAATAACTATTATGGATAAACGAGTTTAGGTGTTTATCATTCCTTAGCCTAAGAAGTTGATCATGGCGAGAACCACAATGGTGCTCTAAGTATGTTGCTTAGTGCATCCGAGAGTTGAGTTAGACCTTCTGAAACCCTTGAAATTTTGAATGGATTGAGTAGAATGTTTGGTTCACCTTGTTACTAGAGGTTACCACAAATTTTGAAGACAAAATTTCTTGTAAGGATGACAGAATGTAAAAGCCTCATTTCCATGTTTATATGATCTAAGGCGTTAGTGGATAGTTTGGATGTGTTAGGACTACCTAGATTCATTTCTTTTCCTTTGACGACTTAATTCGACTTAAGTTCCTTCATGAAAGTTGTATATCTGTCTCTTATCTTTCATTTGGCTTTAGTTTGACTCAAATCCAATGTCTATCACACAAGATAAGCTTTTCCGAGTCAATGCAGCGCAAGTGTAGTATTTGGAATGTTTGAGTCAACTTCTACTGCATTTATCACCATGTTAGAGTCCGATTTTGATTAGTCTCATTAGAGATTAATTTATAGGAAATTCCTTCAGCTTTCCATCTCCAATAAAAACGCCTCAATCAGACACTCGTACTCTAGATACGCCTAAAACAGTAGCGCAGGGCGTTTAGAATGGAACCTAATTGATTACCACGAGTATGCTAATGGTGTCAAATATGCTACTACCTTCCCATGTTGCATTAAAACACCTCCCAATCCTTAGATGGATGCGTTGCAGTAAACTATGAACATATCATTGGGGTTGGGTAAAATTAGTACTGGTGTTGTAGTTAACTTGTCTTTCAATATCTAAAAACTTGCTTCACAGTTGGAGTCTCATACAAAAGCTTGTCATTTCTTAGTGAGACGGGTCAATGGCAATGCAATCTTGGAGAAATCTTCGATGAATCTTCGGTAATAACCAGCCAATCCTAGAAAACTCTGAATCTCTGTCACTGTCTTAGGGACGCTCCACCGCGACACTGCCTCCACCTTAGTGGGGTCAATTGCTATGCCTTCATTGGATATGATGTGACCTAGAAAACAAACTTCCTTCAACTAAAACACACATTTGGACATCATACCCTATTGTTCAATTTTTGAGTTTTGCCCCGGAGTGGAAAAGAACAAGTGTGAGGGAATTTGTTAAATCATGTTTTTAGGTATCCATTATTGCCTTATACTTGGCCTAACTAGTTGCTATATGTGCTTAATATTAAGTTTTTCATTATTGAGCTTCATTGGACTTAATTTTTAAATGTTGTTAATTTTCGGAGTTTTACTCATCCTGACATTGCTGTCTTTCGCAGAGTATAACTAGAGATAAAAATGTTGGATTTGAGTGATCTTGGTTCCCTGGAAGGATAGGACAGAGATCTATAATTTTGGGTTTCGCAAGTATAGTCTAATTCGGCCTATTGCTTGTTGAAATCGGGCTTTGAAGTTCCTGACGTCCTTGGTGTCGCAGCTCATGATGTCCCCTCACTTAATTGAGCATAACTTACTCATCGTAAGCCCAGTTAAGGCATGTAATACATTACTGGAAAGCTGATTGGAAGGGATTTAATCCAGGCTGGGTTTAGTGAGCTAATTAGGGTTTTATTAGACCATTATTTATAGGGAAAAACTGGATATGGGTTTGACACCTTTTGATTAGCTTTGTTTTGAGATTTGGAGAATCCTTATTTTTCTTTTCGTCTCTTTTTTTGGCTGCCTTTTTACTTTGTTCTTTCTTTGGAATTTTTTTTCAATGGTGATTGCTATGGAAGGCTTGGACTTTTATCAGTCCAAGATACTCAAGTAATTGGTTTGAATTTTGAGTTCCTTTTTCTCAATATTATTTTCGACTTCAATTGTTTTTGCTCCTCTTTTTCCTTTTTGATTACGAATCGGTTTTGTGAGCATGATTATGCCACTGCTATGTCTGATTAGATATAGATACTATTTTCATAATCGAATTGATGTTAGAATTTGGGATTGATTAATTCTAGATCTAATTGAGGCTAAATAACGGATTGGTAATTTTGGTTAATTGAAATTGTGTGTGAATCAATAGTACTTAGTGATTGCGATTGCAATTTCAGTTTGTTGGTTTAATTCCATATGATATATAGTTGAATTCGATTAACAGAGGATCGTACAAAATCGTACATTTTTTAACCGTGA